>WAAE01023699.1:0-120198 GCA_013400495.1 Nicator chloris | reverse complement strand
TATATATTTGCCAACATTTAAAGTGAGAAAGTATATTTTCCTCAATTCTTTCTCAAAAAAAAGAACTGTGGATTTAAACAAAACAACCCCCCCCAACCAACCCCTCTCCTCCTCAAACCCCCATGAATGATACTTATGGCCCAAGCACTAAAGTCTAGTGATGCTTTGGAAAACCCCGTTTCACATCCTCCTCTTTTTAAATGGTACCCCAAACAGAGTAGAGAATAAGCAAGAGAAAAATCAAAAATAAAAGAAGTGTATTTAAATATTACCCAGTATATAACAGACTGTACTTGTGTCAGTGAAGAATCTCCAAGAAAATAAAGTGTAAGTCATACAAATGTAGCCCTGTTGACCAGTTTAGCTAATATTTACTTGTAATTAAGATGATTTGAAAGGATGTGAACACAAACAGGCTACATGAACACAGTATATTAAAATTCCCCCCTGTAGCACATTACAATCAATAAAAAGAAAATAAAATCTGAATAATACTAGAGGTAGCAGCTGTTTGTATTTTCCATTATCTGAGTATCTCTGGAGTCCAACCCTTCCAACATTGCTCCCCTGATGAAAGGCTTGTGTGCGATCAGCCGACGTACAGCAGAGTGGAAAGCTAGATGTCTGCAAGAGTGTTTGAAGTATCTTTCCCAGTACAGTGGAAGTAGTACTTGTACACAAGTGCGTTGACGACCTGTATTAAATCACAGCTCAAAAAGCTATGGCTGTTTGCTGTTTTACAAGCCACTTAAAAAAAAAAAAAATCCACAAGGTGTTTGAGTAAGCTACGCGGTTCCACAACATATAAATAGGGTGAGTTTCAAGAGTTCCATATAACCTCTAAAATATATGCTAGCTGAATATTAATGGAGTAATGATAATATTAATCATAGTAATGCCTTAGTTCTGGTATCACAAGAACGCATTTCCTTCATTTGGGAGGATTCTTGGAGGATGTTGGTGGGATCTCTTCTATGTCTGGTAGAAGTGGTGGTAGTGGTGGTGGTGCTCGTGATGGTGGTGGTGCTCATGTCTTTGTATCATTTGTCCCACTTGGCCTTCGTATAAAATGACTGTGGGCAGGTCTCTCACGTGTTCCTTTTCCACAACTGTCCCCGGAGACTGGAAGGTTTTGCACATTTGGTGATTCTCCTTTGCCCTCTGCTTATGCTTCTTGTGGATCTGTTGGGATTGCAAGGGGAGGTACGGCAGGTTCTGGCCCACCCGTGCACTTGGGGAAGCCATGGGCAAGGGCACCCCTTGGAAAGGTTTATTTCTAACTGCCCTTCCAGGATGCACAGGGGCGACATTTTTGCCCTGGGCTTTGGGAGACCTCACAAAGTGCTTGTTTGAGTCCTGGTTCCGGAGCCTCTGTTGGATTTCTGCAATCTTGGCATACGAACTTTCAGCCAGATTGATGTGGTTTGGATCCACCACTTGAGATTTCCTATGGTGAGCATGGAAGGTCTCAGGCTCATGAGAACGGGATCTAGTTTGATTCACAATTCTGCCTGGTGGGTCATGTTTTTGAGCTGCTGGAGGAGATCCTAGGAAATAACAAGCTGAGTTAGTCATCTAGTATTTCAAAGTTTTAATTAGTAGCATGCAGTTGGCAGGGATAGCACTATCGGCAGAACAAATTTTTCCTAAGGAAGTGAATGCAATTATAGCTGTCTAGTTTAATTACATTTAATAATTCTGGCCAGTAAATAATACACAAATATGAATACCTATCTAGAGAAGACTGAACAGATGTACGTGTGTGTATGTGTATAACAATCTTTGTTACCAACTCTTGGTCATCACATTAAGTGTGAGGGGAATAGTAAAACCCTGGCAGAGGGCAGGGAAATGAAGGAAATCCAAATCTTTTTGATTTGGGGGCTAGAGCCAAAATTCCAGGTATGAACACACATTCTCCTATTTTTGGTCAGTAGGGAGTATAAAATATGTGCTGGTCTCATCTTGGGAACAAGCTTCAACATCCAAAAGTCAATCTTTGCCTCACCCATAGACTAAACTTAACAATTTAGATGTAAAGATTGTTCTCCTAGGCTCAGCTCCAAGTTTAGCTACACAAGTACATCAAAGCAGCCTTGCAGCACAGTAGCCACTCTGTTGTGATACCACCTTCACCAGTAATTATCTTGCAGTATTCACAGTCCTATTCCTGAGTCACTACAGACAAATCACACAGCTTCACAATTCACTGCCCCTGATATGGAACATGCAACTGAAGAAAGAAAAGATTATGAGGTTACAACATAAATTACCTGGCCCAAACTTTGATGTGTAGTTTTCTATTCCTGCAAGATCCAAATAGTGGTTTCTCCTTTCAATGTTCTCATCAACACAGTGACGATAGCACCCACTTTGCTCTGGATTGTTCTCACTCTGGTGGTATCTATCAGCAGGAAGCAAAATTACAATTCAGCAGAAGTTCTTTAAAGTTCTTATCACCATCTGCAAACCAACAACTAATGGGCCCTTTGAAGTGTCAGGAGCTGCTCTCAAAGAAACAACAAACGCTCGAACTTCTCGATGACCAGATTTGCTATGATAGGCCTAAACTGACTGTTCCTTCCCCTCCTATAAATCAACCCTGATGTTGCGAAGCAAAGGAGGCTTTCAAATTGCATCACACGTGCAAAAGCAAATAAAACCACTCCTGGCATTTATTACTTTCTGTCTTAGGGCCAAATAATTCAACTGATTCTCCAATTTGGGCATGCCAAAGAAAATCTGCTGTTTGATTCATGACTATTACCACCGCTGTAAGGACATGCTGGGATACTCCAGATGAATGTTCATGTGTTCCTGCTTCAGAAAGACAGGCAACAGCACAGGTATAGTAACTAGAGAGAGCCTTGGAAGAGAAGGTGTTGGTAGGGTACTCAGATGTAACTGCTGCTTTCCAAAATATAATTAATAAAGTCAGATCAGACGCTGGCTTTAGAATCTCAAGTCCTTTTCCTGCTCAGCTTTGCAATTTTATTTATAGCAGAACTATTTCCTGAGAATGAATATCTGAAATACCATTCATTTATGAGGCAGAAAAAAATCAGGCAGAAGTTTAAAGTATTGTAGCCCATAATGCCAAACAATTTAATTCAGCAATTTAAATGGGAAGTCTGCAAATATGAACAATATTTTCAATATCACAAACAGGATAAGCTGAAAACTCTTGATTAAGTTGCTGCTTGTCATTCAGACAGCTCAGTCTCCAAGACCATGAGATTGGTTCTGCTATTTCTCTGTGCAAGTGCACTGATGTCAACCTAACACCAGAATTTGGCCTTGTATCCTACAGCAGTTGCTAAACGTGGGCTCTGTACTGTATGGTGCCCAGTAGTCTGCTTTTAGTCAATTAACATATTTCCAAGTTCCCAGAGGCTGCTGATCCCCCTGAGCTTTGGCTCAAATGGCTTTCCTGGTCTGGCTTGTACTGTTCAGGGACATTACAGAACTGAGGGCCCTCGTGTCTCTGTCAGACACAGGTCTGCAGTTTCTTTGATAAAAGTCACAAGACTTAACCCACCTGGAAGAACTTTTTTGCTCTACTTTGATAGAGGTAGAGTCTCCTGAATGGAGGAGAGTCTGCCTGGAAAGCAGGTAAGGTTTAAAGATTCTGAGTCATCTTTGAACTCCAGAAGTGGCATGGGGTACTCTCAAAAAAAAAAAAGTCCAGATATTCTCTACTTTTTGGATACCTAACCAACTCAGTACCTTTCCTATCTCAGACACAGCTTTACAGGTTGTTACACTTTAGCATGTCAACATAAAAGATCTCTGGGGCTAGGACTTGCCTAACTGCAGCTTCCAGGCATGAATCACCTACAGAAGCCATTGGGACTTGCACACATGTGCTGAAGACAATGCACAGTTAACCCAGAAAAAACATCACTGGGTTTGATCCAACACAATTAAGCAACACTGTATAAAGCTCTGTCTGTTGGAAATGAAGTTAACAGGGAACCTGTTATTTTGTTACAGTAATAAATTTAATCTCTCATCAAGACAGAGAAGAAAAATGATGCCAGTACTGCCACAGCCCTACATTCTAATAACTTTCTTACATGCAAGATGACGTTCAACAATATTCATGCAAATATACACAGTGAAGCAATTATACACTGATGAGAGATGTGCTTCACTGTCAAAGGGAACTCCAAGTACTTCTGAGAACTGAAGAGTCTGGCATCCAGGCCCACAATGCTGTGCTGCAAACACATGGGAAGACTTGGGCAGGCATCAACCATGCATCGAGGGTTGTGCAAAAATACGGTGCTGTTACTGGCTTTGGGCTTGGTTCTGTTTTGGTTTTAATAAAAAATGGCAGCTGCTGAAGTGTTTGTGAAGTGGATGAAAGTCCTTTCTAAAATCCCACTCTGATGTGTCATCCTGATGGCACGAAGCACACAACAATGCAGCAGGAAAAGGAATAGAGCAGTGACAGAGCACAGGGCAGAAAATGCAGGGACATCCCCTGAAAGCCTCACTCACTGAGAACACAGAGTTTAAGTCAGCCAAGGAGAACCAGGCTATCTAGCCATGGATCTAGCTACTTATCTTGATGCTCATATTAGCCCTACAGGTGAAAACTCCTGCCTGTTCTTCCAGCAAATGAAAAATCCAACCCATCTATCTCCCAGACTTCAGGATAAAAACATTTCTATCCATTTTATCTTGAATATTAATCATATCTTGCCTAGAAGCCCTAAGTGACTGAACATGTGAAATGGGTGCAGTTCTCACAAGTGCTCATTGCTGATTTCAAAGGGGAAGCAATGGCATTAATATTGTGAGATTCTGATCTGAGCCTCAGCAGCTTTCCTGAGGGTTGTCAATTTGGCCAGAGTGCACGAACATCCCTGAAACACACACAGTGTGAACACCACACTCTTCATCCTGTCTACATTTACTGGGTTGAAAACAAAAACTGGCAGATGCTGACCATTATCTGATGCTGATCTACTCAGCTCAAGACATGGGTTTGTTCTGTCTATGAAGCCTCTCACCAAAGGAATGAGAAGGACAAACATTTTGTCCCAACATTTGATGCTTCCATGACTGTGGATTTAATTGGAAGTGCCTGCTGTTCAGAAAAACACTACATTTGCAGAGCCAGGACTTTAAGGTGGATAGGAGGGGGACTTCAAACTGAAAGGAGATTTTTGTACTAGATTATCAAACAAAACCAGTCTTTCAAATTCACACAGGGCAAAACCTTGCTAATGGGCAGAGGGAACCTGCACACCACATCCAGGCCAGCAAGTAAAACCACAGAGTGTTCTTCAGTTCATAGAAGATTTTGTGCAGAGTTGCTGACACAAGATTAATAGTAATTTTATTCTTCTTTTAATCTGAAATTTGATTGTACTGGGATTTGCTGACTAGGATAACTCACTGGCATTTTTTCTCCATCCAAAAAAAGGGAGGTACTGTTCTCTTGTCAGTTTTAATAAGACTGAATGCTCCTTCTCCTGATAAATTTGTTATGTATCCAGACAAATATCCCTAAATTTAAGGAAAGCCAAAAGTTTGGGGTTTTTTTCTTTTTTAGATTTGCAGCTGAAGAAACAAACATAACTAATGAGTCAATGTCATTATTGTAACATTTCAGCAAACACTTCCCTCTGCCTTATGAGCAGTTTCTGTTATGAAACATAACATCCTAAAATATATCAAATATACATCAAGGGGACCTCTTAGCCCTCTGGTTGGGTAACCAAGTTAGCCCATGCAAAGCTTGGCACTATTTGAGTTGATGAGTGAAAAAGATGGGCTGGAAGGAGGACAGAGAAAGGCAGGACATGGCCGCGAAGGAGAGGAAAAGGTTTGGGGACACCTTTAGCCAAAGGTCTGTGCTATTAACCTCACTTATTTGCAGATGGCATCTAAAAAGACAATTCAGATCCTCTAAAGAGGTCATAGAATAAGAAAGTTTCAGGATTTTTTTCTTTGTTTTGTTTTAATATAAGTGTCCAGCTATGGAATTTGCTCTTAAGTCCACAATGAAAACTCCTGTAATTCTTCTATTTTGAAATAATTTTTAAAAGTAAAACAAGCAAGCAAGAAATCAATGGTTGAGATTTCCTCAGAGCTAGCCAGTGCCTGTCAGGAGCCAGGGCTCATTCCCCTTACCTGAGGGAAGCCCTCTGCTTCTTCTCTGAGCTTCTTGCTTCTTCATTAGCTTTGTTTTCAGCTCTATGCCTGGCACTCTGCAAATCTGCCAGGAGAAAGTACATTATTGTCACATTGCTGTCCTTGCTGATCAGCACAACCAGCACTCTACATTGCAAATACGTCTGTTCATGTCAGTAGATCAGGGTGTGATGTTTCATTTCATGTAACCTTCTCAGTCTTGATTTTATTCAGAGGTAACCCCGACTGCAGGCTATCAGTCAGGGCTGGGTGCACCCTGCACTCCATGTGGCAGCTCAGGAGGAGCCACATCCACACTGACAGGCTCAGTGTTGGCAATTCAGTGCTGTACTAATGCATCACATAGCTCCCCAGCAGTGAGAATTTGCTTGTATCTGCTCTGGAGGGAGTGACTGTTTTATTAAAATTGAGGTGACCAGGCTCTCCTTTTAGATCTGATGCCTACATTTTCTACTGAAATACTATTTTAAATACTTTAAAGAATTTCAATTTAGTACTACTCTACCTATTGAAGTAATTGTGCTGATATAATTATTATTCCAGTGAAGATAAGGTGGACAAGCCATCACAGTACAAACATTTTTATAGTGGCAGACTCTGCCAGCACAGAAAATGTGCAGTTCTTATTCACAGATTCTTTATGTTTACTTATGCTTAATTGTATATTTTTACCCAACAGCACTGGAAGCTATGCACTGGCAAGAAACATTTTATAGCCCTACACCTGCTTCCACACAAACCAAGCACTGCAATATCATCAGAGATAAAGTGCTGCAAATCAAGAAAGCCTTAGATCTGCCCCTGAGTGCACAAAGACAATTCCACTACATATGGGTTACTGCTGCTCCCAAAAGAAGCAACTCATCAGAAGGGGGAACCCTCATTTGCTAACGAGATGAGGGCAGGTACTTTCACAGTCAAGATCATAAAGCAGGTTCATGGGGTTTAAAATACCCACATATTTTTTGCCTTTAAATATATATGTATTTGTATTAACAAAATACAGGGATGGTTATCCAGGGGACTCTGGAAGTTTTCTGTATTTTTTCCAATAGCTGATTGCACATCCTTACCAGTATGGTTTAACAAGATACTCTTCTTCTTCTGGCTGCCATCTGGTGCCACAGTAAGTTTCACTCGCAGAGTTTTGCTGGAACTAGGAGAATGGTTTACTGATGCATCAACTACCTCATAGATGGTATGAAGCAAGCTGGTGATGTCCTGGAGTTGGATTGAAGCACAAAAAAACACAGTACTGTGAAAATGGCATGAAACTTACAGCTTTGATGCTTACAGTTATTTTGGATTTGGCACTATTAAATGCTGAAGTGTCCTCAGAAGCCACTGAATTTAGAAGACTTCAACTTGCACAGAGCATTACAATCTTCACCAAATGGGTTTATGAATTTGAGAAAAGCAGATCAAAACAATAACAACAGCACAAGATATGCAGGTTTCCCAAGCTGTGAATCATCAAAATGGTGTTCTGCCTTTCCTTTTCTTTGATTTACACAGAACCCAGGGATAATAATTCATACTCCACTAAAAATTGAGTTCACATGGCCAAAACAAATACATCAATTGAAGAAAATCTTGAACATTACAGTCTTCCTATTTGTTTAGGCTGAGTTTTTTGTTTCTTTGTTTTTGTGGGTTTTCTCTTTTTTTTTTTTTCTTTCCCTTCACATAGTTAAATGGTTGATCACCTAGAGGAAAATCAGTAAGAAATGTGGCAGAACTGTAAACCTCAGGTTTGGAAATAAATTATGTCTGTCTGAATGTCACCCTACCTTCTGTGTTCTGAGGTCTAGATTATTTTGCAAAATTCAACCAGTTTTAAACACACATTTTGAACTGCAAATATTATCCAGTCAGGCCTATTACAGAACCTTCTTCACAGTTCTCTTTGAAGGCAATGGGATGTGAACAGAGGCTTACATGTCTGGCTGTATTGGAAAGAACACCAGCCAATTTTAACAAGCCAATGGTTTCAAACAGAAGAAACACTGTTTAGTAGCTGGTGATGCTCAAAGGTCTCTCAAGTTGATTTCATCCAGCCAGGCTCAGACAGGGTACTACCTTAAATTGCCAGGATGAAAAAGGAATCTCTTGGCTCACTGCTTTTCCTCAAAGGGATTTTACCCAAACTGGTCTTGGGCACCAACTTAAGGCCAAAGCATTCTGATAAAGCATTCTGATCATTGCAGGCTATAAAAAGCCCATTGAATGCTTATCTGAGAATTTCTCCACGATGGCCTTCCTTTTCTTTGATCTGTCCTACTACCTAAGCTTTTTCCAGATGCCTGCAAGCACAAAGGAAATACCTAAAGCATCTTTTGTTAAGCATAACTGGTTCTGAGGATTAAGAGTCAGGTCTATAAAAATTCAAAACCTCTATAACTTTTCCTTTCCTCAGGAGTCACACCTGGAACATGGGCAGCTCAAAATTTAGTATGCCCTAATGGAGTCCCCCGCCACTTCAGTAGTCAATATACCACACAGTCCTCATTATGGAACCAGCTTTAAAGATGACACAGAAATATTAATTTCTACTCACACAGAATTTAGGGAAATACTGATCTTATGGCCAGGACCACTGATGTTACAGTAGATGATTTTCCAGCTCAAAAGGAAGAACGAATAACTAAATCCTAGGGGGTCTTGACTTTGTCTTAACATGTAATCTCTCTAACCCTGCACTCAGGGGAATTTCTCCAGACTTGTAAGTTCAAGACAATATATTCATAAAAAGAGAGCAGAATTTGCAGTGTCTCATTTATTTTGCCACTGATATTTTTTCTCTCATTGCTGCAAGACTCTGTATGGGCTGTTAGTACATGTCAGCAGTTGCTTTCCATGCTCTTGACAATCACTGTCTAAAGCTTGAGTGTGGGACAGAATGCTCTGTGTCAATCTGGTGGACACCTCTCATCTCTTTAACACATCTCCCTTCTCACACCTTTACGCTAATTTGAAACCTAGCCCAACCTCTAAATGTGGACAGACAGAACCACGTCCAACAGCCAGCCTGAAGGGCTGGATTTTTATTTCTTCTAAAAGGAGAGACCCAGGCAAGCACATAAACAGACAAACAAGCCATATATGTTGTTTTTTACACCCTCCATAAGTCATGTTCTAGGAGCTACAGGATTATTGTGCTGTAATCCTACACTTTGGTAAACCTTCTCCTTCAGCAAAATACTTAAGCACAGTATTTATTCTTAACTGGGCTCCATACACTCAGCACATGGGTAAATGGGGCTTTTCCCATGCATTCCTGGACAAGTGTTGGTTAGCCAACATGTCATCTTTCCACACAAGGCTGCTATCAAGAGGTTATTATCAACTCTTTCATTCACAATAATCTGCCCTTCTTCCTTTTCTCAGCTATGCCAGATATTGGTAACGCCAGACGTTTGTACATCTGGTCTATTTTAGCTTCAAGAACCAAAGACAAAAAATCCCCCTCTGTCCTTTTACATGATTTTTTTCAGGGTTGAGCCACAACTTGCTAACTGGCTTACAATCTGCCCCTTGTGTTCTGTCAGGGTCTTTCTCAACAAGCTGCTTGACTCAGCAGTTGAAAAAGTACTCCCAAAAGCTGTCAGGGAAGGCCAAATGTGGCATTTGTGTGACACATACTTGGCAAATCACAAACCACGTATCACATCAGGACAAGTTACACGTCTCAGCCAAACAGGCCCAAATCAACCCAAATGAGTTTCCAGGCTGTGAAATGACTGCACAGAGGACTCAGCACCTTTGGGATCTTCCTTTGGGAACTTGCTGCCTTTGCATTTTGTGATGTGTTTAACATGCAGCTTCCTCCACGGAGCTCTGAACTGCTCTGCATTCTGGCACTGCAGGAACGTGGTTGTCACACTGGATGTGTCCCAAGATCGAGGTTAGGGACAGCCATGAGCAAGCATGCTGATCTCTTAAATACTGACAACAATCCTGGTTTTATTACAGGATTCTTTTACTTGTGGTCCTAATTTGGGGTTGGGAATTTCAGCAAATTGACAGTTCTGATTTGGTCAAACAAGGCTGCTTGGGTGGTTCTGTCTCATGTACCACGGTCCTGGCTGAGCAGGTACCAGCTACAAGGCAGCTGGAGCCTCTTGTTGCTTCACAATTATTGCTTCACAATTATAACATAAGAATTTCTGAGGCACTGATCTACTGGGAATGGTCTTTGTCAATAAAATTTGAACTGTGACCAAAATTCCTTTCTCACAGGGCTGTTTTGGCAGCCAATAAGGTAATGGTTTCTTGTCAAATTGGTAGCAATAGACCATTAAGATATATGTTACACACTCTGTATTTTATAGTTACATGTATATTTACCCCAAAAGTATTTTCATCTTCCCGTTGCCAGCAGACTTGTTTCCCTTGAAAGCTGTCCCACTGAACATTATCTGTATTTAAATTTGTTTAAAAACTGCCTAAATCCATTGAGACAGCTTTACCTTCTACACACCAGCTAGAGCATTTCACCATCCTCAAGAAATTCAGCATCAACGATCAAGAATAAAACCTAGTTAAATATTCCTCTTCCTTCCCCCACAAAAAATGGATTTTTTTAGACTACTGTATTAAATGGGTAAAACAATGGGTAAAGAGAAACAAGAATGAACAAAAACATTTCTCTCCTTTATACCAAAGGGATTATATTTAGAGGGGAAGCATGCTGCATGACTCTGACTTCTGAGGGGCTTCTGGTGTGCAGAATTTCTGCTGGAATCTCTTAATCAAGTACAAAACCTGAAACTATGATATTTTTCCACAGAGAGGAAAACAAATGCTCGTTGAGCAGTATCCAAACAGCCAGCACATGCCATACCCAGATTTATTTGTGTTTTGCTTATTGAACACCACAGTTGGTTATTCCAGGGTGAAAACCCCATCCTTTTTTATCAAGCAGTCAATGCAACAAAGTATGCTAAGAAGACAAAATTCAATAAATTGCCTGAAATATTTCCATCCAAAATATTAAAAAGCAGACAGTTAAGCCCACACATGTATGCTGCAGTCACACATCTATCTGTAGAATACTTCATGGATATCCAGTAGGAGATTAACAGCAATTTATAACATCCAGAGAAACCAATGGCTCTGAAAAAGGAATGAGAGCACTGAAGTATTCCTCATTCCTTACAGAACATATGTGAGATTGAGAAAGTCCCTATTCCAGGTATTATTTTCTATTTTAAAGGAATATTAGTGGTACAGGGATGACCTTGTTTGTCCCACATTAGCATAGGTTATCACCACAAAACTAGTTAGCAAATTTGAGGTTTTTGTAGAAGACAATAATAGGTTTTTCCATTAGAATTAATTTAACAGAATCAGATATTTGTACCCAAAAAATCCAATCAACAAACAACCCCCCAAAACCCCTAAACTACTGTCCTCCTTTCAGAAAAAGACACCAAAAACAAACCACAGAACACCTCCAAAACCAAAGAGTTTAATAAAACAGAAATATTCAGTTTGAGTCTTTGTAGCTGGCCTGAGACAGAATTCTTTGAGTCCCCTTAAAACCAAGAGAGGAAGTTCTATTTTCTCCTAATATTTCTAGCCAATACAAAGCCACCATTTCTAACAACTGAAATGATGGCCACAGATAGAGAGAGGCCCTGCTCCTCTATCCATTGGTTTCATTGTTCTTTCTGTATCCTGCATTAGTACAAACACAGTGAAAACCAACAAATTTCAAGATAAGGGTCAGGCTGATAAAAGGTTGCCCCAAAAAAGCCAATATCCATCCCCAAGTCAATGAATTGGTGCCGAGTTCTGAATGCAGATATAACCTCAAACCTTTTTATTCATCAGAGCATAGGAGTAAAAAAAAATCTAAAAAGGGAAAGAACAAGTCACAAAGGAAACATAAGAGGAAAAATAGGGTATTTAATGTAAGATACAAAGAACATTTTTAGCATTAAAATTGCATGAAGAAAAACATCAATACCAGTTCATTACCTTTCCCTAGGAAAAAGATAAATACAAATGTCTCATTTGTACTTTGTTTGTAGTCTGATTTCTACATACAGCAGGATGTTTTTATTGCAACATCAGCTCTGTTTGATCACATACATTTTTGAATCATTCTTATTTGGAATGCAAAAGGAACTTCACTTGCTATCTGCTCAAAAGCTGCTCTAGAAGAAATTTCTTTATTTTTTTTGTCCTGACAAGCAACTTTCTTGTGTGCTTATTCCTGTGCAGTCGCTCGCCAAAGAAACTCAACTTTATAAGGAAGAACTGATTACACACACACACACACACACAAAAAAAAAAAAAAAGAAGCTAGTGTTTATGATGTATAATTACATTCAGAGAGCTCAGTATAAACCCTCATGGATCAAAACACATTAGCTCAATTATCCAAGTTTCAAGTCCGATTACAAATATTCGTGTGAAGATAATTACAGCACAGCTGTCAGTTCTAAAAAGGCCTGCTGTACATAATGAATTGTCCTCTCATGGTTCATGGAACGAGGGGAAGTGTTATTAGCCAAGTTTTGTAATATACATATTAGAGTAGGAAAAGTTATCTCTCACTAAACCAAAAGGGACTGAGAACTGGTCATCTTTATGACAGAAAAAGCAGAAGTTTAATAACATACAGTAATGTTAATTTATAATTTGCCATCCCAATAATTATGCTTTCGTAATGGGTGTATCTCTTCAGGAAGCATGACTAGATGCGAATTTCTAATTATAAGGACTACAGAATAAGTCATACAGACTCTAGGAGGAAATCAAAGCAGCATTAAGTTCTGAAGTTGTTGTTAGAGCTAGAAGAAATTTCACTAAAATGGAATTTGAATGCTCTGGCAGTGATCTCTCACTCTGTAGAACCCAAAAGAAGTTGTATCAAGTAAACACACAACTTATTTACAATTTTTAAACATTTAAATGAAAAAAGCCCATTCAGTCCATCAGTAAATTGTTCCCCACCTATGTTTATCTTACAAACTGAATTTAACACTGTGGATTCCTTTGGAAACTCTGTGGACATGAGGTACAATGTTTTAAACAGAATGATTTTGAATCAAATGAAATGGATGTGGGTGGGCAAGACACTTCTTTTCCACTGTCTCCCTTTTACAACATGGTGAAAAGCAAGAATAATGCTACTGACTTCTTTTTGTAAAGCTCATCCAGGTCTACAGGTAAAAAACTAACTGAAAAAATTTCATCTCTCTGTTAAATCCAGATATAAATCCAGGAGACATTAAAGGGAAATTTTCCAAGAAGGAGAAAAGGTCCATATTAAGCTTTTCTCACCAGAACACTGGACCTTTGTTAAGAAAAGCTGACTGGTTCTGAATGCATTTTCATCAGCTCACTTAAAGGGCACTGGTACAGATCTGTCTCTTCCTCAGACTGCCCATTTTGTCCCTGCTCCAGCAATGTACTTCACAGATTTTAACTGAAAACATGTCTCTTATTCATTTTAATTGAAACTATTCAAATGTTTAATGCTCCCCCTCGTTAAGTCATTTGCTGGAATAGGAGCAGAGTTGTTTAGCAGAGGACAGTATCAGGCACACTATGTCTACTCATCTCCCAGGGGCCAAGAGAACAAGAAATTCTATGTCATATTAAGAGACTAAAAGTCCTCTTTTGTGTCCAGGATTATCTATGAGCTGGTATTGTTGGTCATTCTTTCTCAAAAAAAAAAAAAAAAAACCAAAAAACAAAAACAAAAAAACAAAACAAACAAAAAAAAAACAAAAACAAAAAACAAAAAACAAAACAAAACAACAACAACAACAACAACAACAAAAGAAAACCCCTCATAAATTGCATCTGGATTCAACAGAAGATAATCAAGAAGATGGCTTATACAAATGGGCCTGGAACAGTTTGCAAAAGAAGTGTGTGACATAAAGAGGGAGATTTGGAATGGTGCATGCTACTTGTTTCTGTCTTTGGTCACATGTAAAGAGCTGAAAATTATCAACCTATTTGGTCCCTTGGTTGAAAGAATTTTTTTTGGCACAGTTTCAAACCTGAATGTAGCAACCTCCAGACCTCAGAGCAATATAATATTCAATCCCTGCACAGATTTGGTTTCAGTTAAGCTGTAGTCTGCTCTTGTAGCAGGGAGAGGTAGAATTTGGCTGTAACATATTCTCAAAGTACAGTCAAATTAAGCTCTTTGGTGTACCACATAATCACAAGTAATTATTGTATACATACTTGAAAGTATGTTCTCATTATGTTCAGCACATGGAACCCCCACTGATACTAATGGGAATTCCATGCCTGAATGTAAAAGACACCCATGTGTGTGGGTTTGGGGTTTGTGCATTTTTCCCCTATTTTTGAGAGTCTCAATAATCTTGTAATGAAGACTAGAAGGACCTGGGTTCAATCTGCCACTAAGTTCTTGTGAGACTTCAAGCAAGCTATTTTATTTTTCTAGTCTCTGTTCCACCAACATTAACAAATACAATAGTTCTTCCTCACCTCACCCCTCCTTCTTGCCCTCTCTATCTCATCTTCATATTTAAAACTCTGGACTTAGCTTGCAACTTCTTCTGCTTGTTCTTGTGCATGAGGGGCACAGATTTCACTTGACTGTTCAAAGCACTATCAGAGTAGAGACAATAAAAATAGCCTTGTAATGATGTTCAAATACATGTTAAAAACCTTGAACAACCATCACATTTGGCAATGTCAAAAGAAATTTGCTTCAGACTTACAGAAAAAATTCTGCCCTCAGTTGGTGTCTAAGGCCACTACACTTTCAGTATTTGCCCTATTGCTTTCAAACAGTTTTTGACAATTGTCACAGGCACCAGCACTAGATCTAAGAGAGAAAAAGCCTTTAATTTTCAGTTGATTATCTAAAGGCCTGGGAGCCAGTAAACAAACACACATCACAAAAATCAATAACAGCACATGGCATAAATCCCAAGTAAAAGACATTATTCTAGAGGAAGTAGTATTCAATTTGGGCAGAAATAGTTCTCAAAAAGAACTATATCCTAATCTATACTTCCTCTTATTTGGTGTGAAGACATCCTGGTAATAAAAAATCCACACAGGTATGCTTTGACAGCCATTCTTTATGGTCCTCCAGAGAACATCATCAGTGTTATTTATACTTGGAGGGAAAAGGCAGAGATCAGCCCAAAATTCATGAAAACAATAGAAGAGTATAGTTAGTACTGTTGGAAAGAATGTCAGCAAGCAACCTTGCTATTTGGTTAGCTTAACTCTGAAAAGCAGGAGAGAAGCCAGAACAATATACATTTGCAGGGGTTTATTTTGACAATGTGTTTAGCTGTTCAGTTGTTTCAGATATTTTTCCTCCTCAAATGCCAGCACTATTTTTTAAAGGCTAATCTCAGGTATTAAACAACAACCAGCTTAAAAACATGGTACAGTAGATCTGGAAACAGTAAACTACTGGTGGGATTGTTTCTAGGAGGGAAGGGTCTGTGGAAACTGCTGTTTAAGTTGGCAGGACACCTCTACTTCATAGGAGAAAAAATGTTCCTGTTATAAAACACTTCTCTTGTTAGCAAGAGCTGCATATAAAGGGGCAGCTGTACTTTGCTTACCTCACGTGTGACTCTTCCGTTGTTATCAAAGTCATACAGTGTGAAGGTCCATTCTTGCCTGTTATCTTCCTCTACAGACACATCACATTGCAATTCCTAAGAAACATGCAAAGAGCAGCTGATTACCTAAAGCAAAAGGCCTGTTTGCAGAGGAGACTCTCTGTAGGAGGCTGCTTGCTTTCTTCCTGCCTCCCTCTCTTGTGGGAGGAAGCTCTCAGGACATGTCCCGGAGAGGCCTCTGTCCACCACAACAAAGAGGTCCCATCAAAATCACATAACACTCCTAACTCTCTGGGCTACACCTCAGGGAATTCACAACTTGCTTTCTACTACATTGCAGAACACAGGGAAAGGTCCAAGAAGACTATTCCCTGAGGCTCTTGAAACATAGTAAGATTGCCCACTACAACACGAGAAGGAAAACTATGCTTAACTCAGGAAGAGGAAGACAGCAGAAGCAGACTCACAGAAGGAGGTGGCACACCACAGGGCTGGGAGTAAGGGTTAATGCAGTATGGACAAAAATCCCCACCAGAGATCTGTCATCAACACAGATATTTGACAGGCAAAGGTTGTCAGAGTTAGTGCAGTACATCATGCCACTGAAGCTCCTGAAACAGAGCCTGTCTTGGAACTGGCAAGAACAACCTGGGAGTAGTGCCTGCTCCTTGTTTTAACTGTGCTTCTGATAGTGACGATGTGATCTGTGGAAAGCCTGAAGGAATCAATTTGTTAAAGGGGGAAAAAAATCCCCAAACCAAAACCAAGAACAAAGCATGCACTTTGATGACTCCAGTCACCTGAGTGCAAATCGTTTGCTGTCTCTCAAGGCCTGTGCAATCAGAACTAGCCAGAGCCACAAAAAGGCAAAACAGAGAAGTTACAGTGCAATTAAAATGAAAATCACTGTATGCAAGTAAAATAAACAGCCCCAAATAGCTTCAGCATGATAGACCTCAAAATACCTGGTTGATCTTCTGACTTGAAACCAATTCCCTACAGCAGTTACGGGTACCCCGTCCCCTGCCGAGTTCAAAGGCAGCCTGCTCTCAGTTGTAACAAGCCCGGCTGAGAGCTGCCAAGTGCCCCACACTCCACTGTGGAAACACAGTTTCATATTACATAAACATTCCCGGCACCTTTAAAAGCCAAATCACTTTCACCTCAGATTTAGACCCCTTGTCGCAACACTCGCATTTCTGATTCCTTTCTACCTTTGAAGCATTTACCAGTCTCCTGGCTCCCAGCTTACATTGCTGGAAAACTTTCATTTGTAGAACAAGGGAAAAAAAATATCAATACTTGGTTTCTTGCCACATATTAATACTTCCCTGTCCCGCATTGCCTAACATAACATCTTTATGTGAGGATGTGCTCTGCTTAGTTAAGAGCCATGGAAACCTTCCCTGCATTAGTCACGGTGCCTAGAACCAAGTGCTAACCTTTATGGCATGCCAAGAACTACTTGGGAACAAACGCAGGCTTTGCTGGTACAGTGGAGTTCCAGCTACTCTGGCACCAACCATGTTGACAGGTGTCCTCCAACGTTCAAATGTCAAGGCACTGTTAATTGCAATTTATCATGCCTTTCCTGTCTGCAAATGTCTGCTACTCGAGGTAGAATATAAAATGGGCCTAGAAAAAGAGTTATAGCTGTGGAAAAAAAGAAAGAAAAAAAAAAAGTCACCTCCCCAGAAGGCACACAAGCAACACCTGAACTACCCATGGGAAACCTATCTCCCCCTAATCTGCTTTAAAACAGTAAAAGATAAAATTGTACGAGACTGAGAAGGAAAAGAATACTCCAGCCATGCTGCAAGGTGGCTGCATGGTCTTTTAGACATCAGTTGAAGAAACACAAAGCTCATTACTTAGAGAGGCTGACAACACTGAAAGGCAGATGTTTGCCATATCTGCTGGAGTGCAGAGATGAATATTTGTGCTGGTTTTTGCTGGTGCCAGAATATCTTCCTCCTGACCAAGACAGACAACCTGCTAGCTGGGAGACTGCATGTTTCCATTCTCATATTTATGAAACACTCCCTGCAGAAACAAAATCTGCCAACTACACACAATGTCTGACACTTATATGATGTTTGCAAGTCTACAAGGAAATAGCCCACAGACTCATCCTCCTCCTCCTCCCCCTGCCCTGTGATCAGACGGATTTCCCGTGTAGCTGGTCAGGGTTATTTCACTTTGGAGACCTGGGCACAGAAGATCAATCATTGCAGAAGCTTTCACAGGCGTCTTTTACTTTAGGCAGATTTAACCAAGTGCAATAGTCCATGAAAGTCAATCTAAAGATTTGATAATAGGGTAGCTGGCCTAATAGAGAAAGGGTTGAACTGAAAGCTTCTTCTTACTATGCATTTCAGATCCTGCAGAGAAATAATCATCATTTGATTCTCTCCAAACCTGGAAATAAATGTCACTAATCACCTCATATGGAGCACTGATAGTAAGGCACTGATTCGTGCCAGTTCTGCTGCCTCCTGTACCCACGACAAACATTGAGAGCAATAAACATGCATCAGATGACACTGTTTGTCCACAGGTTATTTTTCTACCATAATTATGTCAGTACAGTGAAACTTTAAAATACAAAGGACTTACTTCAAATTTCAGTTGCTTCTTGGAACTTGTGCGTGTGTCACTTTCTTTTTCTGCTTTCTTTTCATCTCCACTGCAAACTCCATCTGTCTTCTCTGGAGGCAAAGCCACTGCGAAAAGCATATTTAAGAAAAAATGCTTATAAGGAAATGTCAAAGCAGTCTCATATTTGCAAATCTGTCTTTATATTTAGGGTGAAATTGATATCAGCAAACTTGTATGAGGGGATCATTATACTTGATTTGCTTTTGTGTTCACTACACATCTGGGATAATTTCAGCAGACAATCTACCAACAGCTTTTGGTACACAGCCTCTCCTACAAACATCACTAGAGTCACAGGAAGTTCAAACACAGTATTATGAGAATATAAAATAGCAGAACTGTTACTGCAAATAAGTTGAATAATTTGCAAAATATTGAAAGTTTCTGACATATTGCAAAAACCCATCACATTCACCAGCAGTGAGTGAAGTAATGAAGCTGGAATAAAGCCCTCATTCTGTTCCAGTTTCACTCTTCAAACACACACAAAGCTTAGTACCTTCCAAGAAGGTAACACTACCTGCCAGAAAGGTTAAGCTGCATTTTTTCAATGCATTAAATAGCATATTTCACTCAAGTTTCAAGTTAAAACATCAGGCACTTGCATAAATCAATAGCACTCATAAAGAGCATCCATATTAGTATCTCCCACAACATATCATAACACATATCAGATATATAACAGAAAGATATATGCTTCTCATGTGGATTAAAAGACAAATGCCTAGAACTTAATAGCTGTTCCTTTGGGTCCTGCAGGGGCATTCAGCCTGGCACATGATGAAACTCTATATCTGAAGAAAACTAATTCTATCTTCATTAGCGCTATGAAAATATACAAAGTTTTTTAAAATTTTTAACCCTGCTCTCAGACTTTTAGACATGATTTTATACACATCCACACATCTCTGCCAACGTTATGCCCATACACCATTACATATAGCAGCAACCCTTCCAACTGCCCAAAACCCAGCAAAATTGCAAAAAACACAGCTCCTAAAGTCAGCGTTTTCATCTCTTGCACTGCAGCATTTGCATCTACCCAAAGCCTTTATCCTAATGCTGTCAGGAACTGTTTCTTGGGGATGCCTTTGGCAGTAGCATCTCATTAAGTGCCAGTTCAATCAAGTCAGATTCCTTACAAACAAGGTGACATGATCCCTCCAGTTCAGGGTGACCCATTTCAAATTGGGTTTACTGGCTCTCCTGCTGTTCCACACTGCTGAGCTTCCTCACAACCATTCTTCCAGAAAAGCAAGTCACTAACATGCTAGAAGTTAAGATACTCTATTAGCCATTTTCCAGGACTTCCTTTCATGTTTAAAATAGAAAAATTAGCTTCAAGAAACCAATCAACCAACAACAACCACAAAAAAACCCAAAACAACAAGAAACAAACAAACAAAAAAAACCCACACCACCAAAAACCCCACTAAAAATCGCTTACAACTCCCATTACCATAGCTTCATACTCTCAGAAATTCCAGAAGATTTCTGCCCCGACATTCACATTGTCACACTGCGTTACATCTCACAGTCTCATTTATTTGTTTAAATTCAACATTATTGTATTACTTTTCTTTCTTTGTTTTCAAAACTGTGGTATGGTATATAAGACGGATATACAGTAAAGAAAAGGGAATAAAGTAGAAATGCTGACCTTGGGAATTTCCTGTCTTTGATACTTACTGGTGGTTTTGATGTTATACTAACACCAGCTTCCCAACATACACATGTAATTTGCATTATACCAACGAGATGGTGTTTATTGTACACATACTGACATGTTGATATACTTTGATTTCTACTCCAAGTCGTGTTAGGATTCCTTACACCAAATATAAGCTAAGTAAGGAAGTCAGACAAAGGAAGACAAAGGTGCTTCATAGCAGTTTCTTCCCTGATTCTTTTAAGCTGGTGTTATTGGACAAGCAGGGATTGTTTGTTAGGAGGTTTTTCTATAGTGTTTATCACAGGTCAGACAGGTATTAAAATAAATATTATTTCCAATACATAACTTTGAAGTACACCTGACAAAGTGCTGTTTGCTTTCTACTCAATTTGCCCATAAACACAACTCCACATTCCTAGAAGTTCAATGCTAAGGTCACAAAAAGACTCCCATACAACAAAAGACAATATTTGTTTGCCTACTTCAGTCCAGCTTTGTTGCTTCATTCTAAAAGCAACAAGAAATAAAAAGGTAACCTGGACCTTCACAACAAGTTGCACTGATAGTGGTTCTTCATAGCTATTAGATCCACCCCTAGAATTTCAGAGCCTCATTTGTACCAGTGATTGGTTCTTCACATGCACAGTTATAACCTGATAAAAACTTTTGTAAAAGAGGTTTTTGCAATCCCTCCCAACCTTGCTCTAGGGAATGTGAAATAAATGAAAGCTGGGCTGGTATGACCCCTAGCTTCTTTGGGACAGTGAACAGCCATTTGGAAAAAAAAAATATCCACTCCTGTTATCACACATTCTTTTAAATGTTTAGCAGTACATGATGGCCAAAACACTTCTCCAGCTGTTTTTTATCTGTTGAGGGTCAGCACCCCAAATAACAATGGCATGGCAGACTGCATTAGGCATAGCACTGTGTGGCAGATCCCGCACGAGGTGACTGTTCCCTGCCACAGTGCTCTTGGCTGGGTTTTCTGTCAAAACAAAGTGTCTTACAGAGCATTCCCACCTTTCCATCACCATGCTCCTGCACTGTGCTGAAAGCCACTGGCACAACATAGAGCACCAGAGCTCCCCAGTCCACCAGGTGCTTCAGAGAGGAACAGCACAGTCACCTCCTGCTGCCAGGAGCAGCCCTTCCCTGGTACAGGTAACAACCTTTCTGGATGCCCAGATTGTGTGTTCAGATAGGAAGTTTTCACTTGAATGTATAATTTATGAAACGGAGGAAAAAACGTGCACTGACAAATTAGTCTTCTCAAAAAACAAGGGTTCAACTATTGGGGAAGGAGGGGATACATCTTGCAGTACACTCCTTGGGAGAGTTTAAATACTGTATGCCAGAAATTATCCTCTTTGAGCTTTTCTGACCTTTGATCTGAAGAACTTATTGGCCTTGCTGCTCTGGGGAATTATCCTTTGAAATCAGTTACTCATTTTGGAACTCAGATGAAATGGGAAAATCTGGTGATCTCATCCTGATGTCAAGTTTCATTCAGCAAAGAAAAATGAAATCTAACTGAGGAAACTTTAAAGGGCAATATAGAGACACTAAAATGTTATTTACAAATGATCAAATAATGTGTCTGTGCATATATCCCCACGTGCCTTATCCAAACCCAATGAACATTTAAAAATACATACTGTTTTGTCTGAGAAGAGAAGAAGTGTTTGGTATCTTGCTGCTATACTTAGTTTTGACTATTGACATGTGCTCAATTTCATGAGGGATGCAAACACATGCAGAGCCTACTTATAAATAAAATGAGAATGTCTGCTTGGGACAGTTAAAACTGGCAGTGTGTAAACAGAGAGCCACCAGTGAGCCGCATGCCAAGGTTCAAATATACTCACAATGTGAACTTCCTTTCAGCTCTGCCAATGATATTAAACCAGACCAGACAAGATAGCTATCTCAAAGGAGTGTGGAGAATTAATAGACCTGTGTTTCCAAAGTCTAGGCCATCAGAAATAGGTCTGGATACAATGCATCATCTGTGCAAAAATACTTACCTCCCCGCTCAGATAACAAGTCCTGACAAAAAGAACATGCTACATAGACAAGCACACAGAGAAACATATTCTTGTTGTGGGAATCCACAACTGGAGGGAAAAAAAATTATATATATTGCTTCTCATGGGAATAACCATATGCTCTCAAAAACAATGTTCCCTAACAGAATGTTTCATGAATTGAAATATTGCATATGTTTTCTTTATTATGTTCTTTTCTTGTTCATTATTAATGGTCTTGTATTCACTTCTATAACCTTAAGACACTATAAAAATGTGTCTGGACAATATTTGAAATTGGAAAGACAATAAAGGAAAAATATTAACTTGGAAAAATTGTGAAATACCATTCTTTCATGAAAAACAAATTGACTGGCTTAAGTGTACTAGCAGATGTTTCTCTCTACAATTGGTAATTACTACCACCCAATTGCTCATAATTGAAGTGGGGGAGGAAAAGAATGAGAGAATGAACACCAGTGTAGAGATACTAACACTCATCCCAGAAGAATTAAGCCTTTTTTTCAGGTTTTTTTTTTCATTCCTAAGGAACGGGGGTAATAATTCAAAATGGTCTTTTGGAATGACCAAAATATCCCAGAAATGAGGTAAACTGATTGCTGTGTTCTACGTATTGAATGAGGTTAGAATAGTAAGTTTCAGGTGGAAAAAAATTTTTTTCTCTTGCCTCTATCCTGCATCTGACAGTAAGGGAGAAAAAAGAAAACACCGAAATAGAGCTGCACTGAGGTGGAAAAGTGACTGTTTAAACTTTCACCCTCCCTCAGGTGGCGTGTCATCCCACGTTTCTCAAAGGCTCATTCCAGCAAAGGACCATGTGCTTTGTCAAATGATCTGCCTTCTCAAAGCAAGGACTCCTCAAAGCAAGCTTCACTCTTGTTTTCAACCATACTTTGCATTTTAGTCAGATGGATTAACAGGAGCTTGAGGCCAGCATCAAAGGGTGCAACTCTGAGGAATGTCCATGTCTGGGCTACCAACTCCAAATTTTGCACAGCAGTTAGGAGAACTCAGGGTAAATAGACAAACAACTTCAGAACCTCTTTAGAAGGACCTCCATTCCAAAAGATATGTGATTGTTGCATCACCTTAATTCAATGAGAGAAGCTGTGGTGAATTATGACTGGACATTACCAGTGATGTCTTAACCCTATCTTAATGTCAGGGTCATTACTGAGAGAAACCAGAGAAAAGGTAAAATTGGAGAATTAACAAAAATGCCACCTATGAAAGTCCTGCACCTGCCACACATGAAACCAAACCTTTGAAGTGAAATATTGTTAGCCTTCCTCTCATTTTGGACAGACTGGATTCCACAGCAATTCTTTAAAACCACTACACGAAGGAAAGGCACAGAATTATCTGTACAAGGGGAAAAGAACAAACCACGCACTAGAATCTGAGATCTGTGGGGGAGTAGGATAAAAACAAAATTTAAAAATTCCCCTATTAAGACAAGGAGGAGAAGTCACAAGCACTTCAATAACAGGTCAAATTGAACTTCAGCAGCAGTTTTTGACTGGTGGAATTGAGCGCCAAAGAGCTAGCCACACTCGGTGGTAAAATTCCTATGGACATCAACAGGGTCAGGGTTTCCCTTCCAATTTACAGACCTAGCAGGTGCAGCACGACTTAGGGACTATGAGAACCAAAGGGATAGAAAGAGAATTCATTTCATTGTTTTATCTGAGGTCTCTGATGTCTAAGTTATCTGGTTCTGCCAACATTTTTCTCATTGCAAATCAGGTTTGACAAACAACTGACATTCCTCACTGACTATGCAAAAACCAGAGCAATAAGAATCAAGTTTGAAAGTTTAAATTGAGGAGAAGTCCTTTAATTAACAATTACATTCACATTCAGATTTCACCTTTAAGTTCCTCTGGAGGCCATGGATTAAGAAACATCACCCCCATTAAGCAAACTTTGTTTTATTCCACTGATTTGATTGAAATATCTCCCTGATGGAGATAACACACTTTGAGCAAAGGCCCTCTTCTCCAGGGGTAAAAGAACATAGGGAGAACGGGATCAGGGAGGAACAGTCCTGTTCCACAGCCACCAGAACAAGCCCACAGAAAACAGGCTTGTCCTGGGTCAGTGCCAGAAGCACGTAGTTAGCTTTCCCTGACTGAAAGCTGAAGCTGATGAATTAGACACACCCTTCAGAACAACAAAGATCAAGCTGCCTTCTCTGAAACTTACTGTAGGGAAATTAACTGTCCATTTTACATCCAGTGGGACAAGTCAAAACCAAGTTAGAGGAAGCTGTACCAGCATTGCCTCCTATCAAGCTGAGATGTGTATTTCAACCTGAAAACATGGAGAGAACCCATGTTCTTCTATTTGGTGGTTTTTTGTTGACAACACAAATTAAAGGCTCAAATGCATACCACAGGGGGAAAAAAGAGTCACAATGTCACAAAGCCTGCTGTCAGCACCTGACCAGGAGGAGACAGAGCAGAGGGGTAGTGACTCAGACCTTATGACAGTTAGCAAAAAAAGAAAAAACCCAACAAAACCAAACCCCAACAAAAATAGACAATCAAAATATGTTTTAAATATTCAGCCACAGTTCTAACTTACAAGACACTGCTAGGACAGTGAGGAAAGGATAAACTGAAATTCACGCAAAAATTCAGAGAAGTTTTTCTCCTGAATAAAATTTAGTCAAACTCACAGGTCTGTGCAACACCACCTTGAAGGTTCAATTCCTTTTGCCAATGCCAATAATTTGACATTTTTAAGCAGAAGTATTTCCAAACTTTGATGCAGATTCACAGGTTTCTATCTAAGTCTGGCTTTTTTGATTTGGTGGTTTTGAGAGGGTTTTTTTGGCTATTATGCTGGGGAGAGAGGGATGGGTTTTTTTACTATTTCCTTACAAAAAAAGTTTTGTACTCAAGATGCAGATACAAAAGACAATTTGGTCTCTCTCTGCTAGCCAGGGTGAAACTCATACATGCATAAACACTAAACCTAGGTTTCTCACACTTTCTCTGGAGCGAGTTTGCTAAAGGGAGGGAGTTTGCTGAATTTTGCCAGATTATGATTCCCTTTTCCAATTAGTTCCCCAACTGGCTGTATTTCACCAACAGAAACTGCCAGATTAAATGCCTTGCTTGACCATCTTCACCCAAAACACTTTGATGTTTAGTACTCAAGCTTCAAAATACCTTTTGGATGAAGATCAGACAGCACTAAACAGAATTACTAATTAATTAAGTAAAGTTAAATTTTAAACACTGTTTGTTGTGTTAGCCAAAAGCCTGAACAGAACAGTTTTTTTTTTCCTTCCTCATTGGAGATCAAAGAAGATAATTTCTCATTCCCCACCCCTATCTTAAAAAAAAAAATTGAGAGTGAGAGAAAGGAGGGGAAGATGAAACTAGGGAAGAATCCCCATAAGCTTTGGTCAGAATAGTTCAGGTTGGTATCTGAAAAGCAAGATTTTTGTTTGATCAGTGGACATATCAAAACCCTCGTGAACAGAATGCAATCTGTTGTATCATTTAACATGGGTAAGTGTTCCTTAAGTGAAAACTGTCAGTGTCATATGGACCACTTACCACTTTCTTACAGTACTGTGTGTCCCTGGGGTTCTGAGTGGGCCTGTGAAGTGTAGAATTCTGTTACTGAACGGGGACAGATGGGGTCATCAGCTGATCACTTGTGACAAACCAAAAGAAAAAAGACCTCTCTTCTCTAAAGCTGGTCCTACAATGATTTTGGTTACAACTTTGCTTTTTAAAAATCCATTCTCAGTGTAAGTTGCAGACATGCATGTTCATGTAGGATTTTCCATCTTAAATTTCCTTTGCCTTTGTCACTTTGATTTTTTTCCCCTTGAGATTCACAAGGAAAGAAAATAAGGAAAAGATCCAGCTCCTGCATAACCCTTTATTCAAATGAAGACTGAGTAGGTAACATTATTAATAATATAGTCCTTGATATTTAAAATTACAGATTATTATATTAGATTATTAAAATAACATTTATTAAATGAAGACTGAGTAGGTAACATTATTAATAATATAGTCCTTGATATTAACTCACTCCCATCTAACTTAGATAATAAGAAAAACGTGTTTCCACCACCTTTGCTGGGATAACGGGGCCTCTAAAGGTATCTGAACTGTAATTTTCAATTCATCAGAATTGCTTCCCCTGAGGATAAATGTCACTCTGACCCTCACAGAACTAACCTTTTATAGAGACCAAGGTTGTCAACTTATGCTGTGACATTATTTTGGCAGTGATGAATTGTCACAGATCTGATAACTCTTTAATAGTTAATATTTAGTAGCAGGTTCAGTGTTCCCATCCTTGCAGCCACACATATCACTCTGAGGGGGGGAGGAGAATGGAGGCTGATCCACAAAACAAGAGAAAAGCATTATTGTGATTAATATTAGTAGTACAGTATATACATGTGCACATATGTCTCTTTCCTTTCCGTATTCATGCGTGGGTGAGGAATGGTACTGAGATCATACATCACATACTGCTAAACATGCAGAGAAATAAATTTATCAAGGCTTGACCCAACCACCTGATGTGTGAAGAGTACACAGGCTCTCATCAGAGAAACAATTCCCACAAGCAAGGGCAGGTATCTGCTCACCATTGGTAATTAGTACAGCCTAAGGACCTCAGCCAGAGATGGAAGCCCACACACCACTCAAACACTGGAAAGGAGATAGTTGGAAGCGTGATTTGGAGCACCCTGTCAGGAGGAGCCAGCCCTTCCTGTTGCTCCAGAGAGCCCACGTCTTTGCAAGTCAAGATTCAGCTTCCCCCTTTGAGCTACCCCTTTGGCAGAAGGTCCTGTAATATTCTCCTAGACCTGTCACTGTGAGTTTACCTTCAGATGCAGCACCTTGAAATCTGGGCAGCAATAAGTATGTGCCAGAGGGGCCGGGCAGCTGTCCCTGCAGGGCACAGGTGCCTGGGACAGGGCAGCTTCCAGAGGGTGCTGCAAGAGCACAGGGAGTGGATTAACCCGAATCCCACTTTGCCAACAATGTCCTGCCACACCTGGATGACTCCACTCTCTTTAAAGGCTCCTTGAAACAGCAAAACAAGGGTCTGCAGCACCACGTTCAGCTTTATGCCTGCACATCCTTGGGATGGACTATAACTCCCTCCTAAAAATATCTTTCATGCATGGAGTCCAGGGCTGCCTTGGCTTCCGTCGGCATCTCCCGTGCCAGCACCGAGCCCTGAGTGTGGCTGCCAGGCACAGAAATGCTCTCCACTCCTCCAGAGCCCTCTGAAAATTCCTTGGGGAGCAGCTCTTTTACTTCTGGATATTTTGGTTTACAACTACTATTCCTTTCCTCTCTTTCTGGTACCTTTACAGTTTTAAATCCTTTTTTGGTACAAAGTTGAGAACTCTGGATGACGTATTTTATTGGTGAAAGGACCTGGATTGCTAGATCAGATTTATAGAGCCAGAAAAAACTGATTGCTGGTAGTTTGGGGTTTGTTTTTTTTGTTTTGTTTTTTGGTAGACTGGGGGGTTGGGACTTTCCATCTAACAAGAGCAGCTGGACTCCAAGCTCTTTCAAGAGCAGAAATGTTGCTTCAGGTTCATTTCCACAACCCCACAGTGCTGCATTTATTATTTGCTTTTACTCACAAACTAGTTGTGGTTACAAAAAAAAGCTTGTCTTCCAAACAAATGACATTTTATCTCTTTCTCCACAGGAGAATAAGTTTGACTGCTACTTGTGCTTTGAGGTTTGGATATGATTGAGATGAAACATCTGTTAAGAAAAAAGGTGTGGGGGGACTTTTTTCTGCTAAAAATATCATGCCTTTTTTTTTCCACCAAACTTGAAACATGTGATGAAATTCAACTTTTAAAATATAACCCTGGAGCTACTTGAAACTATAAAAGTCTCCTCAGTATCTGAGGCAAGTCAGAATTTCCACTGTTCAAGCTGGGCTTTTATGAAGAGCAGACTTTAGAAAAACCTGTAATCTGTCTAGGTAACAAAGGGCACTTGTTCTGCCTGGTGAGGTAAAACTTTGGGTTTCTGTAGCTACTGCAGCAGAAGTGGAGTTGAAACACACAAAAGCACCCTGACTGATACACACTTTGAATTTGGAACAGCAACTGGCAAAGCAACATGCTTGTCATGGAAATTGCCTCCAGAGCTCTGCATCTCCACAGCCCGGTGTTTGCAAGGCTCAGAGGTGTGTTGTGGCTAAATTCACCCAGCACAAGGCTCAGGCTTCTATCTAGCTTTGCATCTATCATGCAGGCCATCTGTATAAAACAACTGCTCCTAAACTCAGTCCCAGAAGTGCAAGAACTGTTCAATCCTGTCACAATGTGTGTCCACACCTGAGACACTCCAAGACATGCAATCCCTACGGTCAGGAGAGAAGGGCCTTAACAGAATCATGCACATGGCATCTAAACAAAAACCTTTTGCAGAAAGCTGCCAAAACCCAGCAAAGGCAGCACCCAAGCTCAGTTGCCTGACGCTGTCAGTGAAACACAAGAGAACTTGCAACATCAGGAGTATTTGGGAGTTTCAGCAGGACATATTGCCTATTAAATGCAGTGTTCAAGGTTTCTAAAAAGAAGCTAAAAATGAGTGCAGCGTTTCATGTAAAGGCAAGGGATCTGAAACATACATGTTGTCTTCTGAAATATCAAAGGCTAAAACTTTCAATTATGGGGGTAAAAAACTGGAATAATTCTAGGAACACCAGCATGAGAGTGTTATCTAGTCCAAAATCTTTGACTGGAAATATGCACTAGCTTCACACAGATGAAAAAAAAAATAGAAAAATAAAAAAAGAAAATAAAAGAAAAGAGAGAGTCACAAGAGAGTCAGAGAAGAATGGCATTTTGAATCAATTTTCAAAAACATGTTTAATAAAACCTCCATGAACCGTGGTCAAAGCTACAAGAAAAATAACTGGTAATAATCGTTGCTGGGAAATTAAAAGTAGAAAAGGACCTTTGTTCAAGTAGAATAAATGAAACCACTGGTATTCATGTTTCCAGAGAGATTGTTTTCAAACTCCTGACTTGTTCCCATATTTCATTCTTTGTTCTTGGTGGTGGATGTCCTGGGGCAAAGCTGAAGTGCATTATTATACTGCTGCCATGTAGAGTAAGGCAGCTTTATCTCTGAGCATAGGCCCAGGACCCTCCCTCACAGGTACACGCGGGTCCAGCCGTGCTTTGCCAAGGCACAGCTGAGCTGGTACCCAGCAGTGGGAGGCAGGAGAGCAGCACAGCCCCGGGCAGGGCTGACCCAGCCCCAGCTGGGGGTCAGGGTTTGCCAGGTGTGCTCCCAGGGTGGGCAGCTGGAGCAGAGCTGTGCACAGCCTGCCTCGCCCTGCACCCACTGTGACTGTGACCCAGCCCGAATGAGCAGCTGTCCCAGCCAGTGAGCCCACCTCACTGAGGCCCAGCCCTTTCAGGCTGCATGGACAAGCCACAAGCCTCACCTCCCTGGCTCCCTGGCACCCATGTCTCAGTTCTGCTACAGGGCACCCTCCCTCGAGCTTCACTCCCTGACGTGAGCCACCCATTGGGTGCTGACCCTCTGCTGCCCAACATCCACCACGATGCCTTTGGGATGCCAAAGGCAAACCCAAGAGCCCTCCTGCCTTTGATGGGATCTCCCTGAGCTTCACTCTTTTGGCCTTCAATTCTTCTGCTTCCCACATGGCTCTGATGGTCTGGCTCTCACATGCTATGAGAGAAGCAGCTTGAGAGATCTGCAGACATTTTCCAACAGGTGACTTTTTACCTCCTAGCAAACTAGTTCATGACTACCCCAGAGCTGAGAATAAAAGAATATTCTTATTTTTAATTGAATATTTTTAATGACCATTCAGGAGCATTAGCTTCTCCATGGCAGAAGGAAACATTGCCAGTCTTAGGTAGATAGAAAGAACATGGAAAACCAATATTATTATAAATATTAGGTACATAATATTATTTTAAAGCTTTCCATATTTAAGATATTCATAGGATCAACTCTACTGGTTTTTTTTTTGAGGTGCTTGTTCACTTCCCTATTTAACACTTGGCTTTCTTCAGCTATCATAAAGTATATAGACCACTTGTAAGTTTGGAAGCCTTTCTGTGTACTGTACTTTGTAACTCTATCATATTCTAAGGGACAGACATGGCTGCAGAAAATCCCAAGCTGCATTCTCAGCCTTGCTATGCTGCTCCTGAACCAAACATGCAACTTGCTTGTGTTCAATGTAACTTTCCAACTGTGTAGAATGATCTGAACACAGAGATCAATGTGAAAGTGCTGCTTACAGCACGTATGATCTTCCTAGTCTGATGCAGAGGACTATAACCCAGAAGACTCTCAAACCATAGACAAAACACATGATCCATCACAGCCTGGTGGGCAGCACCAGCAGGAGCTGCTGGGCTGTCGGCTAAAGAGAGGGAGGCGCTCCGTGCAGGGAACACGCAGGACACGGGGAGGAGAGCACATGCTCTCCACGAGCAGCAGCTCAGTGTGAGGAGGAAAGCTTACCCTCTGAGGTGTCCTAACAGCCCACTTTTCACTGCCTTTCTGTGCTCTGCTTGCCAACACGGGTGGGAGCTGTAAGAAACACTGTAAAGGTTCATTTGGAAACACCTGGAGACCACTAACTCATTACACACAGGCCATGGGCAACCCTTGGATGGCAACAGTCTTTCATCACTACTGACCTGGCTGCACTTGAAACACCAGCTCCAGAAGTAAAAGCTTCTGATCCAAATACCAACCCCCCTAAACTGCAACAGCTAATGTTAAGAAACACTTGTACAATTTTATATTTTTTTTAATTTTTTTTTTTAAAGGGCCTCATGCCGTAAGATTTTCCTCCCACTCATGGCAAGCAGCCTACCTGCTTCTTATAATTTCCTGGATCTGTGCACAACCACAGGAAAACTTCTGCTAATCCTACCAGTCTCATGTTCTTTGGTGACTTTTATTCTAACTGCCAAACTAAGCAGTTTTCTCTTGGCACTCTCCCCTGCTCCTTCCTCCCCACACCCCCACGTCCTTTGCTGCTCCTTCCAACCCACAGTAACCAGCTTATCAGCTGCCAGCCTCAGCAGGGACCTGCTGCTTGTCACATACTGCTGGCTGCTGCCAGTGGGTCACCCTGTGGCCAAAGACATTATTCAGAGTTGTTCCATGTCACATTGAGTAGTAGGAAAGGATAGAGCAGAAACCTCTTGGGAGGTGAAAAAAATACAGCCAGTGAGCAAGTGATCAACAGTCTGAGGTGATCACATAGCATGTACTCATGCATACCAAATCTATGGTGAGTGCACAGGATTAGCAACAAGTCATTAAAATGCAGAGTTCCCATATAACATCCCAGAAGGCTGACCACAAGAGCACTTTTAAGGTAGAATTATTTACACTCTATTTGCAATGTCAGGGATAAATAGGTATTCTGTTTAAGAACCTGTGAGAGAAGAGACAATCATTTTCTGCAAAGCACCAAGCCTGCACCAATGGTGCCATACAGGTGATAACAGTGGTGCCGACATAAAGAAAATTTGCCTGTGTGCAAGAAGGCAATCTATGCCTTTTCTATAAATACACTAGAATTTCATGTATATACAATACAAAAAATTATATAAGCTTTAGAAAATGAATAATTACTATATAACTGAAAGTGTTAACTAGGGAGAGGAATGCAATTTGAAATTACTGCTTTTTATTACCTATTCACAGCTCAGCTTAGAACAATACATGAGTTAAGAGATTAACGAAGTGTGGTAAAAGTGTCTCCCAGACAAGTAGAAGGTTGGCTAAAACTAGCTAAAATGCTTGTTCAAGTTTTCCCTTGCTGACAAGTTTATAAACAATTTGGGCCCAAGTATCACACCTCACCACCCTTCCTCTGAGCTGACAACCTGACAAACATTCTTACAATTACTAATTTTACAGAAAACACCAGGAACTAAAGCCTTCACTGAACATTTCCTGAATAGAGAGAGAGGAAAGGGAGGAATCTCACACAGGAGCAGCCCCACTGCAGGATGCATTGGGGAAGGATGCTCCCCCTTGCCTCCCCTGCTGCTGCAGCCCCAGGAAAGGGAAGCATCCTGCTGGAAGCCAACGTGCTCCCACCACTGGGATGTCTGGGATCAGTGTGGAGGGGGAAGCATGGGCAGCTGGGGGTTCCAGGCAGCCTGTCAGAGCTGGGCATAAGATCAGCAGCCTTAAACCACCAGTTCATTCTTTGTTATTGGTTCCTTGTTTGCTTATCAGTTCTTATTAAAGTCAAAACCAACAATACAGCTCTTCATGCTGGAGCACTGCTAACCACACCTCAGCTCCCACTTGACCCCAGATTCCCTGGGACATGCTGGGCAGGAACATGTGAAGGACAGACTGCACACACTAGTAAAAAGTTGAAAGAAATATAACACACTGGTAAGAATATAATGAATTGCTTTTCTGCTTTGCTGAATACAGAAGGCTTTAATTGCAGGTTTAAAAATTCCATAACAGCTTGTAAATATGTGAAAAGTGCAACAAGTAGCTCTTTTACAGATCTGCTAGGGTTTTTTCAGCAACAACATGTGCTTTGAACTCTGCTGGAGGGCTTTCTAATACTCATGGGCAAGAAGATGACCTGAAAATTTGTCCTTTCTGGTACCAGAACAGGGAACATCTTACACCTAGAGATGTAGATACATCTGTCTTGGGAAACATAAAAAATTGGGTTTGTTGAGTCAAGCCAAGCTCTGTCACTACTTTCATCAGGGCTCTGGATATCATGTTCAGATAAGGCACCAGGAAGGCTTGGATCTTCTCCAGTCTTCTGTTGAGAGAATAATAATTAAGACATCACCCTCGGCTGACAAATGAAACAGGGAACAGATTGCTATCAGTGTAAGAGTCAGCTCCTCTGACAGCTACAGGACTAGACTGATCTCGAGAGATGTAAGATTTCTGATTAATAGAAATACTAAGGTCATACTTTTCAAGAGAACAGTGACATGAAAAATCACATTATTGCATAAATAATTGGGACAATAGGTTAGGTGTCAAGGTGAAGCCCAAGACTTGACTGTGAACTCCAAAAGGCAGCTGTATCCCACGGGGCTTGTACTGGGACAAGGGAGAAATCACCCCTTTATACAATCAGTCTGCATCAGAGGACTGCATCAGGAGTTCCTTCCTGAGCTGAACTTTCTGAAAATTTTTAAATATTCAAGTGGTAAGATGGAGAAACCCCAGAGCATTTCAGAAAGACATAGAATGGTCAAGATAAGAAAGCTCTCCTGGTCTACGAGTTTTAGCTGCAAAAATTTTTAAACGGGTCCAGGGAAAGGAGGTGATAAAAGTTCTGGAAAACAAGAACAAACAAGAAAACAAGAATTTTGAACAATTCATTAGAAGCCTAGAAGAGTTGGGGGAGAACTGGGGTGTCATTACTGAGCACACAAATAGCAGATGTGTTTCTGAACCACCTGCTTGTCTCCATGGCAGAAGAGTGACTTGCTGTTTGATCCTGCACTCAATTCCTGCCTGCCATTTTAGCTTCTCTGTTAAATGGAAAATATCTCCTAATGTCTGTGCTAGTTTTTGTGACTTCTTCCAGAGCCACCCCCAGTCATTCGGTTCTGGTAATCTATTATTCTATCTAGGGTCAAGGAAGAAAAAATGGGAGCTCTTTTACCCCACGTGTGAAGGGTGATGAAGCACGCCCTTCCTGTGCAGAAACTGGGGGACAAGGAAGTTTGAGCATGAGACATTCCTACATAGCCACAGCAGATTGCACAAGTACGCCGAGTCTGGCAAGAGGAAGGCTCTGAAATGCACAGGAAAATCGCCTGGAATGCAAGATGCAAACAAATCCACTACAGAACCCATATCCAGCATGCCCAATTGTTGTGTTATTAATGAAAGAGGAAGAAGGAAAACAGAGTAATATGAGACTGAGGTTTCCATTGGTGTCTCTTATCTAAGGAATCGGGCTCTCAACTGACCGCATAAGAGAAAATCCAAAAATTTCAATTTAGCAGCTTGCCCAGCAGTAAAATCAAAGGCAGGTGGTGGATATAACAGACAGTGCTGGTCAAACCGTTTCTTTCTGCACAGCCCTCAATAAACAGAGTTGCCTCTATTGAGTTCTAACCTCTTGTCATGCAGCAACATTGAGTCAACAATCCGCTCTCATGGCTTAATGCTTTTGATGTTTACTTTGTTCTTTGTATAGTTCAAAAGAAAGCACTAATGCACCAGTCCTCTTACCAAATACAATCTTAATCCCAGAATCCCGAGCCTTTTGCTGTTGGCCAGTTAAGTCTGTTAAGACGAAAGGATTTGATCAAGCTTTACATAACAACACAGAAGTTAAATCCAGCAAAGAGAGTTCTTTTTATCTGTACTGCTCAGACAGCTAAGAGGAGGGGAAAAAAAGAGAGGGAAGGAAAAAAAAGGTAATGAACTTGGCTATGTAAAACAAAATAAGGAATTCAATTATTTCTCTTATTGCCACTTTGTCTTTTCAGTGAGAGTCTTCTAAAGAACTCAGATTTATTCTCCAATAAAGTTCCTGAGAGGGAAGGCTCTAACATTCTCCTAAATCAGAACTGTGGCACTTGCTGTGCTTTTTTGCAAATCTGAGAAACGTTTCTTTTTCATCCCGACCATGTATTTATGAAGACAGAATACAGTCCACTGGTGCATGGTATTTGGTAGAGCATGGTATCTGCTATTCATGTCCTCTCTGAGCTTAGTTTAACCAACTGTTTTCTGGATTACAGATCCCTGTCTCTGAGGCTGTTGGTGATTTTGATGTTATCTTATGACACATGAGCATATAACCATGCAGGATGTGTTAGACCATAACATATGTAAAGATCATGAGGCAGCAAAATAGAGGTGGAACAACTATTTTAGATGGAAAGATCAGTCTATGTTCTAGAATATTAATTACATCTTCCCACAGGAACATTTCTATGCAGAGAAGAGGTACAACAATTGTCATCTTGTACCTGAGAATTCAAGCTGTGCCCTATCAAAGACCTCAAATCATGTTTCAGCTTCACTTTATCTAATATCACAATTTTGTGCTAGTACTAGCACAATCATTAAAGTATGATGCAAGTAAAAAGTTACACACAAAGGATGCTTTAACACAATGATTGTTGTATTGTCTGATAATGATAAGATTTTCAATATCTGGATTAAAGGGTGTTAACACTGCCCCAGTGTGGAAAGCACAGCCTGGAGATCTGAGAGCAGGAGGGATGAGGAGCAAGCTTTGACAACCTGCATGCATTTGCCTGAGTACAGGGTGGGAACAGTCATCTTCCTCCCAGCTGGAAAGATGCCACAGAACAGCTCTTCCCTGGTGACAGCACACAAAGGATGGACCACTGCTGGTATCTAAATCTGGTCTTCACTACTCAGCTGCTTCATAACAAACAAGACTCATCAGAAGCAATAATGTGAAACTGCTGAAAGACTGAAATTATAGTTACCTAAAAGGCTTTACACTCTAATAAAAAGAATCTCGCTGCTGACTACTTTGAAAATATTATATATTGAACATTATGTTTCCTATGCAAGATAATGCTACACAACAAAGAAAGAAATAATCAGAGGCAAGGAAAGATAGAATGAAACAAAGAAAATGAAATTATTCACCTTGCTGACATTTAATATCCTGTCTGAAGTAGTTTCTCCTATAATTCTAAAATTAAAATCCTACCCTATGTCCTATTAAGGGGAGATTGGAAAACTGTAGTGAAGTTAAATACAAAACCTGACTTCATCATGGCAAGTATAATTTGCCTTTGTGATGAACAGCAGCCTGCAAGCACCAGCCAAAATTGAGTTCCTATGTTATGGCACATACAAGGCATGCAGTCTTTGTAAACTACAGAGATGAGAGAAACCTGGAATCCAAGAATCACACTATATTAACACATTGCACAGGTAAGGAACTGGAAGACAGACATTCTTAACAGAGAATCTTTCATGTTTTGTTTATACAAAAGCTTCTAATACCAGAAACAAAAGATTGGATTATAAAAGTATAGAAATTAAGCTTGACATGGTTCAGTGCTCTAAATAAACTGGGCATATTGTTTCCACTAGTGTATGACAGAAATCCAGCACACAGCCCGTGCAACAGCTTGTCATACTAGAGAGTTTCAGAAGTCTCATTTCCTTGAAAGGAATGAGCAACAAATGAATCTCCTCCATTCATGAACCCCCCACTTGTCCCTGAAGCTCAAGGTACCTTGGATACATTCTCTGGCAGAATACAGCATCCATACTCACCAGCACCAAAGGTCCTTCCCACCACAACAATGATTCCATCTCAGCTGCCTCATCAGAGGGGATGAGATGGAAAGAGAAACTGTCTGAGGTCATAATGACCCCATTCATTCTCAAGAAAAAAGTGGTAACAGTCTCTAGGCCTTATTAGAAATTAACGAGGGCGTTTCTAAGGCTGGTTTGTGTAACCCAGAAGGGAGTACAGTGTCCCACACAACACAGTGCTAACAGTTTCACTCCTTTGCCACCTCTACCAGGGACAGTGACATCCACCACTCCTACCAATGTCAGGGGAAGTACCTGGAGAAAATGGTGAGACCCTGAATTAAAATACTTGGTCCCTGTGATTCAGGTGGGCCACTTTTTCCAATACAAGTAGTAGCAGATACAGAAATAATACTTTATTTCCATCTTAACAGTTTTTTTCAGGCAAATGACACATCAGTAGATCAAGAACTGCACTTTAAATATATACATTCTCACACTTATTTATTCACTAACTTACTCCAATACCCCTTTATATTAGCCAAAAAATTTTGTTCTTTAAATACCTTCTAGATGAAAGTGTTCATCACCAATAGTGTCTCTGTAGCCTTCCCCAGATAAATCCTGTTTAAAACAAAACAAAACAAATTAACTACAAATATACTACATATAAAATCTTGAGGTGTTAACAATATGTATTTACTCTGGCCAGAATTAATTTATAACATGAATGAGAACACAGAAACTGTTTTCCAGGAAAGAAAATCAATCACCTTATTAGTGGTAGTCAATGCATTTGGTGCTATTTTATAATGCTCTGGACATACTTCTGGACAAAAATTTAGTGAAGATCAATTGACTATACAGGGGAAAGAAAAAAAGTTCATATTTAAATAATTTTATAAAGTAATATTTAGCATTTCAATGTTCTCTCACTCAAGCAAGATTAAAAAACTGTAAATGGAAATGATAAAGGAGAAATAAGCCCTTCACTACCCAGAGAGGAATGTTATCACTTGGTTGCACCAACAAACAGAAAACATCCGTGTGCCAGAGGTCACCCAAGAAAAGCAGATACCAGATTTTGACAAGCTGCCTGAGCCTTCAGTCCCGAAATTAATGACATTCTGTCAGCCCCAGTATGTCTAGAACAATACAGAAGCAGATGCCACAGATATGCAGATGAACTTATCTCAGACCCAAAAAACATTTCTCCAGTGGTGCTGAAGTCGTTATAAAGGGCATCAGTGGGATTTGGAGCTAATCCCAGTTACAAAGTCTCTGAAGAGCATTCTTACTCTCTAATTAACAAGCCCTTCCAGCTCCACCACCCCACCCCAGCTACACCATAAGCAATGGCAGCTATCCTCATGTCCTGACTGCTCTCAGCCACTCCAAAGCTTTGGCAGCACCACAGGGTCACCGACCTCACACTGTATCCAGCTCCCTGGATTCTCCCCAAACACTCTCTGCCTCTGATAAAGTTATGGTGACAAAGAAGGATATGGGCCTGAAAAACTGGCGTGCTGCACTCCCAGCTATGCCAGCTGCATCTGCAAAAACACACCAGCAGCACAGAGCCAGAACTCTCAGCATCAACCTGTGGGCTGGAAGTTGACCTTGGAGAGCTTTTAGTACAAGATAAGGATAAGGGAGTAACCCGTGAAAATTAATGTCTGGTTGTATTCATTAGCTTTACTGTTAAGGAATTTGATCATGATAAAGGCAGTTCACCTCTTTTTCTTGAAAAAGCTGGCAGAGGTTCTTTACCTTCCACATGCCCAAATGTTATTCTTCGAGATTAGTTTTAACAGAGTAACTAAGCCACAAAAGTGTATCTTAGGAATTCTTCAGTATCAATTTCTGCAACAGCATGTTAAAAATTAGATTTCACTAACAATACTGGATACCTACCCCAGAAACCCTGAAAATACTGCCTCTTCACAATCACATCCCCTGAAGTAAAGTTAGACCTTGCAGGACAAATGTTTCTTAGAAATGCTGGCAAACTGGCCTGGAATGCTGGGATACAGCACAGCACAATGCTGCTAAGGTAGAAAATCACAAAAAACTGCTTTTGTTCCAGTAAAAAACCTTTCTTTTTCTGGGCATGTGCTAATATCAATCATAATATCAATCATTACCTTGAAAATTATGGAAGGAACAAAGAGAGAATGCAAAGAAGACACAAAATGTTGGCATGACGCATCATATTGGGGCAAGACGACAACTTTTCCAGGACCATCTAGAAGTTAGTATACTTCTGTTTGGTCAAATTCCCCTGTGTCACAACTTTCCATGAAGCTGTGAGAGCATACCTATGCCTGCTCCCATAGATAATGATTTCTAGAAGTGACTCTGCTCTCCCACAATGCTAAGTATTGAAAAACTGTTTCATTTGGGGTTTTCTAGTGTTGGAATTCCCACTCTCCTTGGTAAAAAAATATTTTCTGTTACCCTGATCAGCAAATATGCAATGGGTAGGTACTTGAGGTGTATCTCTGAGAATACTGTCTAGATGTAGCTTTCACCTCCTAAAATTTTAGCTAAGAAAGCATTGCATCTGGGTATCAAACATTGCCTGTTAAAATTATGTTATTAATCTCATGCTCTACAAAACTCACAAGTCATTAATTGTGATTTTTCATATGTCAAAAGACATCACTTAAAAATAAGTGTGCATTTGTTGATGAAAAATGCACTATCAAGTGACTCAAAGGAAAGGAGTGGAAGGCGGAGTGTAAAACAGCAGAGTGAGGCATTAATATTCATTACACTAGCTTCCTTATTTCCTCACTTTTAATCATTACATGGGTCTTAAGCAAATATGTTTTATATTCCCGTCTAGCTTCACTCCTTCTCTAGCTCCTAGTTATTTAAGTTAAAGTAGTAACTTAATGCAAGCACATTTCCAGTAAGTGTTTCTGCCTTAAACCAAATTATTATAAATTAACACATTCTAAAAACTGTTTTTCATGCTAACTGTTAGCACATAAATTGACAATCCATCCTGAAACTGATGAGAGTATCGTTTGAACATTTAGTGACACATTTAAGCAGACTTCCTCAGTTCCCATTCAAAGGCATTGGGAAGATATGTGGAAGATTCTGACATGTATTATCTTTGATAGACAGACATGTATCTGAGAAGGGTGTGGGCAACTCTTAAGATTTTACAGGAAAAAAAAATGCAGGAGGAAAAAAAATATACTTTCTCATTCATCTTATCATCATTAACTTTTCTGTCAAAAAAACTGTAAGAGAGTTACCTGAATATTTTTAGCACTGCTGAGATAGATGTTGCAACCTGGATAAACACGAGAATACAACTGCCTGAGAAAAGGTTTCTGGGCAATGAATGTGAACTCACATAACAGAAAAGTATAACAGCTGAGCAAGCATCAGAGAAAACAATTCTGACTGCAGCTCACCCTGCATAGTATTCTCCCAGTAACCCACACAAACTGCCTTAGAGCAGATAAAACAGTGCATCTACCCCCAGCAACCCAAATTCATAAGGTGGGCTGGAGTGAAAGAAAAGAGTCAATGGGTAAAACAGAACACACAGCTCAAGAAATTCTAGTGGGAAGCAAACACTGCAGGAAGGTACAAATATTTGACAGTGGCGACAAGTGTGTTCATGGACAAAGAGGACACGGGCTCGAGGGGATGAAACAGCCAGGAACAGCTCTGCATTCAGCCAGCCTCTGCCACAGAGCCCTCAGCACCACAGCAGGACCCGAGAGCACCAGCAACAACGTTTGGGTCACAGGCAGTTGTATATCACTGTCCTGGCACGATGCTTTTAATCACAGCACTGCGTTTCCAAACTGCAACACTGAGTCATGAAACAACCAAAACCAGATGTACCCTGTGAAATACTATATAAATGAGGTCAGTGAGCACTTGAAAGAATAAAGAAAAGAAACATTTACACAGAAGGATTATTCCAGCATGCCATTGCTATGGGTTGCTGAACAGGAACCCATCTAGAGTAAGTGTCTCTACCCCACTAGGAGTTTCCTAGATAAATAAGTTTGCCACTGTTAGCTACAAACACAGCTCACAATGAATGACTAAGATTCAGGTTCAAACATGTGCTTCAAGACCCGGAACAGCAGGCTGCCTGGCCTGGCTAGAAAGGACCTTGTGCCTCATATATCCCACTCTGATGGGTGCTGCTGTACTCAGCTCAGATTTTAGAGGGCGAGGGTGGAGAGAAAAGTTAATTAGCGCAATTCCCTCAGAAATGTTGCTGAGTATATACATACATCAGGAGAAAACCAACCTTTAAAAGCTCCCACACCCCAGGGCTTCTATTCAGTTGGGTACAAGTTCAGCAATCGTCACTCACTTCCCACCTTCGCTGTGCAATCTGACATCAGTGAATTCTAACTCAATGGAAATTTTAATTTTTTTTAACCTCAACTTCAGCCCTAACTGCCCTGTGCAGTCTTCTTCCTGATACAAACCTCTGGAGACAAAGGCCAGGCACTCACTCTGGAGCTTCCAGCTATTGACTTCCTTCTCACAAGCCATCTGAAAATGCTGCAACCCAAATACTCACCCTTCATTCTGCCTACATCACCTTTGCTGGCTCCCTTTCTTCTACCTTGAGGTTAAGCTCCTTGACTTCACTTCCCAGGCTCTGCACAGGCATGTTTGGGGTCACATCCCCTAGTCCTGCCTCCTAGTCCCTACATCCAGCAGCTGCTCCAACCTTGCTCTGCAGTATTACCCCCTCCCTGTCCTGGCTCTGCCTTTCCACGTCACCCCCACGACACCCAGCACATTTATGGCACACAAGAGCCAAAGCTCCTGATTGCAACCAGAGCGTGAATTTCAGCAGCCTGTGCCTGACCTAACATGCTGCTCAGTACAGTTTTGCTCCAGTGTTAGGTACAGACAGATACATCCATACATGTATCAGATATTTCAAAGGATAACCTTTGATTTAAGTGGATTATCATGATAACAAGCACATTTTTAAAGCTGGGTCCCCCTACTCCTTGTACTACATCTCAAGTCAATATTGTGTTAATTAACATTTTTCTAAAAGGTGTTGCTCTTCTCAAGTAGAAACAAGTTGCTTTACCTCTCTCCTTCTTCAAACAACTCATTAAAATACTTTGATTTAGCCTTAAGATACTGAATTTTCCACATTTTTGGCAGAAAATATGCACATATTTCCTGTTTAATGAAGTTTTTGTCAAGTAATCATATATACTTTTTTCTTTTTTGCACAACACGTGCAGAATGACAAATCATCTACCAAAAACTTTTCCTCCTTATTTTTAACCATCTGACTGAAATGTGGGTTTTTCTCTCTTTATTCTCATACTGATGCAATAAAGTTTTAGAATTAACAAAGTTGAAGAAATGTGTTTCACAACAGGACTGCAAGGGACAAGATATGTGGTAATTGTAATGTCTCGTGTAGATTTTAAATGGTTTTAAAGTCACTGCCAACAAGAATGCTATGTCACCTATGCACAAACTTCAATTCTTGATGTAGAAAAAACAATCCCAAGAAACAGAGGGTCAAGAGAATGAGGATGCCCTTTGGCCTTTCAGCCAAACCACTGAGGCCCTGTCAGTGCCAAGAGGCCATTCTGAATCTTTCAGTCTCACTTGCAGGAAGAAAGTTTCCAAAATAAGTTTGATTTTCGTACAGCAAGTGCTCAGCAGACTGTGAAAATGTGAAAACCTCATCTATTGAAGATGCTTCAAGAAACCCATCCAAATCCCAAAGCAGTCATTATTGTTTTACTTTATTTTTAGTCTTGGCCAGACTTGAAGAGAAAGAGGAAAAAGACTTTCGAAAAAGAGTTGATGGAAGGAACCTTGTTCCCCTTTGGGTATCTCAAATTTCCCATGGACTAGAAACACAGCCATGTGTAACTATGATCACCTCAAGCCTAGGCCTCAGCACTAGGAAGCCTACTGACACCTCAAATAATGGTATCGTTTCTTTTAGGCTAATGTAAGTGGAAGCAGATACTCAGTTATCCTGAGGTGGTCATCATTTTTCGAATACAGGTTTATAGCCAAGCTTAAAACTTGCAAATGAAATAAATAAGGAAATAAATAAATAAATAAACTGCTCATAGTCAGACATATGTGGACAGGACATTGTGCCAGGCCAGCAGCTTCCATGCACAGGTACCCATGCAGTCAAACATACATCAAAGTAGGTATTTATGCACACAATTTTATGCAATCACTACTTAGAGGCAAAAGAGAAGAATGTGTTTTGGGCACGCATCTGGCTCCCTCAGCATTTGGAAATGAAGACTTCATTGTGATATTCTCTTTCAAAAATGCTTGAAGATCCCCCTCATAAGATTTTTCAAATAAACCATACACTCCTGTATTACAGTATTCTATTTAGGACAAGAGCTTCCTTTCCTTCTCTGTTCATAAGTAATCTATAAACCCAGGGCCTTACACAGATAAAAGTGTATATGCCAAGCCTCACTATAATGAAAATTGAAACCAGGTGAATCCATGTAAGAATTAAACATGCCATACAGAAAAACACTACAGAGCAATACACATTTATGCTTTGTTTTAAGCCCAATATTATTCTTCTACAGCATATTTCCCTTTTTCTTCTGTGATCATGAGGTCTTACTTTTTTGAAGTTTGCTACTCTGGATAATTTAATAAAGATAATTCATTAAGATGAAGCATTCTGTAGAGAATGCATAAATCAGCTCACACTTGAAGAAGTCAAGGTGACTCTAATTTTTAGACTTGCATTGATATACACACTGCAACTGCAATAATGTAGATTGTTCAGCAGAAGAAACAAGATCAGCTTCTATAATGTTTTCTTTCTCTGAAATAAGAACCTGTGCTCTGTCATTACAGAAGGGTTTTTCTTCCTCTACCATGCACTGAAGTTTCTCTCAGATAAAATTTCTTCATCATATCATCACAGCAGGTAGAGTTCTTCAGAAAACAGACTTTTCCTCTGAGATCCATGACAGATGATCTTGGATGGATTTAACTGCTGTGGCTAGGGATTTTACTGCCTTTATCTGCCTTGTTAGCCTCTATGCCCAAAGTTTTGGTCTTCCTAACTGAGAAAGCAGGACACAATGGGTCTCATACCACAGATACCAAAATTCATCCCTTAGCATAAAGATCACACTAATCTACCAGCTCCAAAAACAAAATGGTGAAATACAAATGCCTTCAGTTTGGCTGCCTCTGTTCTCTGGGAGAAGCAACTCCCAGCCATAATAACATGGCAACACTTTGGAATCACACATCTGTATCTACCAATTTGATAGAATTGGCACTCCTGCAGTCTTATCTGACAGAAGTTACCTGTAGAGCAATTCCAGCTGTGATGATGAAGACAAGATGGCAAAAAAAATAAACCCACTCTGAAACTCCAGTCACTATATCATGGACTATTAGAGGCTTATGAGGCAGAAAACATCCCCAATACCTTTATATCCTGTTACAGGCCCTCAAATGGGTACCAGGAGCAGTTGTATGATACACTTTTAAGGACAGCTCATTCATAGGAATATGAACACGAGCCTGTTGAAGGAGTGAACATGGACAGCAGATGGACACTTGCACAAAAGCCTTCATGGTAGATCCCTGAATAAGAAAGGAAGCATGGTACTTTTTGTTCCAGGTTGCTAGCAACATGCAGCTGAACCTCTTTTGTCCAAAACAAACATGTGGACCAGACTTTCCAACAGGATGAAACACAAATCCTTTCTTCATATTGATATTCTAACCTATTTCTTTTCACCAGCCTGTGGAAATCAGGTAGTGACAACAATGAAACATGCTCTTTGCAAGTATCTTTGTCACCTCTAATGTAATGGGCAAATGGACATCCTCTTTCAGAGATCAGTCACTGCAACCTGCACCCAACAAAGGCTACCTGCCTGCTCCTTTAACTCATTTAAATATATATAAATATATAGAGAAAAAGATACCAGAAATAATAGCTTAAAATACTAGGAACTTATATCCAATGTATGTTAAGACCTGTAGATACTCAGAAGATCAATTTAGGGTATACTTTTATTTAGATTATTCCAGTTTCAAGAAGAACATTACTATTTTTATGCTGTTTTAATCCTGGATTTCATGGATATTTATAAACCCTTGCTAGGTGTTTGCAAAGTGACATCTTCCATTAACACTATTATTGGAATTCTGTAACTATTAAGGCTTCTAATTTTTAAGGTGATAGGATAAAACACAGTTTTTCAAGGACTTCTGCCAGATAAGAGATCATATAATTGAAAGCAACTGTTAGAACAGATGTACAGAATCAGCAGTCACTTTCCTACTGAAGGGTCCAGCCATCTTCAACTAAAAAAGATCATCAGTCTTTTGAGATTAAATAGAGCTGAAACAAGAAATGACTGCTTTTTGCTATATTTAAATTCACTTTGAAGCTACTTCAGAAGAATAAATGAACTCACTCTACAGATTGAGCTATTTACCTTACTTTGTTCTGACTATCCTCTAATCTCCTTGCTGATTGGAAAATCAATTGTCCCATGTTCCCCAAGATCTTATCTTCAACATGGATTATACTGAGGAACATGTCAAAGGACATGAATGAAAGAGGACAAATCTTCATCTTCCTTCCAGCCTGGAGAAGCTTCTGAATTGCTTGTTTTGGTCTTTTTCACCACAGCAGACAGATGGGCGTAGCTATGTAATAAATCTGATTTTCTGTTCAACGTCCTTTCATGACAGACTTGGTTACCAAGAAACTCTTTAACAGACAGGCTTAAGTGCACTGAGGTGATTGTATCCAGGCATGCACTGGGAAGCAATCTTGCAGAAAATGGCTACAGAGCTTGAGGACAGAACAACTTGCTCGTTTAAGATGTAATCACCAACTTCAGTGGTCATTACAGCTCTAATATACTGCATTCTGAACCTTTCTTGTGAGAATGGCCTGTGTCTTCCTATATGGCTTAGGTTTTCACACAGCACTAGGGCTTAAAGCTCCCCTAGAATGATAATCAATGCTCCTCTATTATGTTTATAGCTCTAAGGCTTTTCCTGCTAATGGGTGACGTATATTTATGCAGCTGGAGGAAACCTGGATTCAATAACTGCTCCACCACAGACTCACTGTGTGGTGTAGGGTAAATCACTTAAATCTCTCTGTGCCTTCATTTTTCAACTGTAAAGCGGAATTCTTGATGCCCACATTTGCAAAGAGCTCTGAATCCTCAGGATGAAAACATTCCCTGCTAAATAATATTACCTTGTTAGGAAGCACAGGTGTGTGACCCTGGACACATATGCTAATGTTGAGCCATAAATCTGTCAACAGGAGGTGCTGGCAAAACAGATGGTTCACATTCCTTTTTAAACCACCTCTTTGTCCCCAGAGCCCAGGTATGTCAACTAATCATTTTATAACTGGTCGGGGTTTTAATGGGCCAGGAAGTCCCAGCAAAGCACAATGCCATCAACATTAAGGCTAAAAACAGAGCCAACAGGAGGAAAGGACAGACGTGAAGGTTTCTTTTCTCCTCTGGCATGTAGGACAAGCACTATGAGGGTCTGCAGAAAAAGATAAAATAAAAAGCAGAACATATCTCCACACATTCCTGTAAGCAGTCCAGCATCGGTGACTGTGCCTGAGTGGTGACTGATGCTGAACACATGAAAACAGACACACATTTTTTAATTACAGGCAATAAAAACCACAGACGCACACCACTTAAAAACCTGATTTAGATCAACAATTGCATGTTGATTCACAAGGATGTCAGGAGGATTACAAGCAGATAAAAAGTTCCCTCCTAAACATTTTTCTTTTTTTAAACTTAAGGGTTGCCTCTATTGTTGGAAATTCCAATTCCCTGTCTCAATAGCTGAAAACTGAGCATATGGCTTTTTCCTTGAAAATGTTAATGTAGCAACAAGGGCTGGAGAAGGATTTGCGCTGTAGGTTGGGGAGGTAGGTAACAGAGACTGCTTGGGCTGGCAGGGCAGGGCAGGCAGGCAGTAAGATCAGGCAGGCAGGGCAGGCAGGCAGTGAGATCAGGCAGGGCAGGCAGGCGGTGAGAGCAGGCAGGGCAGGGCAGGCAGGGAGAGCAGGCAGGGCAGGCAGGCAGTGAGATCAGGCAGGGCAGGCAGGCGGTGAGAGCAGGCAGGGCAGGGCAGGCAGGGAGAGCAGGCAGGGCAGGCAGGCAGTGAGATCAGGCAGGGCAGGCAGGCGGTGAGAGCAGGCAGGGCAGGGCAGGCAGGGAGAGCAGGCAGGGCAGGCAGGCAGTGAGATCAGGCAGGGCAGGCAGGCGGTGAGAGCAGGCAGGGCAGGGCAGGCAGGGAGAGCAGGCAGGGCAGGCAGGCAGTGAGATCAGGCAGGGCAGGCAGGCGGTGAGAGCAGGCAGGGCAGGGCAGGCAGGGAGAGCAGGCAGGGCAGGCAGGCAGTGAGATCAGGCAGGGCAGGCAGGCGGTGAGAGCAGGCAGGGCAGGGCAGGCAGGGAGAGCAGGCAGGGCAGGCAGGCAGTGAGATCAGGCAGGGCAGGCAGGCGGTGAGAGCAGGCAGGGCAGGGCAGGCAGGGAGAGCAGGCAGGGCAGGCAGGCAGTGAGATCAGGCAGGGCAGGCAGGCGGTGAGAGCAGGCAGGGCAGGGCAGGCAGGGAGAGCAGGCAGGGCAGGCAGGCAGTGAGATCAGGCAGGGCAGGCAGGCGGTGAGAGCAGGCAGGGCAGGGCAGGCAGGCAGCCCTGCAGGCTTGTCTGCCACGCACATTGCCGTAAATGGAATCGCAGGGCCAGCGGCCCACATCAAAGCATGGAGTTTAGCAGATTTCCCCTTCCCCTCCCCCTGAGTCTTTGAGATGGAGACTTCATACTCCAGAATTTAATATCTTTTTCCTCCCTCCCCCCATCAGCCCCTTTGTCTGTGTCTCTGTTCTCTAAGAGCTAACAGATGTTGATGCCATATAGTTTCAAAGAAAACTTTTGATGCCCACATAACTCATTACAACTAATATATTCCAAGAATGCTTGTAGCTCAGGAAACACTGGGGTGAAAAAACAGAGGAGAGGGGGCAAATGGCTACACTGAGTAAGCCTTGAGAGAAAATAAATAGTTCACTTCAAAGTCATCAGGGAATTCTTTAACAAGCTCTTTCTTCCGCAAAACACAGAACAAATTCAGCTGAGCCTAGAATTCCCAAAGGAAAAAAATAAACCCAAACCTCATACAAATGGCAAAGCAGGGGGAAGCATCTGAAAGGTCGCCCGGCTCGCCCATCAACCAAGTGCAGCATTCTCGAGGTTCACTATTCCCAAGCAACCTGCACTGTGCCAGGGCACAAAAGCACCGCCGAAAAGCAGAGACTGTCAACAATAACAACACAGAGAGCCCCAGAAAAAGCTAACCCTGTCCCTCTGCACGGAATGAATGCGGATGGCAACGAGATTGCTCAGTTCATGGAGCGCTGTAAATCAGCCTTAAACACATGAGGAGGATGTGTTATGAATGTCACAACCGAAAACAAGAAACATCCCCTCATTTAGCAAAAGCAGGTGATTGCATTTTCCAGGGCAGGCAGGTCCATGTTCTTAGCTGTTTCCTAGGATTACATCTAGGATACAACCCTCCATAAATTTTGCTAGCAGGTCTCCTCTCCTCTGCTGCTTCAGCACACAGCTGCATCCTCCCCTCTGTTTGGTGAGAAGCCCCCCAGGAGTCACCAGGGGTTGGGAGAGAGAAGGGTTGAGAAAAGGGGGGAGGGCGAGAATGCGATTACATCAATTTCCACAGCAGGGGGATCAGATTGCATCATTGTACACAACTTGGGGCCCACTCTTTTATCCCTGATGCAGGCAAATTTCCCATTGAAATCAGTGGGAGACTGGTCTGTGCAAGGACTGCAGAATCGTGTGTTCTGTGATCACAGAATTAAAAAGCAGTAGGAAGCCACACCTGGCAGCACCTCTCTCAGTGGTTCTCTGCCCTCCATCGGGATGGATATCAAATCACAACAAACAAAAATGTAACACCGATGTTAAATCCTTTCTCCGTTCATATACAAACTCCTAAAAATTCACTGATGTAGTTACTGTATAAAAGTCTGTATAAAGTTCCCACCACTGTACTGCAGATTTCACACAAAGCAAGTAACAATGAGAAAGAAAATACCAGGGGGAGGCATGCATTGACATCTCTCATCTAACAACTAGAAAGCAAAGAGTTTAAAAGGTTTTAGACAAGCAGGTGTATTCTACTGCTTTTTTTTTTTTTCCAGGGGTTTAGTTGGAAGAGGAGAAACAAAGCCTTACTGCAGCAGCAACAACCCATGGTCTCTGTCTGAACCATTCAAATACAAAAGCACAATATGTGAAACATTACTTTTTCATTGCTGCTTATTTGAAAGCACCACACTTTGCATCCACTCACATCTGCATGAAAATTTTCCTTGTAGCAGCTCAATAGTCTCCCCAGTTTAGCAGCTGCTACTCTCATTCCCACCTTCTTTGCAAAGTAATTATCCTTCAAACACGCCGGTAAACAGCTTAGGAAAACCAGAACTAAAGTCCTTTATCAGATTTGTTGAGGATAAAATGTGGTTCCTCGTAAAATGATTCCTTATTATCTCTCCTGCCTCACTGTTTGGGGATAGGTTATTTCCTCTAGGGAATCACAAGGAAGGCATCCTCAAGCCTTGTGGCTTTGTAAGTTAAATACCGTATTACTGAGGTCTTCCACCATGTTTGGGAGCATCAGGAAGCTTCAGCAGGAGAGCAGGGAGCAGAGCTGCTCAGGTAACTCTAGTCTGTGGTTGAGTGGGGCCAAGGTGGAAAACATTAGGAGAAGACAGGGGATGGCACAGAGTACCAAATACTACTGAGCCCTTAGGAGTCAGAAGAAATGGAATTCTATTCTCTAAATTCAAAGCCTTACCAAACTCTCAAAATAATGCACCTTTAGGATCCGGGTTCTAAGTTTGTTCCTTCTCTCTCCCCACCCTCTCCGGACTGAGTGGACTGTTGGGTGGGTGGGGAGGCTGGGCGGCCCCACCAGGAGCACTCTCAGCTGAGGGGCTGCCTGGTGGCAGTGGCTCCATTGCCATCAAACCATGGGTTCTGAGCTACCAGGGCAGCACCAGGCCAGGAACTGCCTTTGGACTCCACCGTTTGCCCTGCCCCTGTTTTTCACCCCTGCCAAACAGCATATTCCAGTGTGGGCTAATGCCATGCTCCTTCTGTCCCACATGTACCAGAACAGTGTGAGGAAAAGAAACAACCCCAAAATCATGAAATATACTATATAACATAAATGTTATGTTTTCATTTTCCTGGTTAGGCCTGGTTTTAGTTTCAGCTCAGTCCTTTCATTACTATTTTGTCACGGCAAAATAATTTGGCCTTTAGGAGGAAAAAAAAAGCAAATAATAATTAGAAGGAAGAAAACCTCACCCAGAACAAAAACTTGGTAGCTATTACTTTTGGTGGCTATTGGCAGCAAGAGCTGGAGTTTCTTCCATGTAAGATGAAGCACAACAGGAGCAGCACAGTGAGTGAGGTCTTACATTAAAGAGAGGTTGAACTCCAGTCTGGGGTTCCTCCTGAAGCTGGTGATGCTTTGCCTTAGAAATCTGCACCTATAGCAATAGCCCTGACTTCATACCATGGTTCTGCTTTCTATACTCAAAACTTCAGCCACAGAACAACCATCCAGCTTATCAGCAATCTTGCTGGACTCTCTCAGCTGTTTCCATACATTGAAAATTTACATTCAGTAGGTTATTTTTGCTAGAATTTGTCAAAACCTTCCCTCAGTTTATAGACAATCCAGAGCACAGAACCTGTCAAGTGTATCTCCTTCAAATGGTCTCAGTAGCAGGACTGAATGCACTCGGAAACTTGTAATTCCTTTCCACTCTCAAGCAACAAATTTAACAGAAACAAAATAATTTAATTTTCACAAGTTCTTTTTTAACTGTCAAAGATAACATCAATAGATTTTCAACTGTGTTGCCCTGAACAGTAAAGGTGTAGACAGAAATCATGCAGATGTGCATATCTTCTTCAAACAGAACTTCTGGTGGTACACATGGGAATTGTGCTACAGGTAGGAGGAAAAATACCCTACTTCAGCCAGCCAGGATAGAGCAGATCCTCATTTTTATGCAACTCTGACACTCTGGACATGCAAAACCCTAAACTTTTGGCCAATGCTACAGTTTTGTCTCCTGAGCAGGGCAGAATGATGCCCAGAGACACCCAAAGACCTTAGAAAGGCACTTGAGGATGTTTAGCACCATTTCAGGGAAAATGTTGGGTTTTCTGATCGCGTGTGTTGGAGTGGTAGATTTTGTTTGTTACATTGCAACAACAGAAAGGTTAAGGAAAAAAAGACTAATTTTGCCAAATACTAAGTTTCCGCTCAAGAAACACTGATAGAAAAACATAATGGAGCCTCACAAATATGGAGAGTTCTTGTCCTCAAACAAAGGAATTGAACTTGCAGTGACCCAGCCAAGCCTGGGTTGCTGAAGCACCGAGGGAGATAATATTTATAGGATCTCTTTCAGAGCCTTTTTTTGCCTTACTCTCCTGTTTCCATTAACAAGAATTACTGTATTACTTAGCAGTATGGTATTGCTTAGCCATCATCCTTCTACAGTACAGCCTGGCAGGGAGCACTGCCTGTTCCTCACAGAGCCACACAGACGCACAGAGCCTCCCCAGCCTGGGGGAACACACTCAAAAAGGTACATGGGCGTTTTTTACCACCTGCAGGCCCTTGCAGTAGAGCAGATCCCATCGAGCTTCTTGCAGTGACCAAGGCCAGAGAAAAGTGCATGCACAGGTCTTGGGCAGTGAATCATTCAGCCCAGGGTTCATGAGTGCACGGGTGCTTCAAGATCAATGCCCAGTGCCAGGGGTGTGCCTCCAGGCACAGTGTTTTGTATGATTTCAGATACAGTGCGGGTACCTGACAAAAGCTGGCTGTGGTATCATACTCCACACAAAATGGGAGAGGCCAAAACCAGCACTGTGAGAAGCCAACCAAACCAAGGATGTGGGAGGTTGTATGAGAGCACCTTTTCCACATTCTGAACATATCAGCAGGTATAGCAAGTCCTCAGAGTGCTCCCCTTGGAAAGGTACAGCCCCTCTTTACACAGGTGGCATAGAAAACTGCTCTGTGACTAGCACAAAACACTTGGACAAAAGTAGAGGCACTTGGGATCACAGCAGACATTTTCTCTTCCCATAGAGGGTGAGAGAAAGCTGAAAGAGAAACTTAAGGTACTTTAGTTTCGTCATCAATCCACAAAGCCCTCAGCATGTGATTGTGACAGAAACTGGAGTTTTAACAGTCTCATCAGGTTGTCATCTCACCTTTCTTTTTTAAACCAATTTAGCTCCATCTTTGTGGCAAGGTTTTGTACTCATTTGCTATGATTTATAACATCTTATTTAAGCATAAAGGCCCATGGAAATCCTTTACAATGTTTGTACAATTTTCAATGTTTTCCATGAGGACCAGACACATTTGGGAGGGGAGAGAGGAAGGATGACAACCCAATGCAGATTATATGGAGAGCAGCAGGCTTGACTGGCCCCATGCACCTATTAAAGGGATAGCAACATTTTAAAATTCCCATTTGCCCAGAAAAGTTTTACCTAATCCTGTGTAAACACCAGAAAGGCATTAAAGGAAGAAGAAAGTCTCAGCATTTCCAGACAGTTCACTTTGACTTTAGAAAGATTGTTTCAATTCAAGCCTGGTGGTGCTTTTAATATGCTCCAGTAAGAAAGGCACAAAAAGAGGAGTGGTACAAATAATCGTGAAAACAAAGGAAAACAACAAGGAATCTTTACCACTCGAAGCTACTTTAATTTAAATTTTTAAATATAAATTAGGGGAACTATTCCATCAGAGTTATTACTGGCATCTTTGTTGAAATTATTTTCATGTCAAATGTGGTTTAATGCTGCTAATTTTTAATAGCTTGTATTTAAAGAATTAAATAAAATTAACACAAACAGATCCTTCTCACTAGGCACAACTCTTAATTTCAGTCAGAAAAGTCTGTCAGGCAGCCCAGATTGCATCAACAGCTTCATGAGCTCATGATACACCAGCAGCATAGCACAAACTGTTGCCCAAGCTGTCCTGGCAGGACATGCAAACCTTGATTTTGATCCCAGTTTTGCCCTAGTTTCACATTTCTGTAACTGCAGGAGAACAAAACCAGAGTGGCTGGAAATGAAATTGTACCTTCACTGGACATTCAAGACCAACTCGTTTTCTAGTCATTTATAGCATCAATATCAATATCAAAGTAAATATTTTAACTTAAATTGAAAACTCTTCATATTTCTTCCACAAGCAAAATATTTAGAACTCTGGCGTAGAGAAAGATAAAAGGAGCCAATCTCCCCTTTAAATTACCAAGCAAGCCTGGGCTTTGACTCCTTTTTCAATGGGAAGTCAAAACGTCTGACTCCAATCAGTTTGTATAAACCAGCTTTTGTTTTTCCTTTTACCCAAATGACTCCACTCTTAAGGATTTATTGTAACTGGATTGCTTTTCTACCCAGCAGGGAGCTGTAGCACTAGCAAAGCTGTTCCACACAGTAGGTTTTCCGCTGATTGAATTTCTAGACTTTCAGCTCTTCGGAAATGTTTGCTCTTGTACAAGCTGTCAGAGGGAAATTGTGTGCAGTCGATTTTGTCTCAGCTAAAGCCAGGCGGGGTTCCACATGCAGCCAGCCAATGTGAAATTGAAAGAAGGAGGATCAATCAAATTGCAAAGGAAAAAAGGTCTCAGCACAAACAAATAAAAAAACCCCAAAGAAACAAACGATGCAACAAAAAAAGGGCAAAGGGAAGCAGATGAGAATGAAAACCACTCCTGCAAATAGGTGCATTAAAAAGAACCAGCAACATCCTTTCTTAAAAGGAAAGCTTTTATGTAAAAATCACTAAAACAAGGGCTTGGAGCCATATGAAGAAGTTGTTCCATTAACCATGCACAAAGCCAACACCATTATATTGCTCCCACTCCAAGCTGCCATATAATCCCTCATCCCTGGAGCAGCCCACCCTACCAGCAGTGCCCCAGCTGTCAGTGCCACAGCACAGACAGACACTGCCACACGGGCTGCTGGCTCTGTGCAACCAGGAACACACACTGGGAAGATGTAGGAAGCCATTGGAAAGCACCTCAGCTGCCATGCATGTCACAGACCACGGAGGGGGATTTAACAAGGAGGATTTTTCAGGCATCATGTTCTCAGGACCTTACAAAGACCCCAAAACCACCTCCACTCCAAGTGGATCATTGCCACTCACAGAGTCTAATGGTGCCAATTGCTGCCTGCACATGAGGTTTTGTTCTTTGGAAATATAACAACTGACAGGGCCAGAAGCGCACATGGGGGCCAACACAACCAAGTAAGTCAGAAGCAACAAGTAGAGATTAAGACATCTGTATTAAAGGTCTCAAAATCAGAGTATAAGCAACACTTGCCTGTGGTCTGGTCTGCAACAGCTCACATTTCTAACTCAACTGCAAAGACAAATTTTGGATCTAACTGCATTGTAGGGAGCAGAAATGCTTTTAGGCCTAAGCCAATACTTCCAAATGACATAGTAACCCATGGATGTCACAGCACAGGTGAGCATTGCACTGGGAGCCTCTGCCCTGCCAGCAATGGGCAGATAAGCCTCACAATATTTAAGAATACCACAACAGAACCCGGAGTGGTTGCACTGACACCAAGCACACCATCTTGCCTCTCTGCTGAGGTTTGTGTTGCGACAACCCTGTGTTAGAAAAGTTGTGTCACCTGTTTTGTCTTTTAAGAACTATTTACGTCTAGTGGGTCACTCTCTTTTGACATGCAGTGGACATCAAAAAGCCATACAACAGGAGTTTGGTTTTAAATTACTGACTTGACCTTAAAATACTTTTAAGTCCTGCTCCCTTGTACTGCTCTGGACTTATCCTCATGTGTAAGTTCAGTAAGTAGCCAGGCAGTGTAGAAGTATCCTTACTGTGCAAAGACTTCATTCTACCTTTAAAATATATAATGGGGAAAAGCACCTTGCAAAAGATCTTTGTTAGAGCATCCCAAGTGTCTGCAACAGTGACTGAAGAGTCTCAGTGATGGTGCAAAAAGGAACCTTCAGTTTACTGTGCACTGTCTTTCCTCAGAAGACACCATAAAGTGAGAGAGGATGACATCTATCATAAAACAAATAATAATAATGAGGATTTTTGCAACAACTCTTCCCCAGTCCGCTGCCTTCCATTAAGAGCGGTTTTCTCTCTCAGTTCCTCCCTTATTTCACCTGTTAAGTGTAGCTCAGTGATTTTCCTGCTGGGAGTCTGTTCAGACATGCTTTCCCAACTCAGCACACTGACAGCCTGACATTTGTGCTCCTAATCAACAGTGCACCTCAACAAAGCCCTGGTGATGAAAGGGAATATCCTGGCTCCAAAGTCTTCTAAAGGGCCACGTGCCTGACGAAGGCATTTGCACCACTATTTACACCATATTTAATGAACCTCGTTACCAAATCAGTTGTCTGCTCATGTTAGTCACTGAAGAGTTTCCTCATTTTTTCTTTACCTCTTGGGAGGCTACAGTTCCTCTTCAACCATAAAGAAAAATATTGCAAACAGAAAAGAAAGAGGGCAGTGAGCAAGAAGTTCCTGATACACAAGAAGGAAGCACAAGGCTGCAAATGACCTGAAACTTTGATCAGTCTGTCCTCCTGATACTATTAAGATTTGCTCCAGATGTCCCAGGCACTACTGCTAACAGTGCCCCAGCCCAGAGCTGTAACCACGTACAATAGCTGAACAAAGTATTGCCTTAAGATAAAAATTCACTCATAAATCCCAACAATGGCTATAGAAAAGTTATTGTTCTCCAGTTAGGATACATTGCCATTTTCAACTAAATGCAGATTTGATTCAGAGTGACACAGAATTTAAGATTCAATATTGCAAACGCACAGCCTTCTGTGTTCTATGGGAAAACCAGAACAAGGACTGGTTTATTCTTCCCATACAGTCTGACAATGCTCTGATTGCATGACAGGCTTTTTACATCATTGTCAATTTCTACCAAGTTTTCTATTGCACAATTTGGTTTGAGGGCATGTGGCTGCACGAAGTGTGAAGAATTATTCTGGGGTTCACAGACATAACTGAAGCAAGGCAGGTCAACAGTTGTCCCTAACCAACTGCTTAATTCCTTAGATCTATTCCACTTTCAGGTCCTAAAAACCAGAGAACAATATCTGAACTGTCTATCAAAGCTGGTGTTCTTCACTACAACCAGCCTTAGCATTCTACAGACTTTGCTCTATTTACCTGCTTTGTATAAAAGCCTACCTTGCTCTTTTGCTTCTAAAAGAAGAAGTTATGAGACAGAGAAAGAGAAATGACTGAGTGGAGGAAGAGGGCACTTGGAGACTTTGGAAAAGGAGGAGCACAGGTTGGAACCTCACAGCTCACCTCCACATTCTCCCAGATGAGACACCAACAATCTTACCACGCTAACTCACTTGGGCATTGCACTGGAAAATACAAAATTCCTCAAAAGGCTAGAACAGAACTTTGAATGTATGAGTCCACTCCACTCTGATGTGTGCATCTATACAAAATACACGTGGTGGATTTGCAACATCTCCCATTCAAGTAAATGGAAGCTTTGCCATTGATTTCCATGGAAGGAGACCCTGTTTCCAGTGCTTAGCATAGACCAGCTGCAGATTAATGCCCTAGACCATATCGTGCCTTGCAGATCTCACTTTAGACTACAATTGTGTTTCATCCCAAACAATGCTGTCAATCTGCCTTTATTTGCTTCAACCATCACCTTACAGTTACTACTGGAAACTACCAACTGACTGCTTTTGAAGGAGCAAGGCAGTTTCACACAGAACCAGGATAATGATGACAGAAGAGATAAAGTAAGAAATCTAGGAGAAGTTGAATGTTTTGTTTTTGATTATTGCTATTTTTAAAAACACAAAAGACATTGAGGATGGAAGATGTTAAGAGACAAGGCTTAAAGACATTCAAATGAATAGTTCTTTTGAAACCAACTTGACTCCTTAAACAAGTAACTTTAAATTTGCATGATCAATCATCTAAAATGAATGTTTAAAATAAATGAAAGAAAAATACAAGATATCAGAATACCAGCACATGAAATACTGTATCACACTAATACTAATGTTAATCATCCCTCATTAAATACAAACTTCAAAGTGGTACAAGAAGCCTAAATGGTAATATAGGCAAGATCTAAAAGTGATGATAGAAACAAGGCTAAGGTATAGAATAGCACGTGCAGTGAAAAGGGAATAATCAGAAAGACTAAAGCAAAAAGGGAAACCAGCAAGGACTACAGCAGGATGGAAGATGGGAAGTATGAACACAAAGAACATGCCCAGATGTTTTATTCCTGATTTATTCAGGGCCACAACCTGCAAGCATTTGTCACCTGATGAAAATACTAAAGCCATGATCATTACTGTGAATTTCAACGACCTGGGTCTAACTCTAAAGGATATTCCTACATCTGGAGTTGCAGGGGCTTCCCTTCTAAATGAGCACACACATGAGCATCTGCAGGGTTTGATCATGAGCTCACAGTGGTTTCTGAGTTCCAAATTTCTTACAATACGGTTCCAACAGCCACAGCCTTATCCAAGTGAGAATGAACTGCTGGGAGTGTGACAAAATGTGGTGCAATGCAGAGACAGATAGCCAGTGGAGACTAATATTTCCAAGAAATTATGAACAAATTCTACTGATCATCTGACAGAAATGAGATGGGCTGTTGGCTGACATCAGAAAGCACTGAGAACATTGCCCTAGTAGGAAAAGTTCCTGTGACATATAAGTGATATTTCCTCAGATCAGGTATATGTAAAATATAGGTTAGGTATCAACGCCTAGTATATACAGGGAACTGCTTTAAACAAAAACAAATCAAAACAATTTAGCAAGAATTCAAATGAAAAAAAATGGATATGAAGAAAATAATTCTATGGATAATGTCTTTCAGTAAAGCTCTTCTACAACCTTCTATGATGGAAAAGAGGCAGATGATTTCTCTGTCAAATTTCTTTGAACAAATTTCTGCCAAGAGTGTCACCCTGCTGAAGCAGCATGGGCAGCTGACAGTGCAGGTCCTCACCCAGCTCCCCTGTACTGTCAGTAGCACCTGAGCAACCATTTCAAAGCAATCCCCAATGACCCTCAATGAGCTGTTATTACATCAGAGTTTCTAGTACAAGCCTCACCCTCCAATGTGCTGTATGGGGTGGTAAGCAGTAACTGCCTCCATGGACAATGCTCAAACGTAGTCATCCATAACAGGGATGCCAGAAAACAAAAAAGACCTGAGAGGTGGGAAAAGCACATAGAGATAGGCTAGAAAAATACATATCATGGAAGTAAAGGCCCCGAAAGTGACATCAGATTGACAGAAAAATGAACTGCTCAGCTGGTCCTTGTAAACCAACAGTCTTTCCAGGCTCTTCAGGGCCAAAGGAGAAACCCCAGCAGCCGAGTTAGAGGAGTAGCCCTAACAATTCACCTGTTGAAGGCTCTGCAAACAAGACACAGAGGGTTTGCAGTGCCCAGGAACAGAACTTTACACAATTTTCTGGTCCATTTGAATTGATGGATACTGGAGACTTAGATACTAGGAAGCCCTGGGGGAGTGTCTGTTAACATGTGACAAGCTTTTGACTTTGGGAAACCTGAACACAACCTGTCTTAGATCACAAAACACAGTGTGTGGGAGAGTTTTGGCACACCAGTTTAAAAAGTCTCTGCCCTAGGATGGGCTGAGGTGTTTCACATAGGCTGGCAGTATATGGATTTCACACTGGAGTCTGAGGTATTCTCCATTTTCTCACACAGTACTAAAACCAGACCATTTTAGCTCAAGTTCATCTGCTTTTATGGCAAATAACTCTGCATACCCAGTATTTGTCCACTTTAATGTGGTACCAGAATCCCTGTTAACAGTTTAATTTTGTGAATCTCTTACAGAACGCCTGCAAGGGAAACTTTGCAGCTACTGAGCTTGTTATGGGTTGGGTACTCCTTTGCATCCTGACTGAATCCTAAATAAAGCTCCATTTATTTTAGCTAGGGATATTTCCATAGGCCTGTTTTGATAGGCAGAACTCCTTCCCCTCTGCTTAAGTGTCTTTTCCATTTAAGAGTAACAAATTTAAAAGTTTAAAAATAAATAAATAAATGGACCTGGAAACTATCATAGCTTCAAAATCTCACTTTCTGGATAGAATTTAGGACAAGGAACAATACTAACAAATACAATTTGTACCAGACTTTAAAGCCCACATGCTCAGGCTAATGATCAAACACATACACAAATTCACGCTGTGAATTCTCGTACAAGTTTGCTGGAGATAACACACAAAGGCTTGTTTAGAGACCTCTGCCCTTTTCTTTTTAATCATTGTGTTTATTTTTGTTATGCCCTTGCACTCAGAGCCTTAGCTCTCTCCTTGCAGTGTGCACTCTGTTCATCTCATGAAAGCAGGAGGGGAATTTGAGGAGAACAAGTTTCCTGACGGTGCACAGGGCATGTCACCACACCAGGACACTCAGGCGTGCAGCCCTCTATGGTCAGGGCTGCATTTAAGCCTTCTGCTAACAGCCCAGGGCAGGCAGGTCTGTCACTCTGGGCATGTGAAACTGCACTGCCAGCAAACTGCAGCTCCTTTGGGCAGTTTGTGTGCAGGGCAACCGGGCTGGCTCTGCACTTCAGGCAGCTGTCACAGCCCTCCTCGCCTGCTCCGCCTAGGGAAGAGAGAAACACAGCCAAGGAAAGAACACGGTTCAAAGGCCTGAGCCCGACAGCAAGTGCTAAAAAAAAGGAAAAGGAAAAATCACAACAAAGAAATCTTAATCTGGTTTGTCTGTTTTTTTAATTTACACAACAAATTCAGAGGTTTATTAGTTTATAATGCTTTTTTGTGGTCATGTAATTCAAATGTGAGCTTTGATTTAAGAAATGGAATTTGGCAAGAAAGGAGTTTCAAGGCAGCCTACTCACTTTCCCATTAAGAAGATTAAAAAAGAATTCAAAATATTTAACGTTGGTTAATAAGGTCTATACTTGTGTAGCAACTAATCTTGTGCTCATGCACATCCCAATTTGGTACTGCACTTGCTTAACTTTAAGCAAGTAAGTAATCTCACTGACTTCCCACATACTTCAGGAAACACTAAGTGCTTTGCTGAAATGGGGCCATGATCAGATTTAAACAGTGTCCTTTAATGAGGATTTACTGATTAGAATAAAAGGTCTCTAGAAAAGCCGCTCAGCCTGCTAAAAGCCAGCTATTCACCTTAACCAGCAACTTCATATCTAATTTTGTTTTGAAATAAAGCTATCCTACATTCAGGGGTGGAACCTGCAAAGAGTTATTTTAAACAGAACATTTCAAGTTCAGCTAAATCTGGGAAAAATCAGAGCCTGGACTCCTAACTGTATCCGGACTCACAGTGCCCATATGTAGAAGGCAGCAGCACATAATCCCTTGGTGTACCACAGCCACTTGGGCACTCAGCCTTAACTCTGAGTGTGCTGCCTTGCTTTTGTAATCCAACAGGCAACATCCGATTTTCTGGCCAAGTTCTTTTCCGTGATGATTTTTTCCAGATTTCTGTCGTTACTTGCATGCAAAAGGAATTGAATTCAAACCTTAATGCTACAATAGGCTCTAATTGTATATACCATGTACTTTTAAACACTAATCATTTTCATGAGCAGGAACTGAGAAATAGCCTCACTTGGCCTTGAAAATATAGGATGTAGTTAGAAATAAGGGAAAAATTTACTGAAGAAATACCACGTACTTCCCCATCTCCAACTCAAAGATAAGGCCGGTGTTTTACACTGTGAACACTCATGATTTCATTGAAAAACAGGTTTAGGTCTTTATCACAATTACTATTATTCTACTATTGCTTTAGCAGTGCCCTCTTGCAGGTGTTACTGCAGAAAAAATCTTTATTCCACAAAAAGTTACCCTAAAGAAGAAATTATGTTATCCCACATCCACAGATAGCAATGACCATCCATTTAGGTGTTTAGAAAAACATTAGGAAAGCCACAGAAGCTGCAGCTTTTATAGCCAGTATGAATTTAATTTTCCCAGTGGGAAGAGGGGGAAGTTTTCCTGAGCAGGTACCTCTGCACGCTCCAGAGAGGCTGCTTGGCCTTACTCCCACAGCACTTCTGGTGGATGGGCTTGTCTGCAAAAGGAAGCTCTGCTGGATTTAAATGGGAGGCTTAGTTTTAAACAGAGTTCAAGTGCAAAAAGCTATGTGGACATTTATTTCATGTGGTTTATTTTTATTTGGCTTAATTGATTCTGAATCATTTAAAGTCAAATAAAAAAGATAGCCAGAATCCTTAATGCCCACAATAGAATCTTCACCATTCAATCCAAATTAAAGTAGCAGTTTATTTAAACTAAAGTTGTTGTGCATGGGCAAGGCCAAAGCTAATCAAGTGTTGTCTCATCACAACCCCAGCACACAGTCTGAGCAGAGATAATAGCAACCTCTGCTTTCTGCCATGGCATGGGAGGAAGGCTCTTCTGTCCAGAGGAAGACCAGTTGGACTATACAGGGAAGAGGGGCTTCCTGCTAGATGGGGCTGGCAAATCTATTTCTGCACCAAAGAAACAATCCCTTCAACGTCCCTCCAGTGTGTTGTCAAACCTGACCTGTGTGAAATTTGAGAATGGATATAAATCAAAGGGAGAAAAAGTAATAAAAAGCTCCCGGCAGACTTGATGACATGTTGATAATGTTCTCGTCCTGGAGTCAGGGTGACACCAGCCCAAAGATGATATATAGAACGAAGCCCACATACCGACGATTTACTGGCCTAACGACAGTTTTCATTGATCACAGGCCAACAATTACTGGATTCCTTCCCACTGCCTATTTCAGTATCAGGCTCTGGCGTACAATCAAAACACTAGCCCTGCTTCTCCACAGTTCGTGTGCCAACTTTGCAGTGGATGCTCAAGCCAAGCAAGAATGATATGCAAATCTGGCAGGTGTTTGGGGCATACCAGTGCTGCTCAAAAACCCAGCCATAAAAAAGGAAACGGCAGACAGGCCAGGGAAGTCCCGATCTGCTGCAGAAAGGCTGCAGGCTCTGTACAGTACACAGTAAACAGGTCCCAGAAACTGGAGACATGGCTTTCAGGCAGCAACTGAAAAGCTCAATTATTTTATCTCCGTATAAACAAAGCACATTCTTTATATCCCCTCCAGATTGTCTAAAGGCCTCTCTTGCCACTGCAGCTTATTTCAAAAAGAACAAGAACTTACAAACAAATAGAGCATCCGGTGCTGGTACCAATCACATAACATTCCTTTGTATTTTGTTTTGCTTTGTGCCTTGAAGTAGGGAACCACTAGAAGGAGATTTCCTTCCCAAGTGTATGGAAAATGGATGTGTCAAACTGAATTAATATCTGCAATAGCACATTTAAATGGCCATGATTAAGCTGCTGGAATGAGATGAATCAATGCGGGAAAGGTGCTGGCAAAGAAATATTTTTCCAGTATGTTACTGTCTCTTACAGACAGGCAACTGCATGTAATTTGCCTTGGTCTATCAGGATTTACCTATCTGTCCCACAGTTAGCACAGGGAAATGCTGCAAATTTCCAAAAGCTTCCATACACTTTCTATGGAACCCAAAGAAAAGTTGGAAAAGGCTCCAAAGAGACAACAACTGCTAAAAGATGTAATTTCCTTACTGTAAAACTCATGAAACACACACATTTAGAAACTACACAGGGGTTCAGATTGATACTACAGTATCTTTGTACAACACTTGGTACTACACTTTTTTAAAAACATGCCACTAAATATTTTCCATCTTTCTCAACCTTCTATCCTCTTTCTCTTTTTCTTAAATCCGATTTAGCCAAGTTTTTCAACAGAAGCAAAAGCAGCTCAAGAGTTCATAAAGGGAATTACTGTTTTAGGAACACAGACAATAGAAAATATCTTCTTAGGAACAAATGTCTTCTGAAAAAAGTTACTTTCAGCAATTTCATGAGACATCAAAGTTGACTACTTTTAGGGGAAACACCGGAAAAAGACAATGTGGATTTGAAGAACTCAGAAGATTTGGGGTTTTCTATGTTTCAATAATATCTGTATAAAATGAAACTACCATCAGAAATACTGTCAACATCTTGAGAGAATAACAGCCACCACCCAGGTCAACTTGAAATTTGTGTTGTTTCAACCATAAGTTCTTCTTTTTAAGAAAAAGTTAATATAATACACTTAAAACATTTAACCCTCTTCTGCAAAAGGGGAAAGGGTGTAACTACAAAGAAAAAAATAAGCAGCTGAGTACTCAGAAGATGCTGCCAGCACAAACTCTGAAAAGAAAGGGAGTTTTCCTCTTTTCAATCTTCCCAAGGGTAAAACTTTTAAGAAGATAGTCCAGGAGGTTTCAACACTAGTAGACTTTTATAGAGAGAATTAACTTCTGCAGGAGTATTTTGCACAATGGAAGACCCCCTGAAAGTAGATGAGGCTGTCAGCCTTTATGTGCTGTCAACTTCAGTAGTGGCCACAAAGTTCTTCCTTGCTGCCTCCATCTAATTTCATTTAATATTGCCTTTAGCCTCCATGTCCATTTACTCCTGAAATGTGACAGGCCAGCAGCCACAATTATTTGCATTGCAGCCGTGCCCCCACGGCCGTGGCGGGGAGCTGGAACCCTCTCACACAGCTCTGAGCTGAGCCTGTGAGTGCTGCCCAGGCTCCTGGCTGTCCCTGTGCAAGTGACTCCTTGTCATCCCAGAGGAAAAGCATTCCCCAGGAATCAGCACCCCCTTGCCTCAGCTGCACTAGATTATCACAGAGGGGAGTACACGAGGCTCTCTAAAGCCAAGCCACAGGCAGAGCACCTCAAGTACTGAGAATACATTTATTTTCTGCCCAGTCCAGACAGGTTGTTGGAAAGAGCTTCTCTATCTTTTCCTTTCCAAAAGATTAAATAGAGAATGAACAAAATGGAAGCAGAGCTGAGGAACATGCTTTTGCTTTCCTTCTTATGAAAGGGGCAAGAATTTACTTGAAGGTCCCCATGGAATACATACTTCTTTCAGCCTCTTTTCCTTTCAGTTGCAGTACTCATCTGGATTCTAACTCTCTCCTGCAACTGCTGAAACCAATCACCTTTAGTAGTGCCATATCTTTATTGTCTTTTTTATTTTTTCATTCCTGGACAGGGATTATTTCAACAGCATATTTCAGTGTGGAGTGAAAAGGTGACAGTGGTAAACACTTTCTATCAGAAACTGCTATTCATTAATCTGAGCCCAAAAATTAAAGGAAAGCCCCACCTGAAGTGTTGGATCTGCCTGCCAGCATCACACATCTCTTGGGAAGAAATACAGGACACAGCTCAGTGAGAGGAGTGCCCCCACTGTGTTATGGGTGTTTGAGTTAATTCTCAGAGTATTCTGACCATGTACCCAGAGGACACAGTAAGTTTGCTGAAGCATGTTTTCCCCCACCCTTTCATGTCACAGTTCTTTCCTTCTTTCACCAGTATTTAGACAGTCTGGTGTTCATCAGCATGCCCTCCTGGTCAGGCAGGCATCTGTTCATGCTTCAAGTGGTCTGTGGGGAAAATTAAAGCTTTTAAGTTCAAAGAGGCCAAACTAGCACCAGAAGAGGGTCCCCAGCTCAGAATATCTGTACTCAGTAGGTAGGTGTGTTTCTAAATATTAGATTTTTGGACATGAAATAATCTACAAATGCAGATTTATTCACATCACTCACTTCAAATAGCAACCCTACAAGTCAATGTTAAAATTTCTTTTCAGGTAAGGCTCTTTCCCAAGGGACTTGCTTTATGTACATGGTGCCCTTATTCTGTTCACTGTACACCAAATGCAATGGTAGGGCCAAATGTCATTATATCAACTTATCTTTATATCTGTACAGAGACAGTATTATGGCAAATAACCTTCTCTTTCTCAGTTGTTGAAGGTGCCATACTCACAGAAGTGCACGTTCCCTGACAGTCTTTCAGGGCCTCCTATGTTGGATTTATTTGCTGCATTTGATTGATCTTTGATGAATCTGGGTTATGACAGTAAACTATTGTGATGCATTGTGTGTCGAAATCAGGTCAACACTGACTTGAATTTACACCTTTTGTGACAAATGAATGATTCACCATTTTTTCCTAAGCAGCAGGAGATTGTTTGATGCTGTTCCAAACTGTCCTGGACAGTAACTACTCACACTTCTGAAATGTAAGAGTGATGTAGAAGCTACCAGAAGCTCTGGCATTGCCTACAGACAAAGGCAGGAGTGAGGACATCCCACTCAGCAGCGCCCTGTCCAGAAGTGGAAGGCTAGGTTAAGTGTACAGTCAGGCAAAGATGTTTATATTGATCATAGAGATCAAAACATCCTCAGTAGGACTCTCCCACCCCTTCACTCAGGGCTTTGTTTTTGGCTGGTTGGTGCAAAGTAAATTTTTCTAGCTTGAATTCAAAGGATGGGTTACCTAGTGAAAACCCCAAAAAGTATTTGTCAACCTTCAGAATGTGTTCCTGCATCTTTATTATGGCTAATCTTTCCCATTTCTGTTCTTTCCCATTGTTTCTATCTCTCATTTCAAGCCTCAGCCTTTTCACCACATTAGCTTTTCTTCTTCTGGACAGTTGGAGGTTTGTGTTTATGTACAGGAGTCAACATATATCAAAATATTCCTGCATGCCAACCTCACAAACTTAAAATGTGTGCCTAAACTGAAAAATACAAGAAATAAATCTGCAGAATTAAACTTAAAGTAATTTACCAGACCAGTTGCTCTAACTTAATCTTCATCATCCCTCCATTTCAGCTGATACCAATAATTTACAATAATACAAGTGAAATTAAAAATAGGTCTGTGTGAAATGGTAGTAAAAATAAAATTAAAATGAAAGAAAGATGAAATATGGAGCCATGGTGCACTGTGCAATTAGGAACATTTAATTTTCTATTTCACTAAGTGAAGGTTGCACACAGGGCTGATCTCTGCAAGTGGCTGTGAAGTAAAAAAGCAAACTTCAAGTATTTCTGCTCTCTCCAAGTAATAACTGAGTAAAAGGGATGTAAACAATTTCTTGTTCACAATTTTACAACATCTGACAGAACAAGTTTCTCTTCACTGCTATACTGAAAAAATAAAAATCAAACCATTTCTCCTCCTAACTAAGAGCCCACGCCACCAGACAGCACGGCTGGGAGATCTGGATCTGCTGCACCCTACCTGCCCAAGTGGAATTTCTTCCCTTTATTAATCTCTCTGGCAAGTGGTGGGGCTGCCACTATATTTAGCCAGCTCCTGCAGGACTGGCTCCTGCTGTCTTCAAAAGGCATATCAGGTGCTGATGCCTATTTTTAAACAGGACATCGAAACTTCCCAAGTGTGGTGACCCATGAGCTTGGACATTCTGCTTTTAATCAAGTGAGTTAATTAACTACAGGGCTATAAAGGAAAAAAAGGCATCAAAGAGGAAGAGCAGGCTACAATAAAGCAACTCAAGATCTGAGCAATAGGAGCTCCTCCTACTTCAAGCACAACTACTCAGGGAGGGAATTTTTTCCCCTCCCCTTATCTGTGCCACTGAAGTACAGGCAAGGCTTCTTCCTTCCTGCAAGAGGCTGACATCATCTTTTGTTCAAGAAAGTCTCTAGCACTGGTATTACTCTCAAACGAAAAGTTATTCAACAGACAAAATTTTGTCCCTAAATACCATGCCACCAGGAGGATACTAAGAAAGTATTGAGATCCATGACTGAAAGTAACTACAAACTGCTTTACAGACATTATGAGAACCTTGTAAAGCAAGCATGAGAACTAGCTATGGTATGAGCAGTGATGGCAAGTGATAGGTTGGTACAGCATACAATTCAAGGTATTTTCAGGAGAGATAAAGTATGTCATGCAGAAGTTAAAGAATTTGAGAGAACCAATCACAGAACCCAAGATTTCTTATAACCTCACCTACTTTGTAACCTTCAGCCAATAATCCTCCACAACAAAGTGGGTTATTACTTCTTCCTTACGCTAATTATACATATCACCATATGTACCCAAAAAGACATCCAATATTTTCAACCATTCTGAGAATTTAAAAACAAACAAACAAAACAAACTAAACCCACCAAACAAACAAACACGAACCACAAACCAAAACAGCCTTTTATTGCTCAGGTTATTTACACAAACACACACGTCTCACCTCTAACACAGTGGAGCTGTGATTTTGAGCTGTGCTGCTGGGGAAAACACAAGCATTTTATGTCTGTTCAATGCAAAAAGCAGATACAAAGAGATATGGGATAAGTCATAGTTTAGCACAAGGTTGAGAAGTACTGCAAGTGCTTATCCAGTTCTGTGACACTCAGGCAAACACTGAAAACATAGAGAACATGATGATCAATGGACAAAACCCCTCTATCTGCAGAAGAGATGCACCCACTGTTGATAGTGGGTGTCATGTTCTGCTTCTGCAAAGATAAGTCCTTGGTCCTCTGTTTTCTCTCTCTCTGACACATGTACACACAAACACACAGTCCCTTAAACACCCACACTTAACAAAGTGCAACAGAGGCCAAGCTTCACGGGCAAAAGTTCCTACATCTACCCCTTTTCAGATAGATGAGATTAATGCTTTCATGTCAGCCTGCTGACATTCCAATTTGCTCTCCAGCTTAAAGGCCTTCCTTAAAGCAATGAATAAAGAAAGGACAGTCAGCAGCTTTCCTTTCTCCTTCTTTTGTCATCTGCTCTTCCCCATTCATACATACACATGATCTCTCACAGATTTTTACCACAGCATTTCTTTTGTTAAGTTTCTCCCTTCTCAGCCATTGGACATGGCTGGGTTTTCTTTTTCCCCTGAGAGGCAGTGACAGTTTTGGACACAGTGACTTACAGCACAGAGAGTGGACATGAGTCTATCCATGGAAACCTGATCTATCTCCTCTGGTTAAAATAGCACAACTAACTGTAACATTTCAAAGCAGCTAGACACTGAGCAGCTAATCCTACCTTACTTACCTCCTGCTATATATTCAAAAATAACAGCGTTCTCCATGCTCTAAGAAAATTCTCACCCCTGGTCTATATAAATAACAGCACCCAGAGGAGTCAGCAGAGCTGAGGTCTCCTTCTGCCCCAGTAACGCACATCAGACATCCCTGCTCACGTGGCTTACCAGAAACAGTCCCAGTGTTAAAACTGACCTCACTGGAGTTTCTGTTTCTTTCCACTGATGAAAGGAGACAGCCTGACTGGCTCAGATGTCAACATTTACCTTGTAGGCATCTAAAGTTAGCTGAGCTGAACTGAGCTCCAGACATGACAAGGAGTACAGGGCCCTGCACAGCGCCTCAGCAGCTGTGACAAGGGGCGACCAGAAATTAAACACACATTCTGCATGGGAGTACTATGAAATCTGGACATTTTCCTGTGCCCATTTTATTTAAATAAGATAAAAAAAAAACTGTTGTCAAATTAGAAATGGAGATTCTATTTGTAGGACCTGAGTCTTGGAATAAAGAAAACTATGGCAATTTATCTGAGTAGGTACTGCAGATTTTGCCTGTAGCTTCACTGAGTTGAGATTTGAAACTTTTCCAACTTAGTTATGTCACAAAACTCTTCATATCTCAAGTCATTAACAAATCCAGAATAATTTTCTGTATTGTGTGATATGCAGCACATTATTTTTTCTCATTTGTTACAGATACCATCCGTGCCTTCAGTACCCTCTTTCTTGGTGCTCTGCTCTTTTTCCCACTTATTTTCATTCCTAACCTTTAATGGCAATTTTGCAGGCAAATCTCTGTATTACTTTCACTACTTCTTGATTTAATATGCTTATTTGCTTAAAAAATGCTCCGGACACCCCCATTGCAATGAGGGCTGATCCCCTGAGACAGCTTTTGCTGATATTATTGTGTGCTTAGTTTGTTTAATAGCCTAGTCCTCAAATACAAGTCATCAAGTCATTTTGGTCAGCCTCATTTCTGAGCAATTAAGTCAGCTGTTGAAACCATGTGCTTCCACTTCTCATCTTCAAGGTAAATTACTTCATTGGGAAGCAGAGTATTGTTAGCAGCATTTGTTGTGGTTAAATTAAAGACGAGCCAAATTCCCTCACTGTTTTACAAATACTGAGCAATTTTTTGAACTAACTAGATTATTGAAAATTTGTTATATAGTTTGAAGCAAAATAAAATAAATTAACTCTCACCCCTATCTGGTAAGAGATACATTCAGACACTACATGTTTTCTGCCACATGCTGGGCTTGCAGTAAGATAACAGTTCAGAGGCTTCCCCCATTCACCAATATCCTATAAAAACTAAAACTAAACAGACTTTTGCACCCATCCCTCAAACTGATTTGAGCAGTCATTTACACCGGTCCCAGGGAGAGGATTATCAAACTGTGAACTTTCAAATGAGGGTGAACTCATACACATCTGGTAACCTGTAGGGCTCTTTCAACTCAATTTTCTTCTGGCTGACAGCTCTCCTTAACATTCATGATACTCATTCCTGGGTCTGATTTAAAAGAGAACATTTTCCTCTGACAAATTTGGTCGTGGGAGAAGACTGTAAGAGGCAAATCTACACCTCAATTTGGCAGAAGTTCTTCCTAACAGAAATTCATATAAAAGCAACTTTTTATCAACTTGTGTGTGCTTTTGAAGTTGTGAGTTTTGCTTTCTTTGTGTCAGTCATTCAAGCCATCAGATGTCCTCTTTAAAAATTAATAAGGAGAGCGACATATATGTTGAAGGCAAATTCTGGAAAACACCAAAGAAAATGTTTTTCGTATGTATTTATAAAATGTTGGGCAACTTTGTATACAAGTATCAAATTTAAGGGAAACTGAAGTTGCAAAGCAGTGTCTCCAAGTGGGTACAATCCCGAGCTCTCAGCTCGGGTGTCGTTTAGGAGATGGACTCTTGGAAAACTTTGCCCTTTGGATAAATGTGTGGCCTCTTGCACTGGTAGTTATGATTCTTTCATGTGATATCGAATGATACATGAGCAGATTTGGACAGTCAGCCCCAGTTAAACCTTAGGAAAGTGAGAATGGGTTTCTAAGCGAGGGCCAGCTTGTATTTGGTTAGCAGGTTTCTAAAAGCCTGTGTGTAAAAGGATACTGCTGCAAAGGAAGTAGCCCAGCTTCAACTCCCATTAACCCTTGACAGGTATGACTTAAAGCTGAAATCTCACACCTTCCCTGGTTTAGCTCTAAGTGCTCAGATATGTATGTAGATAATTCTCAAATTCCCAGGGTTTATAGTTCCCAGCTCCAACTAATGAAGAAACATCCTCACAGTGTTTATTTTTTGAATGCACTAGCAAGCCTCCCTGCTCTCAAGTCTCTGAATGCCCATTTCAGCCAGCTACCAATTCATGTCACACTGTAATGAGCATGAAATTGAACTATAAACCACACTTGGCCAAATTAGTATTAACAGAGGCAGGGGAAGTAAAACAGGAATAAGGGAAACTCAGTTCACAGCTGTGCAGATCATAACTAAAGTGCCACATGCAAGAACAAGATTATATTTTCTAACAAATTCCATAGAGATTAAGTCATCAAAATAATTCTGGTAGGGAGGATGGTTAATTCCACTAAACAAATCTGATATATACAAAGGAAGTCTACTTCCTCTAAAATGGAACCTATGATAGATTTGCAAATAACTGTCATGGCTAAAACAAGAGAGCCTCATGACCATAGAAATGCAGTTGATTACACAATTCTGCAAACTTTGAAATTATTAGTTGCATTTTGGAAGTGACTAAAAATCCAAATATTCTCACTCTTAAACACAAGTGGTAGCTATATTCTGTGATACACAGTCTTAGGAGGTGAAGGACATAAATAAACATAGTACTGGAGAAAAAAGATCCAAAGGAAATTAAACTACTTATTTCTAGTCACAGTAGGATTCAACAGAGAATTGAAAATTGTGTGGAAGTCCCTCCATCCCATCTCCAGAATGATGACCCTGAGGCTGTACATAATTACAGAAGTATAATAAAATGTTCCATGTAATACTTGCTTTGTCATCCTTCTTGAATAGACACAGACACAATGCCAGGCAGTTTCAGCATTATTCAAAGAAAAGTTAAAATTTTATTCTTTTCCACTTCTCTATATTGGATATTTCATGCCTCTGAGGAAGAGGAAGAAAAGGCAGACTCAGGTGCAGCTTTGGTGTGCTTGAGCAAAAATCTCTTACAGTATAATTTTGCCCTAGGACATTGAAGAAATTTTGCTGTTTTTTCAGAGACCAAGACATGGACAGAAAGAACAGACATGGAAGAGGAAGAGAAAATGGAATGTCCAAGAAGGATTGAGGTTAGAGGTTGAGTTGGAAAAAGAATTAGAAAGTGATGAGAGACAGAAAATGAAAATTGGTTAAAAGACCTAATATAGCTAAGCAAAGTATTAGTCCATGGCTTTGGGAGAGCTCTTCTTAATACTGCGCTCTCAAGACAACTCCAGGGAAGCTTTTCCTTTTCCCTGGCACATTTATCAGTGACATGCCAATATACCAGGTCACTGTAAGAAGCAGCTCTGCATTGAGCACAGTCAGGAATGGAGAGACTCACAGAAACTGAGCTGGTGGCAGACCTGCTGACCACTGCTGTAGGCAGCCTCTTACTGCAGGGGAGGGAAGGAACAAGAGCATGAAAAGCCTGGGGAAGCAGACCCAGCTCCAATTCAATCTCTCCATGGAAGTGGCAGTTCCCCTTAGTCTGGATGGCCTACACTGGCCTGTTCTGAGCACAATTATAACCATTCAAAGAGTATTTTCTTTGCCAGACAGTACCATTCCAATCATCCACACCACTCAGTTTCAGGCTATCGTGTCAAATAACGCTTAGACACAATTAGTAGTAGTAGTAATAATCTCACCACCAAATTAACGTTTTTGCCTCAACGTAATCACACCCCTTAGTATCAACAATTAGAGAAAGTCAAGCATTCAATAACCAGATTTTACACAAAACATAGATCTGCTGATGCATTTGCTTTTCCTATCCATCAGGTGCTAGTCTTTGACAGGAAATGAGGAATGGTTTATTGCCTCCAAGAGCCACACTCTCATCCCAAGGCAACATCCAATAAATGCACCAATACCTCTGTTTTGCAAACGTCTCCTCTGTGGGAGGACAAGTGCTGTCCTTATGTTTGGTCTCACATTAACCAACTTCTATTCATCCTTAAAACTTGTTTGTCCCAAAAAAAGTATCACATATTATTATTAGCAAAGATGTAAGTAAAGATCAGATTTACTACACAACAAACTAAACCCACAAGACATTATGTTCTTTTTGATGTTTAACTTGGGGTGTGTGAAGAGAAAAAATAATGCAAGGTGAACTAGATAAATCTTATACACAATATTGTTTCTCAATACTTTCAATGAAGCAAACATGCAAAACCAGACAATCAGCTTGCAGGATGAGAGTTGAGCTATCTTTCTGCAGTTTCAGAAACAATACCTCTTCCCTGACACGTAATAAATAAAAGGTTCAAAATTTGGGCAGTAACAGAAGACTCCAGAAGCTTCAGACTGCTAACTCCCTGTGGTAGTCTGCCAAGCCAGCTGAGGGAATGGTGTGGTTTCTCCTTGGTGAAAAAGAAAACCCAGATTTGAGTAAAACATGCCACAGTCCCAACAAATGCTGTCAGAGAAACAACATGAAGAAAGAGCTGGAATCTGAAATGCTGCTGGTGCTTGGGCTGAGTTCTTGCCTCAGGAAGAACTGGGAGGACTGTGACTCACGTTCAGGGGAGGTAACAGGACAGGTCCATGAGCCAGGTGTAAGGGCAAATATCATCCCTGGACATGACCCAAATGTTGTCCAAGAACAGAGCAGTCTGAGTTGCCACTGCTTGGATGAAACAAGGCCATGGCTATGGTTTCCTAGGAAAGCAGCTTCTAAAGCTCATTTCTCCGCAGTCCAGGGGCTCAAAGCCAAACTCAACAATTGAGAGAAAGCTCACTTTCATCATACACCCAGAAACACAGGTGAACACCCTAGTAAATACTCAGGATAGTGCAATGGCCTGTCAGCATCTCCCAGGGTAAGATCACCACAGAGGTGCTGGGCACCATTTGCTGCAGTGTTCACATGTGGCAAACCAAGTGTGGTTCTGGTCTTCCCTGCCCACTTCCCATCTGGTAGCCTGCCTCCAGCTCCCCCCATGGGGTGAGCCACTGCATGACCAGCAGAGCCACCCACTCCCTATGCTGCCACTCCAGCAGCTTCTTGCTCTACAAACAAACAGAAAGATGACAGAAATGAAAAATGAGAAGTAGAGGGAAAAAGAATGATCGGGGCAGATACAGAGACAATAAAAATAATAATCAGGAAAAATACATAACTGCACAACAGCAAGGAAAGAGAACAAGTTCCGAAGGCACAGAGCCGGATGAAAACCTTAGAGTACACAAGAGAGAAAAGGAAGATAAACAGCAACAAGTATCTTTTGCTACACAGCACTCTCCATAGAGAAAAAAAAGGGGGACAGTTTACCTCTAATTAGAATGAACTACTTCCCTTCACCTCCACAGCACATCAGCTCCCAAGTTGCTATGTCAGTTTTCTCTTTCCCTGTCTGTGCAGGAGCAACACTCGTGTGGAGGTTCAGCCACCTGCAGGCCCTGGCTACCAACCAGTGGGAATGGCCAGGGGCTGGCCCTTTGCAAAGGGCTTTTTCACCTGCTATCACAGCAGGGACTGTCCCTGTCCATTGCACAGACCTCAGGTACAACAAAACAGTGTATTCATTTCTATTCTAAAGAAATTGCCATGTTCATTTCGACATGCCTATTAAGGCTTAGAAAAAATAAATTTGAGCAACTGCCAAATTTAAAGCCTTGTGTTTGGTTTTTTTTTTCCTCAAGAAGCATAATGGGCCTAATCCATATTATGGGCAAGTATCCTGTAAAATTTAATTAAAAGCCCAAAGCTGGTAAACAAAGTGATATTATGACACCAGAAACATAACAGTTTTGTGAGGTTCCAATGTAACTCAAGTCACAGGTGGTTCACAGTCCATGAACCCCTTTGCAGTAACTACCTACTGTACTTTTTCTGTACATGTTACACACTGGGGCTTAGTGCCCCTAAATGTTTCCTGGAGGAGGAGATGAAATAATTATCTTGGTATACTTAGCCTTCACTAAACAAAAAAATATTTCCATTTCCACCCTTTGGGATTTCATATGCCCTGAAGTTCGATGGTTAAAAGTGCTGTACTAAGTACTAAGACAGATCATAAAAAAGGTTCAGGCTTTTCTCCAGGGAAATGTTATGCTGTGATCTCACTGTTTTCCCAGATAAATTTCATTGCATTGTTTCTTTTGCAGCAGTTTTAGACCCATGTGAATGCCATAGCCAATACCAGATGTGCCTCCACGCACTTGCAAGAGAGTTCTGAACAAAGAAAATCCAGGAGAGCTGGAGTTCTGCTTAATGAGAACAGCCCTGGGACAAAGCTTTAATAGTTTAACTAAAATTACATTCAAAACTTAATTAGCAGAAGCTCTGAACTCACAAGCCGTGGCCCATGAGTTCTAATACACTAATTAGCTAAGACACCCTTTAAAGCCAAGTACAGCTAAACCTTCTTGAAGGGCTGTCACGTGAGTCCTTGGATCTGCAGCAACATTTGTGCTGCACATGGGAAGTTCAGCACTATTTCACTACAGTGCTGCTGCACATACAATTATTGCAGGTCACAATTACTCTGGGTAACAAACAAACTATAAAATGTTCATGGCACATAGTCCTATACACAGAGAAAGATCAAAGCAAACTTTAAACATGGGCTTTGAGCAACCTAGTCCAGTGGAAAGTGTCCCTGCCTGTGGCAGAGGGGTTGGGACTGGATGGCCATTAAAGACCCTCCAAGCCCAAACCTTGCTGTGATGATCCTACAACTTACCTACAGTAATGTGAGCCAAAAAGCTTGGACAGCTGGACAAGGATTTTCAAAACTTCAGAAAAACTACATCCTCACGAAGGATAAAAACATTAGAAGTAAAGATTCATTTCAAGCATGTAAAATTCTGATGTTTTAGCAATTTTGAATAAAATGTCACATTTTTTGATAAGTTTGGTGACACAGTCTGTCTATTTTGACAGATTATATTGTCTGGGAAATAAAATTCACCATAGGATCCCAAATCTGTTCTGGGTTGTCCCACTGTCTTTAAGATTGCTGATTTCAGCAGGAAATTTGGTTAAGTCCAGATTTTGGGATAAGAAGAAGTACTGCAGGTATTGCAGAACCTCACAAGGAATACATACAGATTTTTTCCCTGTAAATTTTTTTTTACTGTAAAATTTGAAGCTAACACTGAAAAAGGTTAAAATACCTTTTTGTTATGTTGTATTTCACACAAACATCTGTATTTCAGCTCTTATTGTTTCCACATCATTTTATCATGGAAATTCTCATGCCTTACACAGTGGAGAATGGGAAAGAGAATATTTAATTTAGGGACATCAGGGCAATTTGTCTTTATTAAGGAGACTATTCTACAGTCTTAAAGAAAAAGAACAAACGGAAATTTTACACTCCCGTGACAGATTTCCAGCCAGTGAAATCCATAGTGCTTCATTTATTTACCTTTGAAGGACAAACAGAGACATTGCCAGGATTTGGATCTCTTGTGCCAGGGCATTTCAGTGGTTGAAACCTGATGCTTCTATCAACCAGTCATTAGTTTTCTTTCTCTGAGGCCTTATTTTTCCTGCTAAAAAGGTGTGTTTCTACCTTTCAAGATAACTAACAATAAAATTAGACATAGTTTGCTACCCCATTGTTAAGAAAAAAGGAACCTTTCCAACAGAAAAACTGGGAAATCTTTGCTTTCCCTGCCCCCCAAAGCAATCAAAACCCCTGCAGCAATATTGGGTTATTTTATTTTAATGGATCTTGGTCAGTTTATAAATGTGCTTATGTGACTGTCTGTAACCACAGGGGATAACCTTGAGAACCCAGAGGATTACTCCAGCCCTTTGCCTCACTTTTTCTAATGCACATATGACGTTCCAGATAGAGACAGGAGGTTTTTAAATATATGGCAAACTAGAAAGAAGCACCCCCTGGCTGGTGCTGACCTTGTGTGGCCAACCCTCGGGCACCTTGTTCAGCACCTGGTCTTTGCTGTGCTCCTACCTTGAGACAGCACACAACTGAGAACTCTGAGGTTTAAAAATACACTTCTGCTGGAGTGCTGTCCACTGCCAACACCCAGATTTGACAGACAATACAAACTAGCAAACTCTGCCTAGGGACAAAGTACAGCGTGCTGTAGGAGCCCCACATACATGTCTGAAAACTGGGCCCTGGCACTGAATCTGATCAGACACCCTTTGAGACTACTCAACACACAGAACAACACCTCACCCACCCTGGTGGAGTGGACACTGGGCATCTGTTCTGCTTCTACCAAACACTGCTGAGAGTAGCAGGCAAACATCAAATACTACACATTACAACAGTTCTGTCCTGTGCTGACTACTGTTTTACATGTGGAACTGTACAAAACTCACACTGACACAAATCCATAGCTAATAGCTATTAGGGTACTTACTATCTACATGAAGTGTCCTTCTTTTCAGCTTTATAGAATGTACATGAGATCCACAAAACATCAAGGGAAATCTTAACCAGGAGTGCAGAAAAACTTACTCCCAACAGGTTGAAATTCATAACAAAATAAAAAAAGAGAGAGGAGTACATCAAAGTACAGTATTTAGTTCTGCTTGTATGTGTAAAGCATTAAGTCTTCCCTTGAGGATACAGAGTTGTGATGTTTGCTCCTGCACTGTGCTGCCTCCATTAAACCCATAGAAAGAGTTCAGGCCTCATGATAACTTTGCAACTGCTGATCCAGTAAGCTGCTTAAGAAGACTCTTGATCTCTCAAAGCAAATTTTTTACTTCCAGTTTCAAGTTACATTCCCTATTTCAAGTGACTAAAAAAAAAGAAGAATCAAGGGGAAAAAAAATTTAAAATGAAGAAAAATTAAAATGAGACATGCAAGCTTTCCACAGAAATCAGCCAGCAAGAATTCAGCCACAGCCACTGTTCAGATTTCAGTCCAGACTGTTCAAGGTAATAGGCTGGCAGAAAAATGAGGTTAATCTTCCCCCTTTCTCCTGTAAGGAAATGTAGAAAGGAATCTAGCTGGATCTGCGACACAAAAACGAGTTTCCATTGCAGCCACAGCAGTGACTGCTGCTCTGCAGTTGTAAGGACATGCTTCACGTCACATGGCCAGGAAGAGAAACCCATGGAGGAAGAAAACTCATGAGGTTCGTCATCCTGCCTCTCTCCCAAATCTTCTTTAGTCCCAAAGGAGAGATAATGCAATCTAGAATTGGGTTAGATTTTCCATCGACTGTCAAGATAGACTGTCCCAGCCAAGAGGGTACTCTGCAGAGGAGCTGGTGAGCTCTCAGAAGCCCAGGCTGGGACAGCATCCAAGCACCTCTCTGGCTGCAGACGTATCCTGGCTTCCTTCTGTTTCAGAAAATAATTCACAGAAACAAAGAAGTTCACCAGAAAGAGACCTACAATAGTTTTCCTATTTCCATGTTAAGTTTCCAATGAATTTCCCACAGATGGACAAAATCTGATCTTGTGCCCTGAATCTCCAGCTTGTAGAACTGTTTGCTCTGTACACTGTCCTGAACAAATTAAATGCAAAATGAATTTATCAGGGGCTTTTATTTCTAGTAAACATCTGGGGAGGCGGGGGGGAAGAACAAAAAAACCCCAAGCAAACAATAAGCAAACCAACAAACTCTTAGAGGATCATTAAGACACTAGAAATGCATATCTAAACATGCAGAACAGTCACTGTGCTATATTTCTACTCATGAAGCAAGACAGGTTGAATTACAAAATCCGCGTGTCCTCTCAAATTCAAGTATTCCTGTCCATCCCAGGCAAACAATGAATGAGCTGCTCTATAACAATGACACCCTCAAAGGCTTAGCAATTTAATTTATACAATTTAGACTTCACTTTAGTTATTTTCACTGAGACAGAGTTCAAACAATACCAGTTCTTATTGCCAACTATCTCCTTCCTGCACATTATTTGACTAATAGCACTGCTTCCTAATAAACATATTTGCTTTGTAATTAATGCAGCTAGAGTTTGCAAAAATTGCACAAGTTGTATGAACAAGGATGAGGCATAAAGGCCTCAGGCACATTGAAACAAATCTCTCTTTTTCACACATTCACTCTCAAAGTATAAACATGAAAAAAAAATTGGCTCTTTTCACTTTATTTAGACCACACAAGACCAGGAGGTGGCAACATTTGGATACTACTCTCATGTTGAAATCTTGAGCATCTGGGAGAAAAAAAAATACTATAAATAAAATACATAGATGATTGAAGTAAATGGGGACTGCACATATGAATCCAAGAACTTTATTTGGCCCATAAAATGGAAAAGCAGCATCAGCTAAAACCACAGCAGAAATGGATATAATTTGTCAGGTCCAAATGCAAGATTACAAATGGAAATGACAGAAACAGAACACTAAAACCTCAAAGATGATCTGCAATAGACATCAAAATACTTACAGAAATTACAGAGAAGCACACTTAAAAATAAATAATTGAGGATACGCCTGTTAATAGAATTCATTTCTCTAGTGCAGGAAAGGTAAAAAAGTACAGAAGTTGGGATGTGGAAAAAAAGATTTATTGCAAGCATGCTTCTGTCTACAAAAAAAAAAAAAAAAAAAGAATCCAGTTAATGGTAACTTTCTACTGCCACCTCTTTCATCCCTAACCAAAACATGCCCTCTCCAGGAATAATTTATTTATGCTGTGCACAAATCCAGGAGGTTATCGTGTCAGGTAATTTAACTACTGATGTCCCTGTGATTATGACAGCCAAGTGCTTTTATGCAAAATATTACTTAAAAATCACACAGCATGTGGAATGAATCAATAATTGAGCAAATGTGCTCTCTCATGCACAGTTTTCAAATTCCTGTGTGAGGCAAAGCATAAGCAGAATCCTTGGGCAATCAGACAGTACACCACTGAACTTTATGCAGCAAGGCTTCCACTTGGATTACATTTCTGAAGGCAGTGGTTGGCAGAAACAAACATATCTGTCTTCTTGCCAGAGTTTGATGAGCTCCTGTTGGAGAAAAGGGTGCCCCTGCAAAAACCAGGCAGAATCAGGCTTTCCTGGGAAATGGAGGAATAGGGAGTGACCACTTTAGAGCTTGTGTTAACAAGTGCCATGGCAACATTAGTCTCAAGACAAGAACTATTTCACTTCAGTAATGTCTAGCAATTATTCTCCTCCATTTGGATCTCAGAATATCTCTGGATACAAGATGACAGTGTCTGCCCACCACCCTGCCAGTCTATCAAAGAGCTCAGCCTTTCTGTTACATGACTCTCAACTGTGATGCACACGATACATCGGCCTCAGCCCCTCCTTCAAGAGACATTCTTACAGGTATCAGGGCTCTTCTGTAAGGGCCTCTGAACTAGAAAGAAAGAAATTTGCTAGGATTTATATTCCCTTTCTTTTTTTCTGAAGCTTTTGGTATTCTGCCTTTATCCTTCATGTCTGATGATTTGAATATCACTGTTCTGACAGACACATCATTTCCTCCCTACAAGTGTTTTACTACTCTTTTGACTGCGAACTGATCATCATTCTGATTTAAATACAACAGTTCAGTTAACAAGTTGTCTAAAAAGATAATCAAGGCTCCTTTTCCTACGTTTTCTTGTCACTTGCTGGCCTATAATACTCAAGGGCTTCTATTCCAAAATCTCTTTGAATTACAGCTCCTCATTCACTTCTGGAAGACTCAAGGTTGGATTAAACTTCTTATATTGCTTCCTGTTACAGTCTTAAAAGGACTCTTTTTGTGTCTTGCATTACTTTCTTTCCATTCTCCATATAGTTCTATGTCATTTGCACTTCAGTAGCACGTGGAGGTCCCACAAAACTGTTGAAACAGGTTTGCACATTACAGCGCTGGAACAGAGGGGCTCTGCCCCAGGAGTTAGGAATGGAAAGAAGCAAAGAAAGGATCATTATCTTTGTGGGCAGGATGAACAAGCAAAATACAGAAACAAGACTTGCCCAAGCTTACAAGGAAGTCTCTGAAAGATGCAGAAAGAGAGGCCAGATCTCTGAAGCTGAAGGGCTCCCCATCTCCTCTCTCTGATATTCTCTTTCCCAGGGCACTTGTGCCCATCTGGTCCATTCAATTATCCGAGACCAACCTATAAATGACTTTTGCAGCCTCCAAAATCTGTTTTTCCAACTGCCACAGATGGAGTTGCAGTAGACCAAAAGCAATTGATTTTGAAAAATGAGTGAAAGGTGCAAACCAGAATGGATGATCCCCATTTCCATTCAGTAGCACCTCAAGGTACCGAGTGGACTAAAATTGACAGTCCAAGAAATTTGATATTAAATATTAAATGAAGCAAACACATGCTTTGAAGAACAGAACATAACATCACTTCTAAGCAAAGATGAGATATTAAATTTTTCACAAAAATACTTTTATTGTTGAATGTCTTATATTAAAAAAATACTTTAAAAAAATATAAAATTCTACGAGAACCCCAGCCTGGAGCATATAATGGTTTATGCAACAAATACTTGTGAAATGCCTACTTAAAAAGTTAAACCCCCTGGAGGGCTTGTGAATCTTTTAGTTGTAATGTACCCCTGGAGGATTTTATTTTGTATCCGCCTAGCCTAAAGTTAAAGAGCACTTTTTGAACACGTTTTCTTTACTTGAAGCTAAAATCTGGGTTACTTGGGGGAGGGCAATGGAGAGTCTAATAAATCTTACAATATACTTCTTGGCAAGAAAACTACTTACTAGTGTCATGAAGAAACAACTTTACTGCTCTCTAAAGAAATATTGGTTTCAGAAGTTACTATTGTATTCAAGACACATGGAAGCTACATTAAATCAAGTTGTGAAACATACTTTGTAATATGTGTCTAAAAAAAGTTAAATCTTGAAACAGATTCTGACATATTAAAAACAGGAGGGGGGAAAAAAGGAAAAAAAAAAAGGAAAGTTTCTAAGACTTCCATAAATTTTGAAGGAGGAAGTTTAAAACTTGGGTGTTCCTCTCCATAAGTCACATTCCACAAAGAAACAGCTTGATTTTATGTATGTAGTTTTACCATTCAAACTTCAGTGGTTTCGTTCTGTTGTGGTTTTTTTGTTTTTTGTTTTTTTTTAAGCTTCTATTTTCTACTACAAATAGTGTATTTCTAAGCACAAGAAACACGAAGAGGGAGCCCACTTGCTCTGAGAATACCAGCTAGAATATGTTCTCTTACTCATATTTGAGAAAGTGCCCTAACTCTTGGCTCACAATGCTCCCAGTTACTTTCTTCCCCAAACACTGCATCTACAAATGGATCAGCTAATTAATCTAGACATAATTAAGGCCATCAGCAGCAGAACAAAATTGCTTTGCCAGTTGCCCATGCATCTGGATGTCCTCCCATATGCTGCCCAGAGGAAAAAGTGAGAAGCCTAATCTTTACAGGAAATCAACTGTAAAAACACTAAAGTGAATTTAGACCCTTTGAAAGAAAGCAGATTGAGTAGTCAATTTATCCTCTGAACAGGCTCAGCCCAGACAAGAGCAAGGTGCCATGTTCAATTCTGTACTTTAGGGACCATTACTACAAAGGAAACAAGTGGAATTCAAAGTCCCTCAATTTCTGTGCATTCTGTTTGAAGATGACTACAGGAATTTGAAAGGAGAGCAGGTGCCACAACTGTCCTCTTGTGGCATATTTGGTAGACAGCGAAAAAAAAAAGGTTTTCTCAGAAGTATTTGGAGCCATATAACTAGCTTCTAGTCCTCCTTCCTCACATGCTTTATTCTGGGCTAAAGAAGTTAACTCAGTAAAATCAAGACAATAATTAAAAAAAATAAATCTGCATATGAATTAGACTCTGATGCTTCCAGTCCGCATTTCTTAATTCCAAAATGCACTTCCTTTCCCAAGCCTGGATATAGCAGATATGGCCTAAGCCACTTTTGTCTTGTTAATCCTCTGTTTAATGCAGAGTGTATTTGTGAAATTATGGTCAGTTAGATCAAGTTTGTTGGGTTTTGTTTGGGTTTTTTTAAGAATGTGATGCTAATGATACAGAGAATTACTTCTCCAGCTGCTAAAATGAATCCACTTACAGGCCAGAACTGGAACCAACAGCCCCTAAAAGGTGCAGAACAACATTACAAGTGAGCAGCCTTTTCCTAAATGTGACTGGATTCAAAATTCTGTAGGATATTTTCAACATATACTTTTCACAGAGCAAAGATTCTTTAAGGTAGAAGCTTGCTTCCCAATTTAGCCTTATGTTTTGCTTCCTGCCTCGCCATTCCCATGGCACTGTGGGCAACAAAAAGAAGACGGTTAAAAGTAAAAATAAAACAGAAAAATCAAACCCTCAACACCTCAATGTATGCCTTTCAAAACATCTCAATTCTGATGCATCTGAGAATTAAACTCCATCACTGGCTACTGATAATTGAAATTAAGCAAGCAGCATATTTTCAAAGCTTCAAATTCCAAAGTAAACTTTATTGGGAACCTCAGAATAATTGTCTCAACTCTTCAAATTAGAATGAATATTTAATGTTACACTGCTACCACCACAAAAGGCCTACTTCTTTTGATAACGACACTGATTTATCTCCAAGTGTCCTGGGAGGTTGAGGCTGAAATATTGCAAGAGAAGCTGGCTTGGATCCAGGTTTCAAAAATGACAAAAAAATTATCAACCCTCAGTTCTTAACTGCCTTACATTAGTCTTCAAAGTTAAAAGGAGGATTAAAAACATCACTAAGTAAAGCAAGAAAATACCAGACATGCTGGATCTCCAGCACAGTCCAATTTTATCTCCTAATTATTTCAAATGCAAGCTGCCAAGTGCACCAACCATTATGACAACAAAAATCTGATCCAACTTTGCAACAACAACAAAAAAATGTTTATCGGAGAGGACTAAACCACAGACTCATTTTGTAAACTTGGAAGCAATTCCAGAGCTAGTGCCATACATCTCAAAGGAAAAGATAAACCTTCACTCACATTTTTATGTAACAACAAATGGATCAGTGGTCACCATGCAAAAAAAAAAAAAAAAAAAAATTATCCTTCACAGTTGAAGCCATAAGACTTCAACAACAACTCCTCCTTATCAGGGATATTTCCACTAACATAAGTGCAAGTGAAACTCTTGGCTGAAGTGTCCTGAGTCATGCGTGTCAAGAGCAGGGAGCGAGGAACAAAGCTGGCTCTCAAGGGCTCTGAACACACACTTGCTCCTTACAAGAAAGGAAACGTTTTGCCTGCTTCAGGACAAGCCTTGCAGGATTTTGTCCCCTTCCAAATCATCTCTGATTTCCAAAATCTTTACACAGAAATTGAAGCCAAATGGCACCTGTGAACTATAGACTGAACAGTGAACTGAAGACTTAAACAGCCTGTGTGAGAATGAGTCGCAAACGCATTTGAAGCGGGCAGAAAATGTCATGTTCTTACCCGCCCCTCACATTTTTTCAAATGCTTCTGGAGGACGAGCTGGCTCAGCAGATCAGAAAGGAAAATGGTGTCTTTCAATAGCAGGCTGCTGTTCCAAACTCAGCCCAGTCTAACGGTAGCTGAAAGCTATTATCCAACAGGTGGCCAATGTTGGATGAAATAGGGATTTCACTTCCTGTTGTGTGTTGTGTGTCTGCAACACACAACTGGCAGTTTGAGCAGGAAGGCCAAGCTGTGACCAAGGTGTGCTGGCAGGGCAGGACAGTGCCTTACACCTGTTTTGTTGCAAAGGGATTCATTTAACCAGTGCTGTTAAATAGGAACCAGGAGTGAGCTTGTGTTTTTAAAAGATGAAGAGGAAAATTTTACTTACAAGACTTTTGCCTGATTAATTCCAGCAACAGGAGATATGTCTAGTATGTGTACACTATATAAATTATTATTGCATCAAATTAAACTCGAAACAACTCTTAAATTTTCTTTGAAGCTAGAAGCTGTAGGACCTTACCATCTGACACAGCTCTGCTATCATGGGTTATGGAGCAAACGACTAAGCTATGAAATTTTACTAGATGAACCTCAGCAAAGTGCTTCAGGCTAGTTTCTCAACACTAGGACATCTGAGAGTATGGCTACATGGCAGGCATTCCACAGTAATAGCTCGTGTCAACACTTCTACTGGGGTAAATAAAGGCATAAGCTGCCTCAAATTACCTTGTATTTACTGTGGGGTATAGGGGAATGCAGACAGAACGCCACGCAGCAGTCAGTTCTTGGTGTGTCCACCACCTCACTTATGCAGAAACCATCTGCCCCAGGACCACAACTAAACTCCCATATCAGCCTCCAAACACTTGATCCTGAGATCTCCACCCTAAGCAGGCAGTTTGCTACATGGATAAGAGGGCATGAGGGGGTTTAACTCTCCCAGCACTACCATTCCATTCTTTGCCTGGTTGCCAAACATCTTCAGTACAGACAACCTATTTTAAGATCCATCTGACACTGGCTGTCCCTATTGGCTTCAAGGGCATGGCAAACCATCATCCAAAGGAACAGCCCCCAGGAGAAACCAAATAATTAGCAACATGTCTTTTGGTACAGAAAGGTGCAGAGAACGTGGCTTTCCCTTTCAAGGCACATGAAGGAAAAACCTTGGAAGAGCAGGGAACTGGATGCTGTTTTCTCAGCGATATTTAGTCTAACTCAGCCTCCACGTTCATTCCCTTCTGCACTGAAAGAAATACACTGTGTAAACTTTGTAACATTTTCTTTCCTTTATATTCTATCCAGTGTCTTCTCTGAAGAGTTTTCAAAAAAGCTGGAAAAGGGCAGCATCTCCTCAGGAGACTCTACAGTTGGAAGTGTCTTCTGCACCTCAAGAGTAAAAATCACTACTTCCAAAGCTGTTTTCACTTGCGTGTTATTGATGACAATGTTATTGATGACCCAGCAACAAAGAGAATAAACTCCACATTGGCAAGACTGTGACTACATGTATACACATACACTCGGGAAAAAGAAGGCAAATTTAAAACAAGTATTTCAATAATAAGTGAGTGTTACAAAATGGTATTTTTCCTCCTAAATGCATGGATAAAGGACCTTTTGCTAGTCTCTGAATTTGCCTTTCACAGCTACATCATCAAGCAATGTCTTACCCAATAAAAATATTTCTGTGGAATTTAATAACTACATCTATAGCACCTTGTCTGAGATTCAAAAGCCTTGGAAATTAAAATATGGCAAGAGCAGAATTTATGACAACTCTGTGAAGTAATGTCTATGCATACACTCCCTCTTAATGTCATGATTAATTTACTGTTAGGACTATACTCTAACAAACTTATTTTTTAAGTTACTGGTTCTCCCCCGAAACAATGCCCACCCACAAAAGCCAAGCTGTTGGTGCCTGTGCCTGCTGAGCTGTTTTCTGCCTATTGAATGATGGCAACCAGAATAAAAGTCAACAATTCTGAGATGTGTTAAAAGCTTCAAGCTCTTTGCAGCACTCCCCATAAGCCATAAGCAAATGTGATATTGCAAAACGGCTTGTCATCACCCTCTTCCTGCCCTTCCCAAGACATATATTCCTCATGAAGGGATCTTTTCTCTCTAATAGCACCTTTGAGATATTGAAACCTTACAGCACTATTATAAGAAATAGTAGGCGAAGATGTCTGCTCTTACACAAACAATTCTATTTATGAACTGAAAACAACTTCCAGAGTTGGCATTTCCAATATATTTATTATTTCAAAGATCATTAATCTTTATAAAGGACAGAGCTCTGAGTTATAACTAACTGCTGTCAGCAGAAACTGCTAAAGCCATGCCTAAAGTAACAACACTTCTATGTTGAACAGTATAATGTAAAAGATATTAATTGAAAGGGAGAAAACTCCCAAACATCTCAATTTTGCTGGTATAGAGACACACAATTATTCTATATTTTCAGTAGAAGAAAAAGAAATGGACAGAGTTCAATGAACTCAACTTTGAAGACCCTTTTCCATTACATACTTGAGAATGTTAAGAGATGCAGCTTTAAAAATTCTGAGTGGAACTAAAACCTGCACCACTTTCCAATAATTCTTACACATTCAAACAGACCCCTACTGCCATGTCTTTACACCCAATTTTTCCCAAGTCCCACTGTTATACCGCATCATTCTCCTTCACAGATCTTTGTAACCTTTTCTTTAGGTGTCAAACAACACAGACTACATTGTCATTTAGTCTTTACTTCAGTATTTACTGGCCTGTTTACATACAGAAACAGATTCTAATAGGTATTCCAGAACATCTGCTCTGCAAGCTCTCTGTAGCACAATAAGTCTGCACAAGGAAGCACATTAATTACTGATAAATAAAAGCACTTTTTAGTCTTTCATTTTATGTCGATAACAAAAGGTCTTATCAGCTTCCCTACATAAACAAGCAGCAAATAATTTGCCCTTCAGTCTTCTTGGTTCAACCACCCTTGGCTCTTCTGTGAACTTCTTCACGCTTGCCCATTATCTTTTTTGGTTTTGTTGTTGGTTTTTTTTTTTCTGGGAACAAAAAGATATTATAATGGTGGCATACAATCATGCATTGCACACTGCCTGTGCATGCTACCAGACTTGGACTGGCCTCAGCACTCACACTGAAATACACCTAAGCTCCCCACACACTTTTGTACCCACAGACCCAATAGGGCCAAGGTGAGCATTTGCAAACTTAACAAGGAACGAGGGGGAGGGCAGAGTAACAATACTTTAGATCCATGTTAGTTTCTGAAGAAATGATGTCCCCTGCAATACTCCAAAAGGAACAGCAAGTAACAACTCAGCTGGGGTTGTAGCCTTCACTCATTGAAATTTCCTACTGATTTTCAAGAATTCCCTAATGAGGGGTGCAAAAAAGTCAGAAAAAGAAAAATTATTTCTCTAAAGGTCACATTCAAATGTTTCTAAATGGGTGATTACTTTCGGTTCTGACCTCTTGGGTATCAATTGGAACTTGGCCTGAGAAAATGGTTTCAGGACTCTGCCCACTGGTTTGTTTGTACAGTGGCACAGGGAATATGTAAATAGATTAAATTTACAACAAAGTGCCAAGCATTTGAGAACCCTGGTTCTGTAATATTCTCTGCTACACGATTATAACAGCCAGAGCCTGGCTCTAGGGAAGTCAGCACTAAAGCCCCTCTGAAAGCAGACACCCTGCAGTGTCCCGTGGACTCTCTTTCCACCATCCCAGGACCATCACACGTGTTCACACATTATCAGCCTCTGCTCAGAGCGAGGCCAGTCTGAAATTACATTTAGTGTCACACACCAGGCTACAGATACAATGGGTGACAGCCCAGGGGAAAGCATGTTCTGTGCCCAGCTAATTTGTCCTGTTCACTTTTGGGTAAGTGATTCTCACTGTCCTTCATAAATCATGTCTCCTGAAGAGAATTCAGATTTAGAGCCCTCATCTCCCACTCTACAAACACACTGCTGAGTCAGGCTCAGCTTAACAGATCTGAGCAGGCAGTTTTACCCAGTGTGAGTTTCTTAGTGTTCCTCTTCCCTGTTTAAAGTTCTCCAAACCCAAGGATATTCACATTTATTCACATTTTTAATTTAACCCTTTACCATCTAACAATTAATTTCAATTACTTGAGTAATGAAATCTATTGTACTATCAAACTGAAACAAAGAACGAAAAGCTTTCCTAGAAAGATAGCATGACAGGACACTTACTGTCTTCTCTGTAAGAGCATACAAATTTTCACTTCAAGAGAATATATCAGAGAAGCACTATTTTTAATAGACAATTAATGGTACATTTTCAGCTCTACTAGACCTAGTCAAGTTGTCCTTCTTTGCCTGAATATTCAGAATTTGCCTAGTAAAAGAAAGGATCTGACTCTAGCAGAAAGAAACCTTTTCTAAAACAAAGACATGCTGAAAAAAATGAGACTTGTACTACTAGCAGAGAACATCTCTCAAGCCACACTGGTGAATTTTAACATTTATATCCCTGCTAACTAGACACAGGCTCAAACTAAAAACCACAAATATGGTGAAAGTCTGAAGGCAGATATGAATTTTATAGCTCACACCCCAACTCCTCTCTTAACAATGGCTGGAAAATGCTTTTAGAAACCCCTACAATATTTGTTCCATACACAGGAAATTAATTTAATAGTACATCTTTGGGGATTAGCTTTGTTTAGCTGTCCAAGCCTTTGATTCAAATTCTGTAGATAGTATTGCTTTAGCTGCTACACAGAAACAGGCATATTTCCTGATGGGATGCCTCCCTTGCTCACGTGGTCATTCACCTCAATCCCTGTTAACTTTATAGGATGCTATAGTGCACGTATCACTGGCTGCAAAGGAAGTCCTTTATACAAGTTCCTTGGGCTTCCTCTATTCACAGCATGAAAACAGTGAAGATAAATATATTGCTGAAGCACAGGAATTGGGAAGTTAGATAAAAAGTATTTCATTCTTACAGAGGAGTTTCTCATTTCTAGACAACGTAAAGCAGCTCTTGAGGATGAATTTACTGCTTTTCTGCTCCAGCATAGTGGGCTGTACTATGACCCTATAATCCTCTGCGAGCAAGGCAGCAGCTCAGAGCTGCACTGCCCTGGAGCTGTCTGAGAGATGATGTGATTCACTGAATCACAGTTTCCTTTCCAATTTCCACTCTGCCTCAAGTAAGGCAGCAAGTACTGCCTCTGCCCTGTCCTCCTCCCCAAGTGGTCCTGCTCGTGAGCTGGGCTATGCTCCACTGTCTTTCCACTCATAACCGGGCAAGTAAGGAAGTAGGAGATTTGAGGAGAAATTCTTTAAGCTCCAAAAGTACGTATATGCTACACATGTTTTTTGTTAGCCATCTGTACAGGGGCTATGGTATAGCAAGGTGTGGTTATTCAGTAGATATGGTGTGTACTTGCCTCAAATCTTAGTTTGGTGTGCTAGACAACCCATGACTGCAAAGGATTCTTAGTGTTCCACACCAAATGCACATCCTGCTAGTTAGCCCACCACATGGCTTTGTTTCTCCCCCAAGACTCAGTTTCTGAAGAATGTAGCATTTAAATCAAGCTAAGGGAAAGGCAAAAGCTGTTAAAATAGAAGTATCTAACACATTTTGAGGCCTGAGGAACTGGGAGATAAATGAAGAAGCACAGGGAAACTACTGAGAAAGTGTGATCTGTGGGCAACAGGTGGCAAAAAAAGCTTTGTGTCCAAAGTGAGAGGGGAAAAAACCCCAAAAACAACAATAACTGCCCATATCCAACACACAGACTCAAGTGCCCTGATTCCAGCCAGACTGAACAAATTCTCCAAAACCACAGAGCTGCTAGATTAAAACCATCCTTATGATTCAATATTCAGAGAAATCATCCTTAAATACGTAATTATAGGGTTTGAGATGCCATAAAATCCTCTTTAGACAGAATATTCCTGAATTCTCTTCTTATTTACAAGGGCTGGGGAGCAGGGAAGCTGCAGACTGGGATGTGCCTGGCTGCAACATGCAGCTCTGGGGGTGTGCTCACTGCTGCCAGGCTGACAGGACAATACGTGCCTCTTCAGCACCACATATTTAGCTGTGCTCTCTATTGTTTAAAAGAACAAATTACATTCGCAGCACAGAATTTAGCAGCACCAACTAAAAAGCTTGGGAGTACCCATCACTACCATCAGTCACCATTTCTAAACATGACGTGGATGATGCATCACAGACAGCACCAAAGGAGGAGGGAAGAGGTGTTAATTAACCTGTAAACCTGCTCCACTTTGTGCTCCAGACAGCACAAAGGCCTGCCGGAATCGGAGCATAGTTCACCCTCATTACAAGGCTCTCCATTACAAAGCCGGTGAAAAGAAAAGCCCACTGCTTTGACTCACCACCCCACTTCAGTTCTTTGTAAACATTCTGACACGCATTTCACTCATGTACAAACTCTGCTGCTCCAGCCAATAACCTTCAAGAGAGGGGTAATTTCATTGTTCAAGCAGACACCAGAAAAACTTCAGCTGCTTGCAAAGCTTCCAGTCCAACTGATGCATCAGAGCTTCCAGTCCAACTGATGCATCAGAGCTTGCCTTCAGTCGAAATTTGAACAAACCTTTTCCTTCCCAATTTAGTTATGTCTGTGTAGTCCATTTCATTTAGTAACAGTGGCAAAAGTCTGGCACGCTCCTCGAGCTGTGCTGTATACCTGTTGTGATTTACAGACATGCCAGCTCTATGCTCTGTCCCTACATTCCCATTAATCTTGCCCTGGCGTTGTGTGCATCACCAAGAGCAAGGTACAGCAAAAAGCAGGAAGTCCACATCACTTGAATGCACATATCCTTGGACAGGCCTCCAGAGAGTGGAGATTCACCTCATACATGAAAGACATATCCCTCTCATCACCTTCTACAACCTTGTCCAAAGTCTCGTCAGGATGAGTGAGAAGTAAAACGTCTTTTCTCTCTATTATGTCAGAACTGCTTTGATTAATACAAACTTTTTAGACTTTTAGACTTTTTGAGCCACTGGATTGTAACAAGAGCTGGACAGTTCGGAAAAGCCCCTTTCTGAAACATTTTAGGAAGATTACAGTAGATCAAAAGAAACAATGTAAGAGGTTGGGCTATTTTGCAAGGGGAGATTATTTAAACTTCAAGGAGAATTCAAACATTCTTTTTCATTCTTACTTTGCTCAGGAAAGTAGGTGATAAATACCTGGCTTGTTCAAAAAAACATAGCAATCAATTAAGAGTATAGCTGACCTTGAAGTTCTTCATGAACTATAATTATTTGCCTGATGGGGAAGCAGGAGGAAAAGTGGATAAAACCAGTAGGTTCTAAGAGAAGACAAATGAGACTAAATGAGTGGCAAGTGTTTAGCTACTTTGGGTCGCTGTGAAGATGTGAACAACTTTAGAAAAGATATACACCTGAAGCAAGGATCTGGACTAGAATGCATGGCTCCTGCATCTCACTCTTAAACCATAAATTCAGGGTTTCAGAGACCAGGCAGCACCACAGCAATGGCTATCCATCCCTGCCACCCACATCACAAACACCCCCGAGCTTCACATCCCAGCCGCCAGACCAGTCTGCTAATCTCGGAGGACTTCAAAGCCTACCTACCTTGCAATCCAGAGAGCTTAAAAAAGCTGTGTTTAACCTATTACCCCATCTCCTGAAGTACAGCAGGGCTGACATCCTACCCATGAAAATCCCAATCACTAAGCAGAGACCCAAGGGGCAGCACCAGCAGCCCAGTTAGGAGAGGCACATCCTGTTATCAGAGCCTGGGTCTGAACCATGGACAGCTTTAACCTCAGAGGGATCTTTCTGCCATGTACACCCAAATATAAAATCTGGTCCTGCACCACATGCAAATGGATAAATCTAAAAAGTGCTGCACTAGAACATGCAGTTCTCAACAGACTGAGCTACTAGAAATTTCTGTCACAAGATGAAAATACAAACGAAAATTATTTTATGATTGAAGCAAAAAGGATTAAGGGCACAGCCCAGATATCCCATCTGTACTGGCTGTATTTCTGATGTGCCCATTCTCTTCCCCTTCACAACCAAATCAATGATTATGTTATATTGTATGCATGCAAATTGGACTAATTTCCTTGACTGTGTCCCCAATACCCTAATTTTGCCCTTTCCATCCTTTACCAAGCCTCTCTACATAAGTTGAAGATGCACTCCCTCCTCTGTCCACTTGCTTTTTCAGGCCTCATTTCAGAGGAGAGGTAAAGCCTTTCCTCTCAGCAGCCCTCTCTTGTCTTCTTTCTTAGGAGAACATTTTCACCCAGTCTGAGGGGATTGCATTTTCCTCATTCCTGTTTGATGCATTTCTTGTGAGACAGGATCAAATGAGATTGAAGGCCCAGAAAACCCCATGCTGTGTACCTTGCATAAAATGTACTTTCTCTTACACTACAAAAAGGCTTACATGACATATATTTTTTATAAATATATATCTATGAAATTTTGAAAGTAGGCAAAAAACATTATAATATCATAAGGTGGCAAGGAATACAAAAGGAAAAAAACCACAGTGAATAGAATCCTTTTTTATAATAAAGAAAACTCTGCTTAACACGAACTCCTTCATGAATTCTCTTTATACTTCCACTGACACAAATTCACCATTCTGCTGACACTGTTGCTGATGCTACTGAAAAAGTCACTGAAGATGGTTCATTTTAAAATAAAATTTTACAAGGACACAAAATGGGGATTTGTAATGGAACATTTCCTTCTACTTAATCACAGCATCATTACTGTGATGGTATAAACACCATTTGCCCTTTTAATTGATTTAATGATAAACATAGAATATTTTGGGGAAAACTCCCACAAAGACATCCAGTTAAAGGAGAAAAATCTTAAATTATAGTTGCCCAAAACAGTCCTCCCCTAATTTACTTAATGCCAATGAACAAGAGATCCCTGCAGGAATTCTGTGTTTCTAATACTGCTATCAATTTTAATACTACCTCCAGATTCCATTCATTTCAAGTCACTGAGAAATTCTGAAGTATTTACAATCGAGGAACCATTTCAGCTCTTTGACCTTAGAATCATGAGGTATAAACTTTCAACTTCCATAGGGAAGATATTTTTAAAACGAAGAGTGCATTTCCCAGAATAATGATGCTCTAATACTAAACAGCAGCTCAGTTATTTTGTGTTAAGAAACCAAAACCCTTCTTACACAATTTCAAAGCAGCAGCTGTGACTTTGAAACTAGGAACTCAGTCTGGCCACCTGCTTTAAAACCAGCCAAAATAAACGTGGTGGGATGGTTCCTGTTGATAACCATGGGATGGCAGGGTAGCACATGTTATTTGCTGCTAGGGCTTGGGCTTAGGTCCTAGACATCATTAACTTCTCCAGGATTTCATCTGGATGAGGACCTTGGGATCAAGCTGCCCCTGAAAGCTGGATTAATTATTAAGTGCTAGTTTGCAGTACTGTTACTCAAGAGGAGCAAAACTTCATTGCACAGCTGAGATATATTGTTCACGGCATGCCATTCACAGTGTGATGTTTTACTCCCACAGCAGATGATACTTCTTAATCCCTTGCCAAACACAAAGTATTATGGTCTGGTTTACAAGGTATTGGTTTCTTTGAAGAAAGGGTTTGTTTTGCTGCTGTGTTTTTTGGGGGTTTTTTTTTAATCAATTCAAACCCATCCATAATAGCAATAACAGTAAACTAAGAATTATTACTTTAAAACCTCAAACTAGCCTACTTCTTCTAGAGTTACTAAATGCAAAAAGCATTGCAAAAAAATCTTCTCCACACATGCAACTTAGTGAACACGAACTAAACCTTCCCAGATCCACAACCACAGCTAATGTAGCAGAGTGTACCTCAGAAGACATTTCAGGGCCCAATCCTGCTCTCAGCAGCATTAACAGAGAGTTCCTGAACTTCAGCTGTAAAAGGATTTCACCTACAAAATCTCAGTCATTTCTGATTTTCACTGTTAAAAAGCAAATGCAATCCCCCTCGAAAAACTACACTACAAAGTACTGCAGAAGAAAAAGAAATCTTAAATATTTAAAAACACACAAACATGTTCCTAAAAGTTTAATTTAACATAACTTTGTTATAGAAGGAGAGAAGAAAAGAATCAGGTCACTCACAAGTGTCCTAAGTTCTTTTCTCTTTCTACTCCTCTTTTCCTTGCCTTCCCCCCTTACACTCTCCTTGTGCAGAGGCACATTTTGGACAAAGCTTTCACTGTAATGCTCACAGTGCATTGCACAGAGGTGGGAACACGCTCTTCTTCTTCTGGAGAAAGGACACACACTTTGATCTTCAAGGAAAAGACTCTGGATGGTGCAACTCAAAAGGCTGCTACAAGTTTATTTATTTTTTTTCCTATAAATTATCCCTCCTTTTGATATCTATTCTTGCTCTTAAAAAAAAAATACACACATCAAGTTAAGATGAAAACTGCCCACACGACAAGTTTGTGTTTACAAGCTTAAGAGCAAGTTTCACTTGAACACAGGTCAATGCCTCTTTAAGAAAACACCACATACCAAAAAAATCACCCATGGTTAGAACACATCATGAGCAGAGAGGAATTGTGGACTCAGTCTGTGAGGCACCGAGCCAGCCTGAGAAGCCCTTTGAAGTTAGAAAAACATCCTCTGGTCAGAGCACATTTGTGAAACCGTGGGACAGGCGCTTTAAACAACATTCACTCCGAGATCACCTGCGGTGTGCCAGTGGATTGGCGCCTGGGTAACTTCAACAACGTAACCCTTTATATTCCACCAAGATCCCTCACTCCAAAATCTCTCCTATCTACAGCACAGTCACAAAACTGCACGGCAAAGCAGGTACCATTTCCCTCTCTGCACAACGCAGGCAGGCAGTTCCAGCAGACATGTGAGGTTTGGGGAAACCCAGCTGCAAGCAGCCCTTGGTCAGCAGAAGAAAGGCCACTCTCCCTGACCACAGCAGCACTGACACAGAGGGAAGGCATCACCCTGCAAGAAGAGCCACGGCACAGCAGAGCTGCAGAAGGCACAGCAGAGTTTGGAATGCAGCCAGGCATGACACGGAATGCTGCTTGTCACCCTTGTCAGGAGATGGAAGATCCTTGGCTGTAGATGGCTAAGTCCAGGTAACACAAGGGGGTTTTCCTCTCCCACTTACACACAGATAAGACTGAACATCAGAAGATTTTTCTAGCAAAGTTAGCTCCCTCCACCCAGCTCTGCCATCAGCTATTAGCACCCAGCCTGCTAGCATCAGTGTGCTGTGCCAGCCCAACTTAAAGCACATCCAGCCCCTGATCTGGCAGCTCTCAGGCTGGAGTGCCTCTCAGAAGAGTCTAGCTGAAGGCAGCAGTGGCTACCTGATCCTCATGCTGCTGGATATTAGAATTGATGTGCAATAGCAGACGGTCTTGACTAGAGCTCATGTCTGTTGAGACTGTGGAGGGAACAAGCCTCACCCTGCCTTTGGATAGGGTTCCTACTGGTCTTAGGAGACACTCAGACTGTACACTAGGCCAGGACTCTCTCCTTTCTTAAAACATACCCCTAAAGGCACATCATTAGCATTTTTCTCATCTAACCATTCTGCTCTTCTGTGCTTGACAAGCTTTCCTACTTTCCCCAGTGGTGGTGAAATTCCCCTCATTTTTGAGGAGACAGGACTGCCAGTGTTGCCATCAGAAACACATGAGGAGGGTCAGATTACTCTTGCAGAGCTAATAAGGCTCTGCAGTCTTTTTGCTTCTCCCACAGGACATTACCCATTGTCTGTTATTCAATTACTGACAAATCTAGGGGGCTTCCCACTGCAGTGCCTTTGGTTTCTGTCTTTCCAAAATGGGGAAAATCAGAAGTGGCCATAGACTAAGGACAGATTGTTTTAGCAGAGGTTTGTTCTGTATTTGAACAACACACGCATGTTTAATGAATAAGCACAAGCATCACCTGCATGCTGCAGTCCAGCTGGTCCCTCCTGGATAGCAGCAAATGTCCAAGGACACAGAGCTACTTTTAACATGCCTTACTCGTTGAATTTCAGCACAGAGTTCTCACAATTCTTTTTTCCTAAATGACATTTAGCCAAAAAGAAATCAAACACCCATCTGGAGAAGAGTGCTGTGCTAAGGTTGATGACCAAATTCCAGTGAAGTCTATATAGCATCAATGAATACAATACTTCCTTTCCAAATGCTGGGGATTTTTTCTTTCTTTTCTGTCACACATCACTGTGTTGCAGTCCAAGAGCAACTGTCTTTCAAAGTAAAGCCCTGTACAATAGCTTAGACAGGAAGAGATCTCATTTACTTCTTTGTGCTGTGCATTAGTCCAGAGTTAAAGATTTTGTGTGCTTCCTATTAGTCATAAATAAATGATTGAAAACACCCTTAGAGTAGAAGAAAAAAAAAAAAAAGAATGGGACTGTGGTTCAATACTTTAACAAACCAACCTAATTAGATAAAAAAACACCTTCATACAATAAAAATGTGGCATTTTAATGGGTATTAAGCAGTGCTGTGGGAATAGCCTCTTTCAAAACATGCTTTTTAAACCTATCTGGAAAATTACACTGCTAATTACAAATGGGAATTTAAGTGGCAGTACAGCTGGGAAAAACTTTTGTGAACCTGTCATAAAATGATCAGATAAACTGCATCTGCAGGGGAAAATATCCTGCCACTACACCAGCAATGTAGCTGCCAGATTAAAAGAATATTAGTCTCTTGAACCTTCCCTCATCTTCCACTGATGTGGCAGAGAACTCAGTACAAAACCACTAAAACCAATGAGAAGCTTCCCCTCTATTACAGCAGGACTTTTGCATCGAAGCATAACAGAAATAACGTAGAATTTTTTTAAAAAATATAGAAACAGTCTTACCTAACAGCACTGAGTTAGTTAAAAATATGCATTTAAATGTAATCTATTTATGGTATTTGAAAAAACTCCTTTACATATAGATCCACATCAGGAACAAGGCCTTGCACATAAGCTTTACAGAAATAAAAGTGGCTTTAACTGAGATAACCTATGAAGTTTATCCTCAAAATAAAATTAAATATGGCTAAATGAGGCACAGTTTTTCCACGGGAAAAAGAAAATTTCAAAGTATTATTTATTTTCCTGTAGGTACTTGTTTTGAAAAGCCTTTCCTCCCCACCTGGCCTTCTGCTAAAAGCCACAATCTACATTTAAACAGTGTGTACGCTTCAGAAAATTATCAACCATCTTTTTTTACAGCAGGAGCTTATGAAATTATTTGATCCACTTTTCATATAGAAAGTCTATGGCTGACCATAAATAGGCAGGCTCCCAGTATAAACTTAGCAGGGTTACATCAAAGACCTTCCTCTAGGATCAGACGATTGATTTCTTCAATGCTTTTTAGAATTTCTTCCAGGATATTTTGGGTTATTGCCTTAGACCTTTGCTCAGCTGGAATGACAGATATTTTGTTTGCTATACTGTGATGTTCTCCCTTTACAGGGGAATGAGTGTCCATAGTGTATACACACGTACTCTACACGAACAGAGAGAGACTTGGAAAGTTCACAGGCAAAATTATTATTTATTGTTTCAAAAAGAGTAGTTTATTACAGAAACACTGATACAGGCTTAACTGCAGCATCTTACGCAATACAGAGACTGCTTGTTATTCTGTGAGCTCAGGACTGGGACACTCTTCTGCTCAGAGAAAATCCCCACTGCCCCAAACAGGCATTTGTTCTTTCTATGCACTTAATGCACAAGGCTTAGCCTTACAGCTACTACCCTCTTTACCTAACTCTCTTGAAACTAACTGTCCTGGAAGTATGAAAGATTTTTAAGATAGGACAAGTAGCTTAGTACTTACCTACCACTATCAAGTCTTTGGGGAATCAGACAGCAAACTATCTCCGAGGGCAATGTGACACACTACCCACCGTTCTCCTTCCTCCCCCAAGACAAATCTGTCACCTCCGTACCACTCATCATTCACATCAGAGTATGGATCAAAAGATCCGAGGCTGCTCCCAAATCCCATTTCTCCTGCAAGACTGTACTTTGTTCTGTCACTTCCCTACTGAGTCTATCTCCTTATTTTATGCCTCACAGCATGTGTGGCTGCACCCCAAGATCAAATACCCATGCATGATTTTCTTTCACAGATCTTGAATCACAATGTTATACTTTAATAGGAACCTCAATATACTTAATCCCTTTAAAGCTGCCACAGTAATGCCCCCAAATGCATTAAATTTCACCCTAACCACCAAATACAGAGTATTTCTCTGGATGGACAGTGCGCAGACTGTTCTGACCACATGCCAATCCACCTCTGAGCGAAAGCAACACACACTGTCTGCATTTGTTAGTCAGAAGTCCAAAGATACATGGCTGAAAATTCCAGGCACCTTGAATGTTCTCTGCTGCAAATTTTGCTCAAAACATAACTGAACATTTAAGGGAGGATCTCACATTCTCAAGGCATTCTCATTGCAAATGACACAAGGAACAAGAGCCACTGAGCCTGCATTTAAATCCAAACCCACTAAAACTGAAAGCAAGACAGGTAAATGTCCCCTTTCAAGGTGTAATTGAGACACGGACACCCCATCACAGTCAACTCAATGAGTTTCAGAGTCCACTGAATTCTCAGACTGAGAAAGCTTATTGGACAAAATTACCAAACTATTGGAGCTTGGACAAAAAGCAGAAAACCTGCTTGCCTGATAAGACTTTTTCACAAGTATTAAACTCTATTAACAATAGCCTTAGGTTTAAGGAACAACTGCTTTTCATGTATGTTTGTCAGGGACCTTGGTTTGAACCAAGGAACCACAGGGTCTTCTGCTTAGAGTAGAAGAGGGTTGGTGTCTGGACCTTTTTGGTGTATCTCTACAGGGCTCTTCTTGGCCATTGAGGAGCTTCTCAGGCACTGATGGCACTTCAGTCTCCTGTGGCCACTGCCTGGTCATCTGAGGAGCAAAAAGCTTTATACCACCAGAAATTTTACAGATCAAAACAATGGGATCATTTATTGCCCTATAATATACAATGGGCCAAACCACAGAGTCACAGAGTGGTTCAGGTTGGAAGGGACCACATCATCTGGGTCATCTAGTCCAAGCTCCCTGCTCCAGCAGAGCCATCCCAGAGCACAGGCCACAGGATTGTGTCCAGAAGGTTCTTGAATCTCTCCAGTGAAGGGAGACTCCACAGCCTCTTGGACAATCTGTTCCAGTGCTTGGTCACTGCACAGGAAGTTCTTCCTCATGTTCAGGTGGAAATTTCTGTTCCTCAGTTTCTTCCACTTGTCTCTTCTATTACTTAGCACTACCAAGCAGAGCCTGACTCCAGCCTCTTGACACCCTCCCTTCAGATACTGACAGACATTGATGAGGTCCCCTCTCAGCCACCTTTTCTGAAAGTGCTACAGGACCTCCCCAAAAGACACTGCAGAACTCCCCTCCTTAAACAATTAGATTCTGTATGCCCAAACCACAAGTATTCCTGATGCACGATGGGCACCTAGCAGTTGATGTGAGACACAAACAGAAAGAGATTAGGGAATCCAGTTGAACACTTGCTTACAGACATAAGCCTGCTGGAAAACCAAGTCCATGGCAAGTCAATGCATCACCTTATTAAACTGTGGACAGCAGGTTACATGGCAGCAGTATGTTTGGAATACACAACTGTACAGGACTTTCCAACTCAAAAAAGGATGTCTCACATGTTCAGAAGTTCCATTGTAATTCCTCAAGTTAGAAGACAAAATACAGGCCATATTGCTCTGGTGACAATAAATCCAGAGGCCTACAAAAAAAGTGAATGCCCTGTACAACAGTGCCCCTTGCAGAGGCACCAGGGGAGTAGTGGATGAAGGTACACAAATCATTTCCCCTTTCTCTTAGCTTACACTAAAAGCCAGCACAGCCCTTTCAGCACAGCTAACACCTCTGGCCATCCACCACTGCAACAGAAATGTCATGAGATATTGCAATATAAACATGCTTTGCTGGCTCAAAAATCAGACACAATGAAGATTTTGCATTTGGAACTTGGTTAATAATTCTTGAATGGAATACAGTCCAACTCAGTCTCCCATAGCTGTAGTTACTCTGTAGGAGTAAATACAGGCTTAGTTTTGCTGCCAAAGTTGGCAGATATGACTAAATAAATTCACAGAGAAAGTATATTTGACCATTCCTTCACATTAATTTTTTTAACTAAAACTTTACATCACTTTCCATGAAAAGATATATATATAAATATCACACAGTTTTAAAACTCACGAGTATTCAAAGTAACTGGTATATGAAGAATAGAATTAGATCCATTACAAAACAAAACAAACCAAACTTCAAGTATTTTGTATGTCTGAACATCTACCATTTGCTTTCCAACCAGGGTTTGATGCTGACATTCATGAAGCAAAATCCATCTGCAAGGATTTCTATAAAGGCCAACACCTGCAGCACTGGGAGCAATGTTCCATTCTGATTTAAATATCATCACCGAACAATTATTTCCCTAACTTTGGAAAAACTAACTCCTACAAAATTTCAGGACTCAAGAGACTTCTCTTTCCTCTGTTCATAACTCAACTCAAAGGAAACCATAAAAGTCAACTAAGATCTTCTTCTGAAGGGTGCATACAAATAGGCACTTACTGAGCTCCTCCTGGCTCTTATCACAGACCTCAAAACCTACAGACAGCGCTTCTGTTAATGAATGCTGCTGTAAAGAACATTCCCTTATATTGACAATCTTGTGCTACAAATGTCCCATTTTTGTTATAACTAAAGTTTTAGTGTGAAGCCTGGACTGTATTATTTACATTTAAGACATTAAAGAACATAAGGTATTGTTGTTACTTTTCATCCCGGATTACAGAAGAAAATATACTCCATAACGAAGGCCTTCTCATTCAGAAGAATTAATATTTCTAAAGCCAACAGGGACTATCAGGAGCCCAAGAGACACAGATGAGGACCTGACCCAGCTACTACAGAGAATATGTTTTCTTCTTGCAAACACCAACCTAAGTAACTCCACTTTAGAGAGGGTGGGAGAAAGAGGGTTGTTAGAGATCAAAAAAAATTCCTTTAATGAGATTGTTTGCAGAAACTTCATGGGCCATTCAGCTTTCCAATCAACATGCCAAATTAAACGTGCACCACATTAAATCTGAAACACCTATAAAACAAGCCCTGATGAAATACAGACAGTCTTCCATCTACCTCCTCCATATGGCTCAAGCAAAGTCAACTTTTAATTTCATAACACAAAATATTTAATTTATGCTTTTCTTCATATGTCAATTTAACCTCTGGCACATAGCTTTGAAACCATATAAGGATGCCTAACACTTTCCATATGGCAACTGAATTGTGGCTTTTAATTGCACCAACTGGTATCATTCAAGGATAATTCCCTTGGAATCCAGCTTTCTGCTACAGTATTGGCCAATTCACTAATCTCATCACCATGGCACTAATACTTTCAGAGACTCTTTGATTGTTAATATTCATATTATAATTTTCCCAAACCAGAGCTGTCAAGATATACTATGTACACCACTAATTAAATTATCTTGGTTTGTTGGCACCAAATTTCAACTCTAAATAAGATTCTGCTTTTCTCTCTCTCAATATAAAGTTTGGTAATTTTAATTTAAATGCCACAGACAATATTTTTCTGTACTAAAATACTTTTTAGTCATACTAATATCAAGAACTGCTGAGTCTGTTGTTTATTTTAATCTTCAGAATCCATAAAAATAATTATTTATCTAGTACTGACATTAATGGACTTGAAAATATTTCAGTTAAAAAGATCACTTCAAGCAGTCACACGAGATAACACCCAAGGAAGCTTTCATTGCCCTTGTCACCACACCAGTAAGAAGGCAGTCTTTCAAATGTCACTTTACCCAGGAAATGACCCCAAAGTAGTGCTACAATTAAATCTTGCATTTCAACAGCCTTTAAGCCATAGTATGTACATAACACTAAAAAAGTCTCACTTCTGTTTATTATTTTCATTTTGGATGAATGACCTACCCAGCTGTATCTTCCGTAAGGCGATGTATTTTTAATATGCACACACATACACACACTATTTAACAGTGGGGGACTGGGAAGGGCTTCTTTTTTAATTTAAGATTGATCATAGTAGAAGAACAGTGAAGTTGACACTGGTGTTGTCTCCTCTCAGCCATGCAAAGAATGCCCATTAATGTCACTGGCAGTTACAGGCACAGAACAAATGGAGAACAAGCCCCACCTCTGAAGAACTGATGCGCCTCAGAATTTCATACTGTGTTAGTCCCAAACCAGATACTGAACTCTAATTAATAGCAATTAGGGTTGAACATGGGGATCACTAGCACCAATGAGCCCAGCAGAAGTGGTAAGCTAAAGTCGTTTCTATTTTACCTAAAATGATTACGTACAATGTGGCTGAGAGTTGGTTTGAAATTTAATTAAAAATATGATATTTTTTTCCATTCCCAAGCACAGATCTCGATGAGACGCACCAGAACCTAGTAATATTTCTTATGGCTTTGAAGATAAAAGTAAATGGAACTAAGGAAATGTCATATTTAATATTCCCCCCTCTAGCATAGAACCATTTCTCAGTTAAATAAATAAATACATGAATATTTGCAAACAATGTTGATTTCCAAAAATAGTTTGTGAAACTAACCACACTGAATAAATTTAAGCTTAAGAATGATACGGGATGATCCACAGTCTCAGAAAACCTTTCTGGATACAAGTTAACTCGTTCATAAAGCAGCAAAAGAAGCGCATTCAGTTGCTAGCAGATTTACAGCCTCAGTGGTTTCAATCAGCTTTGAAACCAGAAGATGACTCTGGACCTCATACTTTTCATGGATGCAACAGAATTCCTTTTCTCTTTAATCCTTCACGATGAGGAAGCTGCAGGCCAGCCCCGGGCCTGCGGAGTCAATAAAACACTTAGAGCAGAGCAGCCCCTGCTGGGCGGGTGGCAATGGCTTAATGAGCCCGGAGCTCTCAGCCAGCACAACCAGCGGCAGGCACACCACGGGCGCTCATTTCGGACACGCTCCCCTCCCCTGGCTCATGCCTTCACCCAACAGTTTACCAGGACATCCTTCTCAGAAGACTTTTGGCAACAGCTGGACATGGATTACTGTTCTTCCAGTGAATTGGAGGGGACAGACAGATGGACAGGACATGACACAAACACATCAGCTGAGGGAAGTCTTCTCTAACCAAGAAACTCTCAACACTTCTGCTCAGGAGAAGGAAAGGTGTCAATAATTGAACTCTCCTTGAGTGAAGTGATGTAAAGACCTCCCCTCCACAATAATTGTAAATTCAGTCATTCTAGAGAAGACTAGAAATGAAACTTTACTGCTTTCCTGCATTAGTCACTCATTCCTCTTGTAAAACACTGCATGAATCCCCTGAACTTCAGTGTCATCAACTTTAACAGAACAATTCACTGTCTGTTCTTGAGAGAAACAGCCTTCCAACTACAACCAAGTCAGAACTTTTGGCTTATGGGCAGTAAAATAAATCAAATTGCACTATCACATCCAAGTTCTGATAAAAACTACTCAAATTTTGAATTTTCAGTCTTGGAAGCTCTTCAGGCTAGGTGCTCTCCTCTCCCATCAACAGGTCTTTGGAAGAAAACTGAATTTCACCAAATAGGCCCAACATACTAACAACAAACCAACATCAACAAAGCTTTGGTTAAGGATTCCCACTAGGAAAATTATTTCTAGGACCATTTCTTTTTAACACAACTGTATGTTTCTGTGAATGCAGATATTTTCATCAGTGTTTGATCTAGCTCTTTCTGCCATAAGTCACAAACGCAGCAACTTGGGATCTATTTTGGGGGGAAAAGCCCCATGTTTTACTGAGAAGTCAGAGTTTCAGCTGTGACACAATAAAACTGTACCATTTGACAGAGCCTTGTAAGCTTATTGAACATTTTAGGTTGAATTTTGAAGCAGTAAGGAGAAGAGTCCTTGGTCAAGTGCAACACTGCTACACCATTGGGGACTACACCACTGTCCCACACAACCCCGTGACTAACCATTAGCAGAAGAAAATACTATTTCTCCATCTTGAGGAGACAAAGAACCAAGAGGTAAGGCTACAATTCCCTTTGTATCTTGCTATAATTATACAAGAGATCAAAGAGATCTCAAAAGAGAAGCAGTCATGCAATCTCAGTTATGGAGTCAATAGCTGTGACTCCGTAATCCTTGTCAAAATGACTGTACATATGGCACATCTGGTTCCAATGTAGGATTAGAAATGCATCCTTCCATATTCCAAAAGTTCATATTTTAAAGGAACATTAATGTAGCTGTCACAGTGTGCCTGTGACAGGATGACAAACTAAATCAATGAGCAGACTAGACATGCACACAGATACTACCAAATATATTAGGCAATAAATGGCAAGTAATTTTGAACATTCAGAAATATCTCTATAAGGATGACAGTAAAAAGCCTCATGGGAACAGTGCTTTGAAACACACTTAAACCTATTTACAGTTTTATAATGTACTAAAACTGTAGGCTAATATTTAGTTAATGACTTTCTAATTGCTGAGCCATCATGAGGAGGACTTCCTCTTGAGTAAGAGAGGAAATACTGTTCTACTGTCATTCCAGCTGAGCAGACCTCACAAAACTGCCAACTGAAGAGTATTGTGAATAGAAAGTATCTTTGACAAAAGATATTTTCTCCTTTTCAGAAAGCAAATCATCTTTGTGGAAGAAAATACATTTCACAAACTAAAGTCAGAGTTTTTACCTTTAACTCTTGTATATTAAATCTATGTTTAGTTTGATGAGTTGAGCTTCTTTTCTAGAAAATATACATGTGAAAGGTAGAACATTTGTGAAAACCATGACTTACAAAAATTGGGATAATTAGAAAATAATTTAGAACACCTGTTTTTACTCTTTGCATCTGTATCATTGTATGTACTACTGTTAATGAGAACTGCTTTCTTTGAACATATTGTTTCCAAGTAAAGCACAATAAATATCACCTCAACCAATCATACCTGCAAGTTGAAGGTGATTATGTTCATCAGTTACAAACAAATCAATATCTTACCCACTTTGTCTTTACTTCTAGTGACTCTCACACAATTTATGCTCCTCAAAATACAATACTGGTGGAATCTAAAATGTCATCATTAGTTTTTCCCATACTCCACATCTTCTACTCACTTCAACATCCCACCTAAAATGAAGTATCCTCGATTTGCAAGTTAATTATTCCTGAGACACAAGAAGTCCAGGCTTCTGACAATGCAACTGGTAGCTAACAAAGCAAAGAGCCTGCAGGAGGTTTGGTGGCTCTGGCTCTGCTTGTGCTTTCAAAGCCACTCTGCTTGCTGTGCACAGATTCCAATCTCCCCATCTCTCAGGTTACCTTTCCAGTGATGAAGCTTTCAAGGCTTGATCCAAAGTCAATGGGAGTCTTTCAGTAAACATCAATAAGCTCTGGATCACACCCTGAAACACTATGAGGACCATATCTAAGTAACGTTAAGTCTGTTTACCTCCCATCATGCCTCTTTGTTTAAAGAGACAACATTAAAAATAAATAAAAAGGCAACTGAAACATTTCCTCCAGCCTGCTTTACATGGAGGAGTGAAGGAAAGAGAAGGGGTGGAAAGTGACCAGTGAAACAGCCAGGACAAGTGACTAGCACAGTAACTCTCGTGGAGAAAGTCAGCCTCACGTTATTAACAAAGAGCAAATAAATAACAATAACTCTTCGGGGACTTCTCCTTGCCTGCCAAAATGTCACAGGCAAACTTGTGCACTAATCAGGGTTCACAAGCTATCGCACACTGGCTGGGAGCTGGGCTTTCCCCAGAGATTGTTTGTTCCTGTTTGTGAAAGGTTTTGTTCTAATCGTACTGCCCAGACACCAGCAGTCAGGTTCTCCTACTCCTCTGGCTTTTGTACCCTCACCAAGTTTGCTCTGCAGCTTCTAACTTCATCAAAGGACTGTAGGAAACCACCCACGGGGCAGCGCCTCGGAGCAACATTAGGGCAAAGAAAACCTTCCTTTGCACAACCGCCCCTTGGGAGGGAAAGAGGGATGTAGAAAGAGCTTTTGCTTTTCACTATTTCAAAGGGAAGGGGCGGGGGGGGCAGCGAGGAAGCTGACATACCCTGGCGCTGGAGAGCCTGCACACGGCGCGGTGCTGGCAGCCGTGCTGGAGTCCCGAGCTGCTGCCGCCGCTGCTGCTGCCCCCGGAGTATTTCTGCTTCACCATCCAGTCCTCCAGCCCTCTGCGAGCCAGAGAGGCGTTCACCGCAAAACTATCACCTAGAAAAGAGGAGACAATGCCGCCGCTGAGCCGCCCGCAGAGCCCGCCCGACCCCCGCGGCCAACCCCGCGCCCGGCCGGTGCCGGAGCCGGGACTGGCACCGGGGCTGGGGCCGGAGCCGGGACTGGCACCGGGGCTGGGGCCGGAGCCGGGACTGGCACCGGCACCGGGGCCGAGAGCGGGACTCCGGCGCCGCAAAGCGCGGCGGAAAGTTGAGGGGAGAGGGCAGGGGGCCGGGGGCGGCCAGCCGGACCGGGGGAAGGCGTTCAAAGTTACTAACAGTGAGGAGCCATCCCTACCTTCTGGACTTTCTCTGGGTTTACAAACGGCAGCTAGGCAGATCCGGAGGAAAGTGTGTGGGGGAAATAATAAAGGAAGATCGTTAGACACCAGAATAAAATCACAGCAACAAGACGAGTAAAATCCGAATAAAGGGAAGGGGCTAGGGAAGTAGCAAGTGAAAGGAACTAACCATGTTTCGAGTGAAGTTTCCCCATCTCTCTGCATTGATCTGCAATTACGATTCATTTGACTGTTTTCAGTAGGGTCAGGTTCGCTTGTCGTTATTTTTTTGTAGATATATAAAATCCCAGCGTGTTTAGAAATCCATGTGCTTCGCTTCTCCCTGCTAACACACAAGCGAGCTCAAATCTCAGCTCCCCTCCTGCAGCACGGTCCGGCGTCCCCCTCTCCGCTCCAGCCTTCCTCCTCTCTCCTCTCTTTCCCAAAGACAGAGGCGGTTACAAAAGACCTTACTTCACCCACCGGGGAACATGATTGACACCTCATTGAGATTAGACCACTTGCAGGCAGCCTCCGCCTTCCCATTGGGCCGCGGCGGCAGATGAAAGGGGCGAGTGAGCCTTTTGGAGGCTCAAAAAGGAAAAAGGAAAAAAAAAAAAAAAAAGANCGCGCAGCAGCCGCGTCCCCGCACGGGCCGCGGGGCCGGCTCCGCGCCGCGCTCCGCACCCGCCGCACGCCCGCCGCCTCCCGGCACCCCTGTACCCGGGTGCGCTGCCGAGCCCCTCCCGGCCCTACTTCGCGGTATCTGGATCGCGAGGAAAGCCAGCATGTCTGGAAAAGCAGTTGTTCTGCTGACTTAGTCGTGCAAATTGTTTTTCACGGGCATCCCTTCGCACAGAAGTGATCCTAATGAAGTCACTGCTAATGCCAAAATGCAGTTCTCAGGGTCAGGTCCGGAACCCTTTCTCAGTGATTCAAAATGTTGGCAGCAAGAGGACAAAGTCTCTCTCATCTTTTTTTCATTATTAGTTAAGTAGATGAGATTTACAAAGAATCTCCCCTACTTCTCCAAATTATGAATGGTGTATTTTTTACACATAGCATAAACTACAAGGAAACTTGCTATTTCATAAAGATAATTCTCATAGTCATTAAAAATTTGCTTTCTTCCTCTGGCTGGTCATTATATTTCTGTTTATGAAAATCACATCTCCCTTGAGATCCTTGTAGTTCAACTAGGAGAGATAAAAGGGAGTGTGTAGTAGATTCAGAACAAGAAAAAACGAAGACTTCTGAGAATTTAACTCAAGAAACTACTAGTCAAACTATGTAGAGTTTGACCCAGATGGGCCTGGTCCAAAAACTTCAAGGCCACATCTGTGCTTTCAAATCCATACGTTTCAAGCACAGGGAGGAAGGAGTTAGACTTGGGAGCTCATCTGAAAAAAGATTCAAAGCATATGTAGTAACACTTCTGCGGGGAATTGGAACCAAGAGAGGAGGGTCAGGCTTGGAGCTCATTTTTAGAAGGAATTCCAAAGCACATGGATGTGGTGAAGGTCTGGTATGAAACAACAGCACAGCACAGCCAATGCAATGCCATTAAATGGACCGTTTCAACCCAAATTTTTCTTTGGATGATTGCAAAGTCCTTTCTCACATTGTTCCAACTATTTATCTGTCTAGCAGAGAAAGCCCTTGAATTGTGAAATGCAGCCATTGCAACAGCATCAATTGCGTGTCAAATAGTTAATAACACACATCTTTTGTGAATTTCTTCTTTATGTATTTTAATAATTTATTTGGCCCATTTTTTATGCTGTGCATTTAAAGTGACATATTTGTTCATTTGACATCTGTCTCTTGTTTTGGAGAGGTGAAAGAAGGGAAGAAAGTGATTTAGATGAAGCAGGCTCATTGGGGCATGAGCCTCACCTAGAAAACTTGTAAAAATTTTCTGATCCATGTTAAGAAATTCGAAATCCTAATACCTCAGGCTGGCATAGGCACAAGTACCCTTTAAAATTTCACCAGCAAATATTTTATTTGGAATATCACTTAACATATGGAATATCACTTATTCTTCTTCTATGAGAAATAGAGAACAGCTTAGCATAAGTGGCCCCAAATGGGGTGGGTCTATCCGTTCATCTTGTGACATGCTGCTCACATTCAGCTCTTGGGAATAAAACAAGGCCTTAGAAAGGTCTCGAGTTCATCAGGTCTGCTGAAGTGGCCAGGGGAAGAAGCCCTGGCTTTCACAGCAGATTACAGAGGTCCACTTGTGTCGAGGAACTTGCGTTCATAACACAGCCACTCTTGTGCAGAACGGCCTTCACATATGCAACTTTTGTTAGAGTTTAAAGCAAGCCTTTCTAATTACAGTCGATGACATATCCTGAAAAACCAAGGTTTTCACAGGAGAGCAAAACTGACAAGAGAATCCCAAATGTCAGTAACTGACTCCATCTACAATGGGATTCATGACTGTGCTGCCTGGGCACAGGAGTAACACAGTTACAAGCTGGTTACTTTCCCTGGGTATGAATCACACTTGCAGCTAAGTCTTCCTCCACCTGGAAGAAAGTTTTAGCTACTCTCAAAGTGACAAATCTTGCAATTCTTAGCATGGTTTTGCTCAGACATCAAATTCCAGTTGATTTCAGGAGAATTTAGTATGGTGTACCAACAGGAACCTCAAGATTTGACTCAGTATGTAATGATCCTCAAACTACGGGGATCTCAAGGCATACAAAACCCTTTGTTTTTCCCTCCACGGGGCCAGAATTTTGTTAAGTTGTGACGTCTAGTAAAATATCAAAGTACACCATTCACAAAACAGTACTAATGATTAAAGGATCTCAAATTCAACCCAGTGACCTCAGTGGAATTCCTAAAGTTCGAAAGCTGTGACGTAGAGTATTATTCATTGCCCTTTCATTAGTGCTGACTACACTCTGCTTCTTCAGAAGATGGAAAACCCTTTTGAACCTTGCTATACTCTAAAGCAGTTGATGATAGGAAATGCATCTTAGCTAAGGAACAAATGAATAAGAACATTTAGGAATTAATTTTCAATATTCAATGGCGCAGCAAAATTAATGACAGTAGTTGCAATAGCCAGTTACCTGATAGATGAAAGCACCACACTGATTTTCCTGTCTGGGTAGTGGTAAAATACTGCTTCCCAGTTCTTCTGCTTTATCTCCTTCCTTTTCTTCTCCTCTCCTGCCATGTTCCCTCCAGCTGGAGATGAAAGAAGTCTGGTATTCACCTCCCACAGTCTCAGGTGGGTGCTGTTCTCTTCCATCTGAAGTGGCATGCTGGTCATGCTACATCACCTCCTAAATAAGTGAGGGTTGACGTGTTTTTAAAAGCTGAAAAATCCCATGTAATTCTTAAAAAAAAAAAAAAAAAAAAAAAAGGCACACAAGGCACACAGAAGCAATAAAGTGCAAACTGTGGTTCCTCCTCTGCATTAAACAATCTAAGTCCATGTTGAACAGCAGTGTTTTAAGAAAAGGTTGCTCAGTTGTGAAGGAAAAACATGTATGTTTTTTATGTTTCTAAAGATGCTTCTGATGCTCTCAGCAGCATTGCCAGGGAGAACATGGATCATATGTAAAGCTCTTAATATTTCCAGGATCCAGCTGATACAGAATTTTTTACCTCATTGCTCTCAGAATCACAGACGGTCATAAACCACACTCAGCCTCCATTTCAACCACGTTCCAGCCAAACCCCTTTTACTCCATCAAAAAGAATTGCCCACAGCAATACTACCTCTTCAACAGTTGCCTCAATCACTACCCTGCTTATGCATTTAGGGCCACAAACCTTGTTATGAGCATTTAAATTTTGGGTTGGTGACCACAAGTGCTTTGATTGCTCATTCCCAACACATAAATGGAATGCCTGTCACAAAACACAGTTTTAGCTTTTGGGCCTTTGTCCTTGTACCTCTGGTCTTGGCAGTTTTTTCAGCACTTTTGCCTTAGGCATTTTTGCAATCTGGTGTGTTAGCACCTCCTGGCTTTAGCAACTTTGCAGGCTTAGCTTATTGCCTCAAAGCTTTGGCATGAGTCTGCACTGTGGCATCCTTTCAACTCCAAACATACTTGTTTCACAGGTTTTCCTTGGGTTTTTCTTGGATGTCAGCAACTGCCCTGACCCTAGAGGGGGAAGAAAGACTGCTCAGCAAGTTCAAACAGTGTCTGTGCAGCACAAAGATGTCTATCACAAATGAGCACATTCGTATCACTTGCCAGATATTGCACATGCTCAGGTACCATGAGAAATTTTTCCAGGCCTTCTTCAAGATTATTCCTATAAATCTTCTGAGAGCCTGTGATGATTGTCGGGAGAAAACCCTAGCAAACTTCATAGTCCCAGACTATAAGGCCACTGTGTCTCCATACTCCAGTGGATATAGTTTCTATGATTAAAGTATTTTCTCTTTCACTTCTCTTCAAAGCCAAGAAAACCCATCAGCTAGAGGCTTGAGTTTAAGGGCTGGTAGTTCAGGGTGACAAGTGCTGATTCGGTAGATGACCTGTTTTCCACAACCATCAGGAGACACCCAGTTGTCCTTTGTACTGCCCCCATGAAAATACTCCTTTTCAGGTAGTATCATATCTTCTTTTCATCATAGTCAGGAAAATGCGTTTTAGAAGACTTAAAATGGAAAAATCCATGATGATGAGGATAAAGGTTCATGCCAGGTTAATCTTTGTTTTCTCCATCTAATACTCTGAAAGTCCTCATCAGCAACTGCCTTCAGTGAAGGCCCGAGTCCAGAAATTATTTGTTTTTGTGAATTCCTAATTGTCACCTGTTATGTCCTGCAATTTCTCTCTCAAAGATCTTTGCACGGCTAACTCAGTGGTCCAGATTTCAGCTCACCAGCAAAGTGGAAAGATGAAAAAAATCAGTTGATGCTGCCTAAAACTAATTAATTCCTTCTACCATGTCTCTCTCTGTAGCCAGGGCAGGGCTTTCCCAGCAATTTAGAAACAATTGGATTTCTTTCTCAGTATATTTTTGCGGGTGTTGGAGGTAGAATCTGTTTGCTTGGAATCTGATTGCAGATTCTCCAGAATAAATTCAAAGATCATATAAAATTAGCAGGATTTTTTCTGTCATCATTTCCCCAAGGAAAATACTGTTCCTATCCAAATAAAATGAACTTGCAGTTTATTTACTAATCCAAAACTATGGATATCCTTCATAAAAGGGAATCTTTGAGGTATTTCAAAGTGGGATTTTTCTGAGTTTTCTTTTTCCAGTGGATATTTTGTGGAGATGAAATTTGCTAACAACTTTAACAATATGCAGAGAAAGAGGAAAAGTAACTTTTTTCCACATCATCTATACTGTACTACACATAAAAAGAAAAGAAGCAAAGTAGAAAGTACTGCCATGACTTCAATAATCAGAACCTTTCCTTTAGCATCTAAGAAATGACAAGTAAGAAAGTTTTAATATAGGAGAGGATTTTTATTTGCATTTCTTAACAATAAGGGTGGTTTATACTCCACCTGGTGTCTTTTCTCACATCATCTTTTATGGGCTTCTCTCAGTGACAAGTACCTTTGTACAAAGGTTTCCTCCCCCCCTCTACCCCTTCTCTGGTTCTAACTCTCTAGCAGGCTTCAGCATACAAACACAATGGGAGCATTGAAAGGAAGACAGTGGGACACCTCCTTTGATCTTGTGTTCTAATAACTTGTGTATGTTTGTGTCCAAAAACAATGTTCCAAGGCTGTGAGGACTGCTGCTGCCGAAAAGAATACTCATCACAGGGGCAGTGCAATAGTTAAACTGTATTCAGGAGAGTAAAGTACTGGCCAATAACATAAACAGCAGACTGTAAACTCTACTAAAATGCTTTGATGAGTGAAGAGAGCCCCACTCCACAGCTGACAACACAGACATCATAGGTCTGTTCAAAGCATGGCACTGAGGGTCACCATTAAATCATACAATTCCCTACTACTTTTCATATCCATTCTAGAGGATACTCACTGCACATGGACAAAAGAAACATGTCTTGCATTAAAGCAAATGGCTGCTGTCAGATAAGCCAGCTGAGCTCCTCCACTCTGCTGCTACTTGCTCAATGTTGTTGGGTTTCTTTAAACTACAATAAGTGGGATTTCTGTTTCCATTTTTTTTCATTCTTTAACTCACTGGTGCTTTTCTTTCTGAAACAAAGAAAAGGAAGCAGGAAAAAAGAAAAGCAAAAAGGAAAAATTTTTGCTGGAAAAACAATTGGCATGGGAACAAAGACCAGTCAGACCTTACACACCGAGCACACTGCTTGTGTAGAAGTCACTTCTGACAAAGTGGCAGCCCACAGCAAGGGGTGGAGGAAGGAGAAAGTTGCTTGATCACTGTCTCATTATTTACAATTATGGGGTGGTAAAGTCTTATCCTGTCACATGTTGACAACTCCACGACCTTTGAAAAGAAAATGTAAGAATCAGGATCTGCATCTATATATTGTATTTAGGTTCCACCTCTGGAGTATTTTCAGGATATTTGAAACTACAGACTTTGACAGTCACCCAGGCCTGATTTCCAATATGATAGCATTTGCAAAACTCTCATGAAATGTGAAAGGCTTGAATCCAATGCATGGTGGTTCAGCACAGCATTTCTGTGTTAGCTTTGCTGGGTTTTTTTAAAATAAGCATAAAGTTTATTGAAGTTCTGTTTCTATAGTAAACAGAATTGGTGCTGTCCTTACAAATAACTAAGTGTAAGAAGTGTTAACTTAATAAATATCTGACAAGGATAAAAAATGTTAGTAAAACTACCTTTTAAGCTCTGCATCAATTATAACAATTCCAAAGTGTGTTGGCAAACACTCATAGCCATATTGTACTGGGAAAGAAAACGTTACTCTAAAAACTCTGCCTGGACCACCATGTCACTGTACAAATCTGGCTCCAGTAACTTGCCACAAGTACTTTGTCATTCTAAAATAAACTCGGCTATAAAAGAATGCCTTCTTTTATATACTAAGATACAGCAGAATAACCCATCAGGTTTATCTCCAAGTTGTTTACATGCTGAGTCATTGGTTACTACTGATTTTCCCCACAGGTACCCTGTGTACTCCAAGGAGTGGGCTTGGTACAAAGCCTGTGATGCAGCAGGAACACAGACTGACACAGGTGAGGGGTTGAGGAACAAGAACTGCCCTTCTCCATTTCCCTGTGTGTTTCTGCTGTGCAGTAGCAAGCAGAGCCCAGCTGCCCGTACCCACAGTCAGTCTTGGGGATGAATTACCCAAGAGTACAGCAGAAAAGGTCTCTACTGTTGGCTGTTGAGCATGGTCCTGGCTCAGTGCTCAGCCTTTGTGCAGCTTACCAAGGTTGTTGAATCAGAAACAGACTGGTTTCAGGCACAGACCCAGGGAGATGCAGGCACACAGCAGGAGCAGAGAGCGTGTCAGCACTGCCCAGCACAGCACACGCCCCTCCGGGGGACGAGACACGGACAGAACCCTCTGTGCAAGGAATGCCTTGCAAGGAAAACAGAAATCACTTAAGCAGTTCAACTATATTGAGGCCACCAGCACAGCACACACAGCTTGATCTAAATTGTCCTTGCTGTTTACCTATATTCTCTAAACTTTGCCGTGGAAAACAGCTCGATTTTCAAAATTTACTAGTTTTTTTTTTCTTACAAGGTGCATCCAAAGGAACCACAACACTCACTCATATAGATAAGGCATTATCTTAAATGACCTTAAAATCATTTTAGGACTTCTACATGGAAACTTCCCTTCCATGAAGGGCTGGCAAATGGACAGATACAAAATGGCCAAGTAAACCCTGAATATTTAATTTGTACTTCTCTGCTTTTCTTTTACTATTAACTATCAGTGTTACGAGATTTTGCTTCTACCAAGCACACTGCACATTGATTTAATTTGTGTGCTCGATACGTGGCCTCTTCACTGTAACTCTGCAACATTTTCTTATGGCTTTAATGACATAATTATTGCATTCAGATAGGCTGCATTAGTTTGAATGAAGATAACCCATGGAGATCCACTTTGCTGCTCTGTTCTACTTTCTGTGTCCTTTTACATTGTGCATTTTCAAATACATGACAGAAGCTACAGGAATTCTGGGATTTGCATAAAACTAACAAGCCTTCAATTCTTCTCCTGGCATTCATAATTTTGCCATGGTGGTTTTGAACTTGTGCCAGACCATGTCTAACCAAGGCAGCATTTCTGCCAGCGTCCTGCAAAGGCAGGGTGCATCATAGCAAGCTTTCCCTTTTGCTTCTGTTCTGGCAGCCAAAGGGCAGACAAGTGAAAGAACTCAGGCACATAAACCACACACCTTGTACTTCCTCACAGCCTCCCTTGTAGAAGTCTCTTGCAATATCTTAAAAGAATCTTTCCCTATAAGGCTCCTTTGGTATCATGAGGCAGGTATAGGACTGTGGCTGGGTCACTGCTGCTAATACCACATTCACACAATAAGAGAACTCTGTCTTATTCATTAATCCAAATTTAGATTTTAAAAAATACAAATTCCTGAACATATACGAAGTAGAATTTATCTTACTCTACAGTCAATGGAGAGAAACGAGTGATTCATGTGACCTATTTTATATGTCTCTATGAACTTGAAATGAATCATCTTCTAAAAGTACCTATTAGGACATGATTTGTCTTATCTTAATATAGACATTTAAAATAGGTCAGATGAACAGGTTATTCCTCTCCCTTGTCTATAAGGGGAGACCAGGTGACCAGATCAAGTGAAGATATTGTAGATAGCTAAAGTTGGGTGAGATGCATTCCACTTTGTGCGTATGGAGCAAGATTTTAAGGTTCTTCTTCTCCCTGGTCTTGAAGGGAGAGATGACTTTTCTTTTTTTAAACACAAAAAGAATACTCCTGCATGCTATGAACTGTAAAACATTCAGGAGATCAGAGGGAACAAAATGCTACTACACTGGACAAGGTTCAGGTGGGATGTACAAAAGCACGAGAGATCACAGCTCTGTCACCGTGCAGAAGACAGTCAATGTGTAAGTTACAGGTGTGTTAAGCCCGTTCTTGTTTGTGTAGTTGTGGGTCAGTGGAATGTTTCAAGGTATGTTTTCTGTTTCTGCAAGGAGTTAGAATGTCACCACAAAAAGTTTCTTACTGCTCTGATCTTAGGGTTTGCTCTAATCATCCGTCTTGTGCAGAAAGATACTGTCCAGAATAATACTGTGACCAGCCAACCTCAAGCAGACAAACAGATGCAAGAACAGCTATGCAATCTCTGCTCCTCTGGTACTCCTAACCAACTGAACAGTGGGAGCACCATAGCTTACATAGGCTCAAGGAAATTTTGGGCAAACCAACATAAGAGAAATCCAGTGAAGGTTTCTAAATACAGAGAAGTCATTTCAGACTCAAGAATTCCCTGAATAACTAGTTGAGAGGCTGAGAGCTGATTGAGTGGAAGTATCATGATATGTTAACCCTATTATACTCTTCCCCAGGCATCTGCTTTTGGTCACTGTTAGAGACCAGTGCCCTGTTCAGCAATTCTTGATCTACCTACACAAAAAAATAAAGTGGATCATGAGTGTTTCAGACCAATTGAAGAAGTTCAATTAGTATACTCTCCATGGAAGAGAGGAAGAAAATTCATGCACCGAGTTCAACTAAGCTGCTGAGCTGGTCTGGAGGCTCCATACTGATTTCAAGAGACCCATGAGGTACTATTCAGTCTCTTCATGTCTGAGTAGCTGTACAATAATATCCACATTATTAAAATAAAGTCTTGTTTCATAAGACAGTTTCCTCATATGTTCTGAGTATTTCCTACTGAGAGTGGGAAGGCATTAATAAAACTGGATTTAAAATTCTACAAATCAGCATAAATCTCTATGGAAAAAGAATATGCTTCAGCTCTTCCCCGCTGTTGGATTATTGTTCAATACCCTATGGTTCTCCACAAATTCTTTTCTGTAGCGCAAACCAGAGACGGATAATAGAACTTTTGTTTATCAATTCTATATTCTCTTTGCTATAACGTCTAATATTTTAATAGCTCATCTTTCACACAATGGATTCCCACTCAGAATTATGGCACCCTGGCAAATAGTTAAAGAGTTTAAATGTATCAGTCTTAAATCAGGCCAAACAGGACTAACAACCTAAAGCTGACATAGCCTCCCCCTGGTCATGAAAGAAGAGGTTTAACAGTATTTGGCTGCTGTATTGGTTCCTTGGGTACAGCACTGGTGCTGCCTCCAGCTGATCACAAGGCTCTGAGCCCAGCAGTTCAGCCAGGGTTCAGCTCACCTGCCTGAGCCTTCATTCAGACCGTCCTCCATCCCTCTGCCAGAAAGGATGTTACTGTGTTAGAGTGTGTCTAAAGTTTAACTAAAGTCAGGATGGACAATATCCTCTGCAACACCCACCTTTCTTACAGCAGGCTGCCAGGTTTACCAGGCATTCCCCTCCTTCATAATCAATGCTGAGCACTTCCAGTCACCTTCTGTCCTAAGCGTGCTTGGAAATGGGTTCCAGGGCATTTTTTCCATTGCCTTCCCTGGGATCAGGGTGAAGCTGACTGGTCTGTGACTCTCAGATTCTCCTTTCTGTCCTGCTTGAAGATATGTGTCACATTTGCTTTATTTCAGTCCTCAGAAGCCTCTCCCAATGACCTCTCAACGATAGCAGAGATATCAGCCAGCTCCCCCAGGAGTGTGTCCCCTCAGTTCCCATGGACTTGTGTACATCCCGCTTCTTTAAACACCCCCTAACCTGACATTTTTTCACTGATATGAGTCTTGATTGTTTCAGACTTTCTCACTGGCCTCAGTAACCTGGGATTGCTGGAGGCTGGTTTTACCAGGAGAGAATGACCTGAAGAGTTCAGTGACCACCTTGGCCTTCTCTATGTCCTTTGTCACCGAGCTCACCACCTCATTCAGCAGCAGACCCACATTTTACCTGCTGATACACTTGCAGAAGCCCTTTTAGTTGCCCTTCCCATCCCTTGCCTAGTTAGACACCAGCTGGGCTCTGACTTTTCCAGCCCCCACATTTGCATGGGTTGCTGGAGTCTACAGTGTGGAACATGCCTGAAGTTTGTGTCTAGATCCAACCACAAATTCAATGTACCAGCCTCAGAAGTAAACATGGAATGGTCTTTTGTGTACAAACTGGCTGGAGACTGATTTTGCAAGGACCACAAACTATCCCAGCCATCCATAATTTTCACTTTAACAATTAAAAGAATCCAGATGTGATTCTCTGCACTCACTTAAAGAAAATTAGACAAAAGTAAATATTACAAGCAAATATAAAAGTTTCAAACTGCTACAACAGTCCAAACCTTTGTCATGGGATCAGAGCTGTACAGAAAGTTTTCTGCTATGTATGAAATTCCACAATTTCTTTTTTCATTCTAAATGAGGAAGAAACTATTTATTTATTTTTGTAAATTTTTTAAAGTTCTTTTTGGGTTTAAACTGATGGTTCTGATTTTTAGGCTTTTCCTATTACAAAAGAGTTTGTCTTCTTAGTTTTAAACAATGGGCTAAAAAGCTACTTTACAAGGTCAAAATGTTCTATTCCAAAAATATAAATAACTTCTGTTTCAAGTCTATTCAAATATTCTGCTCCAGTATTTTAATACATGGAGCATTGTCAAAAGTGAAACATTTATATGGATTGCCATTTTGCAGTGAAGAGCAGTACCACAATAAATTTTCTGACCAGTTCCAATTTGAAATGTGAGAGAATACAGAGATAATGTTTACAAGTTTTTTTGTATCTTCAATGGTATTACTTATCCGTTTCATCTCCTAAGGGCAAGGATGACTCAGAGAAACATGATCAAAATTCAGGTCCTAGATATAACAAATATAGTAATGATATTTATTATTTTATCTTATTTTAAAGACTTAAGATATCATCTGAAAAAAATAGTTTCCAATTCTGGTTAATCTGACTCCTTATTTACCTAGGTTCATCTTCCCAGAGATTTTAGTGAGGAGGGTACACGTTCATTTCAGCAGCAATTCCGTGTCTCTATTCCAGTCTTGCTATAAAGGAAGAACATGTATTTCTGTCAGTTTCCTTTACAGCCATACTGTAGGGTGCCTCTGATTACGCTAAACATTTGGGCCAGTTAAAGCCAGTTAGCTTTATTTTAAGTGTTTTTACATTGCAGATTTTTACATTTCCTTTGTTAGGGGAACAGGGCTTTTTCACCATATGAGGTGCAAATATTAATACTTTGTTTTGCTAATACTGAGTGAACAGTCACAACATGCAGCATCCAGTCTGACCCTGAACAAGAACTCTGGTCCCATCAGATATTCCAAATAGTACAGATATAATGCTATTAAAAGATAAAATAATATAAGAGAAAACAAAGCAAAAGGAATCTCAAGTATGTATATTCCTCTTTAGGCTTCACAACTGAGCAGTCCCTCTGAAGCCATCACATTTCATTACAGTGGAGCTTTCTGGTCCAACCCTGTGCATAGAAAAGGCAGCTGCATATCCTTGAGTTCTTTCCAGCCTGCATTCGGCACAGATTTTGAGTATAGGATGAGCATCTGACCTTTAAAAAAATCTTAAATTCAGAATATATAAAACAGGCTGCTTAGCCATTCTTCTTATTTCTAAAGGAGATTAAATGCAGTTGAAGAAACTACCCTGCATTCAGAAACTGGACCCTTTGGAAGAAAGGGTGACATTTTCTCAAAAAGAAAAAGTCCACAGACTAGGACTTTTCAACTGTTTCAGTATAAAAGAGCCAAATATAAAGAGCAGGAAACCATTCTGTACTTTCAGAATAATGTGAAAAAGACAACCCAAGAGAGCTTTAATACCTGAAATGCTCTTAAATCCTAAAGAAAGACTTTTTGTAATACTATATCAAAAGGGGAAAGGGAAATAGCCCAACACAGTGCTTTCCTTTTTTCAGCGTGATATGGATGTGGAAAGTATGTTAATTCCCGTATTCTCAAAGGAAAACAAATAGCATAAACAGACAGACAGGAGAGGAAGAGAGCAGTATGTTTAAAATAATAGAGAAACCCACCACTCATTTAAGCTGTTAGCTCTGGGAAGGCTCAGGCTGTGTGTCCAATCACAGGACCTACAGTTTATGTCAAGGCTTGTTTCAGATGCATTCTGCACCAACTCCACCAAACGCAAACACAATTAGAGCATTCAGCATCAGACAGTAGGAGATCCCCTTTGATGTTGGGATAAAATGAGGATATGCATGGTTTTGTCCAAAATGACAACCATCCCAGGTTTACTAATGGGTATCTAATAGAAAAAGAGAACTTTATGATGCTCATTAATTACCAAACTGTCATGTGCTTCTGGCAGAAAGAAAGTAATCCTCTTCTCCAGATTAGACAGCCACCACAAAGGACTTCAAAGAACTTTCAGTCCCCTCCCCTGAGAGCTGCCTTGCATAAACCTCACAGCACTAACCGTGCAAATTAAAAGAAGGGAGCAGTTGACAAACCCTTCCTGATACATGCGCAGTCTATTGCTGTTGGCAGTTCAGACACGAGCCCTTATTCTGCTGGCAGATGTGCACATTCTCCACACAGAAAACGTGCTCTAAAATTCACACAAAACTTTCCAAATTATCAGTAAACAATGCTTTTCATTCTTGCTTTCAAACCCGGAGATATTTGTGCTGCAGGTCCTTTGGAGGCAATAAAAATTATTTTTTGAGAACATGAAAATGTAGAAGAAATACAGCTGAAAGTCTAGTTCTCAGAAATTTTCCTCAGATGCTGTTCTTAATAAGAGCAGCTAAACTATGCCTTTTCCTGGCAATTTGCCACAATGGGTATAAAGGGCTACAGAATTCATCCAATATGAGAATGGATGTGTGAGGGAGCATGAAGCACTTCCAGTGATTCTCCTGGTTTAAATGGTCAGACATTTATGGAGTTGGAGATTTTGCCTTCAAGACAAATTCCTTCCCTTGCTCTTACATTTCTATAAACTCTTTATATGTAACTTTCTTTTTTTTCCCAGAGACTGAACTACAGACTTCAAAGTAGGCAGTACATTTCACATATTTATGATTGTCACCCAAATGCATGTATTTATGGTTGTTTTCACAAAGGTCTGAAACAGGGATAAAGTCTGAATTGTCTCTCAGGGGGAACGAGGGGACAGGTACTTGTGATATTTGGATGACACGTGGATTCCAGATGACAGGATTGTGTTCCCCAACATACTTGCCTTTTGTTTTCTTTATTTACTCACATACATTCAAATCATTTTACTGACAAGGTGAAAGACAATGAGCCCCATTATGATTTAGAATCTGAATATCCTTATTCAAAGCATCCCAAGCAGCATTTGCTTAAAGCTGTGTGCCTTGGTCTTACTGGACAGACCAAATATTTAA
>WAAE01023698.1:0-34072 GCA_013400495.1 Nicator chloris | reverse complement strand
AAAATAGTCAGTGTCCCTTTACCTGAGTTCTGTTTTGCTGATGAGAAAAGGGCTGTGTAGAAGAAAGAATTACTTAATCATCCAGAGATCTTTTCATGCTGCCTAAGTCCTCTTTTCATAGTTACTATTCATACAGCTTTCAATGCTAATCTCATTTATTGTTTCTATCTGCAGTGTTTCTGATCTAGCCAAATAGGCTGCCTTATGTGACTGGGGGACCTTATTTCAATATCTAAACCCAATTTAGAACAATTTCATTATTGCTGACACCGTAGAGTCTTTGTTTTCTGGGTCAAATTTACTTGGACTTCTATCTGGTTGCAACATCAGTTTGTAATAATCCATGCCTGTTAAGGGTTTTGCATTGTATTTTGTAGCTCACTGCTCTTGACTTACATTCCTTCCTTCCTACTTCCTGAAACTGAAGGACATAAGTATCATGACCCAACTTTCTCAGTATTTAGGGTAACACTCCCTGCAGTGTGCATGTTTGTATAAAATCCATACACACACATTTTATATGCAAGTGTGTGCATGTAAAAATATCTTTGTATCTATAGGTGTGTACACACACATTGTTTATTAGTTGGTTTTGTTTGCACACTATTTGGATTCTTTGTGTTCTGGGTTTTCCGATGTCATTTGGCAAGTTGAGAACAGTTAAGTTGGCTTGCAGTTAGTTTCACTACAGTCTTTTAAAGCTTATCCTAATTTTACTGAAGTAGTGAAACCTGTAAATTAAGGATAATATCTTTTTGATCGAGCCTGTTGGTAAACTGATTTTCCATTTATATGTTAGAATGAATATTGTTCAATTGGCACTTTGGCCAGTGCAGGCATGTTAAGGAGTGGCCCTGAACAAAGTTGTGCCCCAGCTTGTTGGAATGATTTTATAAAGAACTCATTTTACCTTTGTTAAAGCAATCATTTATGTCTGTGAGAAGCTTTGCACCTCGGTGTATTTATTTTACTGGAATAGAAGAATGGAAATAAAACTCCTAGTGTGGAGCTTCATTTGCAATATTTCAGCTGCACATCCTGCGTATGTTGATTCTATTGGTAACTTAAAATGTGCTACTCCTGAAGAATGCAAGCTTCTGTTTGAAGGTATTTTAAAAATGAATCAATTTAGTCAAGTTGTAGAAATTACAGAATTCTCCAGCACTCATGCAGTATTGGAAGCATGTTAAAAATTCAGGAAGGTGTTCATTATTAAAGATGTCTTTTTTCCAGACCATTGTGAGAAGAACCTGTCTTTCAACAATGAATTAGCACATTTGCAGTATTTAAAACACATAAATGCAAATTAAAATCACAGAAATACGGAAATATTTCACTTACCTGACATTATCAGCCAAACAAAAATGAGCAAAACTCCAGGTAAATTTCTTATCTTCAGAATTGGGTAAATCAAAAGGCTCCATGAAATCTAAATGACCTTACTGGTATTTTTTTTTTTAATTTTGTATTTTATATGCCATTTATTCCTGTAAAACAAATGCTGGTGACAAAAATAATGAATTACAGCTAGATTGAAGAGATCTCGATTTTCAATTACACATGCTCTATTATACAAGTGACCATAGGTGTGTTTTCAGCTATGGAGACTTTGATTGGAAAGCCAGAGCATCCTGTTAAGTTCTTGTTAGTCATCTTTACATAATTTCTCCTGTAGTCCCCTCAGTGTTTGCTGGAGCAGCTCCATAGAATATATGCCATTGTCTTCTTAACATGCAGTTTTTCTGATGGTGTTTGCTCTCAAGTATTGATAGCAATGATGTCATTGATACACTGTGTGAGCTACTGGTAGTTGATGAGTAACCTCTCACTGTGCCTTCCATTAAGACAGAGACCATCAGCATACAATACTGAACACCTAAAACTCCCTGCAGTTCACTCTAATTAGTTTGCTCTGAGATTTGGATTCCTGATTTGCATCGCTGGCATGTATTCTTATTTTCTGCTTTGTTACCAGAGGAATAGTGGCTAACAAGGCATCAGTTTTTGAAAGGGATTCAAGGGGAAACCAAAGCACTGCAGAACTCTGTGCCTGCTGAATGAATTGGAGATTACCAGAGACCAGAACAAAGAGTAGAATCACTGAGCATACAGATACGTAAGATGTCATGGTCTATTTTTATTGATACCAAGGTGTCCAAAGCCACAGAAGATCCCCAGAAGAGTCAACAAACATGTAAACAAGGGAGAGATGGTTGGATACATAGTTTTTCAAAAAATAGTTGGCAAGGTTCACTGCTAATAGGTGTTGGGCTAATCAGCCATGAGGTGGAGGATAGTTTGTGTGTTTGGCTAGAGAAATTGGCTTGAAGGTAGGAAATGGAGATAAATAGTGCTGGAGGCCACAGAGGACATGTGCTGGGGACCCATGCTCTAAATTATACAAATGAAATATTTAGAGTTTGAAAATGGATGAGTAGTGGTATGACAACTTTGCTGCCAACATGAAGAATTGCAGAAAAACCTTATGGGACTGAGTGATAATCTCTTTTTTTATTTCTCAGCTAAATGTAAAATGATGCATATTTGGGCTGGAGATGGAGACATTCCAACTTCATGCTAAGTATGAAAAGCTGTGAGGTGACTTAGTACACTTGAGAATGAGAAACTGTGTTTTTTATAGTTCCTTGGAAATGTCACTGTAGTGCTCAACAGCAGACAGTGAGCAGATATTTAGTATTTTAGAGAAGGAGAAGAAAACAGATGAGATTCTTAATGGTAGCCTGTGAAGCTCAGGTGCCCCTGCATCCTGTAAGTTTCATGTAGATCTAGTCTTTCAGCTTCAAAAAGGATAGGGTAAAACTGGCAGAGGTGCAGGGCTAAGCTGATGGACATGCTTAGACTGATGCCTAAAAGGACAAGAGTGGAAGAAAGGAACTATAGGAACTTCTCTCTTCTGGCTGATGTGCAGTTGTGGTTGTTTACAAAGATGATCCAAGAGGCTTTCCTTTTCTAAACAACACAGCACCAGTCGATCTTGTGAATACAATATTCTCTTGAAAACTTGATGATGCACAAGGTCAAAAATACCTGCATCATCTTGGATTAAAAATATTTGGCTTTCTTGAACATTTTTGAGAACATTCACTGCTGCAGGCTCTCCAAATTTAGGCTCTTTACATCTACTGTTCCAGTTCTCATCAATCTGAAGGATTTTCCTATGTAATTTCAGCAGGCATCTAAGGCTTCAAGTATTTAATGCCAGCAAAAAGAGTTTCCCACTTTGCATGCATTCGATAAGCGTTTTTGTTTTAGTAATGGATTTGTTACCAGATTTGACAGTAAAAGAACACCCAGTGTTCTGTGTGTGTTAGGAACATATTCCAAACAGACTTTTTCAGTGGCAGTGTTCAAAAATGACAGAGGCATGAACTGATGCCTGAAATAATCTCTCAAGATAGAGCTCCCAGAAAAATAAAAAAAGTGAGTTTTCTAAGTTTCATCAAAAAATGAGTATACAAGGAAAATATAACTTTTTAAATTAATGTCTAAAAAGGATTCTTTGCAGACAGTAGGAAAATGGTTATTAATTTTTAATCTGCCAATTGAGTAGTAATTTTGTCTAGCAAGTCCTTAGTTAATTTTAAAACAGAGTTTGAAGGTGGTTTATATAAATCTCTCAAAATTCTACCCTTAAGCAGAATACATTGCTTTGAAAGCAAAATCTATTTGCTGTCTGTTATGCCTGTTCCTGATGGAATGGCAGGAACCAGTAAATACAGCAATTTGCCAGAAAATTGGTTCTTTTGCTTGTTTCTTGGGGCTCCTACTTTCTGTTTGCCAGTTGCCTGTCCTGTTTTTAAGACTGGAAAGGGGTTATTGAGCCACTCCTTAGCTTGAATTTTTGTTTCTGACATGCTGCTGTAGTGGTAGAGCTTCCTTACAAATCTCTTTTCAATAATTGTAACCTCCTTTTATTGTTTGTCAAAAGACATCATTGCCACTCTTTCTTTATAAAAATTCTTTATAACAACCTGATTTCCCAGTGACTGTAGAGGATTAGATCCCATGAACATGTTCTAAAGTCAGCAAAACCAACTACATGATGGTGTACCTACAAAAGCAGTTTCATTTGGCATGTCCTGCTTCTTGCCTTTCTGTCTGCCTTGCAGAAGAGTCCAAATTAGCCTTTTTGTAGAGTTACAAAGTTGTATTTGTAGAAGCATCTTGCTGGTTGTTGTTTCCATTGCATCTCATAATAAACATTTTCAAGATTAGTGTGCAACAGATCAATACCATATGAATGATTTGGCTTTCAAAAGCAAGGTCTGTCATTAATGGTGTCAGGAAAAAGTCCATTGCCAAAACTGCTTGTTCTCTGGTGGACAGATTGCAAGATCTATATATATGATATACCCAAGCTCCAATCCCTTCCTGTGACAAAGTGCAGCAGGTGTGGCGATTTCAGCTCTGGAAATGTGTGGCTTGCATTTTTTTTACGGTTATTGATCCATGCTTGTAATTTTCATTCTACTCGAGCCTGAGGTGCCTCTATTGAGTTCTTTAAGGGCTGGATACATTTTTGAAAATAGCTTTACCTTCTTGCTATTATCTGTAGTGCTGGTATTCCAGTCAGTTCTGAGACTTTCCTCTCCTCTTGAAGAGAGAGCTTTGTTCTAGGAAAAGCTTGTCTATCCTTGCAGCTGTTCTTCAGCATTTCCAACTTTCACTATGCAAACGCTACCTAGCATACCTAAATAATTTTGTTTTTCTGATCAGGAGTTCATGTTTGTACTTTCTGAGCCAAAAATGCCATCCTCAGTTAAATTTTGTAGCTGTCAGAGGCATCTGTCTTCTCGTGTCTCTCCAAAGCTTTGTGTGCACAACTTCTCCCAATGGTATAGATGTTCTGTCTATAGTATAACATGCTACCTGTTCTGGCAGTAACAGAAATCTCCATGTTGTTACAAGATCTCTTGGCATATCATCCTTACAAAACTTAATACTGTAGGCAAGAGCTGTGGGGCTTCTCACTTGCATGTAATGTGCAGTTCTCTGCTAACATGATATGATGTCTGCTTGCTTTGTGGTGGAGGAAAGCAGCGAGTTGTGTGCTGGAGTAATGGTCAGCATTCATCTGGAAAAAATCAGTTGGCTTCTTAGTGTTTTAAATGATTCTCAAGGACTTAAAACACTGTATTCTTAGTGTTTGGGGTAGGCAGGGGGGCAGGACAGATGAGTTTGTGGTTATCAAAGTAGCTCAGTCTCCTCAAAATATGATTTCTTATCTCAGTCTTGGTTGATGCAGTCAACTGTGTCTTAGTCTCTTGTGTTCAAGAGACTTTCAGGCCTCACTAGTGTATTTTTAAGTTACTTCTGCATTAATTCATACATCCATTGAAATGTATTCCTTTGCAGTTTCTATCTTAATACAATTTTCTTTGGAAACATTATATATATAGAAACATCTTGTGTTGTATGTGTTCTGTTTTAGCCCTTTGTAATTTGCATACTTTTGGGGGGGTTTCTTCAGAACTAAATATTTTGTAATAAAATATGTACCTTCCCCCCAGAAGCACAGCAAATTAGGACAGTGAAATATTCCACAATTAACATTCTGCTGCGAGGAAACAAGTTCTTCTGGACTTAGCTAGTTTTGATCTGTTCTGGTATTTGCCTATACCATCAGATATTTACAAAGCTAGAATGTCAATGACTATTTGATTCTCCTTCATGAAATATTTATTTGGGGCATCCAAAGATCTCAGAAACCCAGTTTCCCTTATGTGCAAGGCAGCTGGTCTGATCTGCCATGTCATGGTCACACTGTTGTTTAGTCATTTGTCTGTTTTCAAAGACAGAGAGTGCACTGGTCAGTCTTTAGTTTCATCCTCTAGTTCTTTCGAAACCTTTTAAGTCTATTTTCCCAAGTAGAGTTTTTAGGACTGGCAGGCTGCAGGTCAGAGTAGGACCCTTCACAGAAGCCTTGACTGTCCCCAGTCCGTAAGTCTACCCTAACTGGATAAAGCCTTAAGAAGCCCAGTCTGAGCCCATAAGTGAAGATGCTTTGAGCAGGAGGTTGAGCAGGAGAGGCATCCTGAGCTTCCTTCCCATCTGAATGATGCTGTGAGTCTCAATTTTTTGATACTAAGTTAATGAACGACTTTATTAATTGGAAATTTGTAGGTATGTTCGGGGTACCATTAGTGAGAGCTCTCAGATGAACTTCTGTGCTTACTGCCTATGACCAGGTTTTTATTGGGCTTGTCATGCTGCAGTTTTCTTACCTGTCAGGAGAGGATCCCTTTACCTGACTCATCTTGACGTTCCAATAGCTATGAATTGGCCAGTTTGACAAGTGCTGTGTAAATACTGAGGAGTTTGTGAATGCTAGGGACATGGCTTTTCTCTCCTCTTTTAGTATATTTGCATCCACTTTTTCTTACACCGCTAGTTCATGTCACTAAAAGAAATTCTAGAGCATTATGACCTAATCAGGTGTCAAAATTAGTGCAAATACTAAAAGCAACATGTGAGCTGACTTGGAATGACAAATGGTAGGAGTGGGACTTGGGCATCTTGAGGGGCACAGCTGTGCTTAGGTTGATGCCAGTTTAACACAGAAGTGCTCCCCAGCTTCTTGGGCCTGTGTGTGGGGTTCAAATTTATTGTCTAGGCACGATTTAATTGAGCTGTGGGAAATTTGGAGGGAGTTCACATTTAAAGGAATTATGGCTTTGTAGTTTGGATAGGGATCTCTTGATGGTTGTAGGGAGAACAGAGACTTTGTTTGCCGTGTCTCAGCAGGCAGTTTAGATGCAGTTTGAAAGATCCGGGATTCTCGGATGCTGACTTCCACTAAATCTTGAATTCAGTAGAAGGAGTGATCTGAGAGGTAGTAAGGGGAGAGATGTGAGGTAGTGCTGGTAAGGCAGCTGGCTGCACCTCGTTTTTTAGCCAGCATCTGCTTGTTCCCTCACATTTTCTGTGAGCACAGTGACTCTCTGATTTACATGACTGTAATTTTCTTATTTTAACCATAGTGAAAACAGATCGCCTTGCCTCAGTTTCGTACAGGGTTAGTATTGTTCTGTTAGTTACATTCACATAGTTTCTCCTCTTAGAAAGCATTTTTCAAACTTGTGAAAATCATGATTTTAAGTCCTGTACATTTTCTTGGGGATTTTGTTTATATTAACACTATTCTAATACCATTTATAAAATGAAATATAAAAATAAAATGGGTACAATGTTGTGGATACAGGCACATGGCTGTTGTTCTAAAGGTTTTTCCTTACTGTTCTTGTGTCTGGGGCAGTCACTGTCCTTTGATATCTAATTTCTTCCTATTACTTTTATCTGTTTAGGTACTACTAATATTTATTTATTTAAAACTGCATTCGCTTTGCAATTTGATGGCTGCTGAATTTCCAAAAAGTAAGGAGTTTGAAGAGTTTTAGCAAATCCATAAAAGCATTGCTTAGTCACTGATGTGCACAGCTAGTCAGCAAGACCTTTTGGGTTTTTAGATGTAATTTTCTTACTAGGTGGTGGAAGTACCTATTAAAAAGCTAAATGTTTTGTGTAGTAAACATTAATAACATTATACTGCTTTGTTCATTATGCTTTCTAAAAGGCAAAGCTTTTGGCATTTCTTGTGGTAGAAGTTATATGACAGTACATCTTTGTCAAGGAGATGTTGCTAATGAGAAATCTGGTTTGCCTTTTGCAAAATTGTTGAGTCCTACTTGGATGTACCAGTGTAAATAAATCCTTCTTATGCTTCAGGTATCAGTGGATATATTTTTCTTTTAGTTAGCATCTTAAGACATTAGGCAGTGTTTTACAGCAATTCCTTACAATTAAATGCATTCCTTGTGCTTACATTCTTAAATGTCTGTGCATATATTAAAGGAAAAGAAAGAACAAGAAAATGGCCTAACACGGAGCATTAGGCTCCATAGCTCAAGTCAAATAGACTTGAATTTTTTTCAGAATTTATTCATGCTGTAAAATTTGATTTCTGTAACAGATAGAAGCAGTGACAAAGTAATTAGTCAGTATGCTGGGATGCCTGTGAAAGATAAAGTCGCAAATGAAGAATAAAATATTGTATTCATAGAGAGTAGTTTTATAATGTAATCAAATCCTATTTTTTTTTTCTGTTTCTTAGATGATGAAGCATGCCTGGGACAATTATAGGCAATATGGATGGGGACATAATGAGCTCAAACCAATTGCCCGCAAAGGACATTCCACCAACATATTTGGTAGGCTATATTTTCTGCTTTGTTTGTGATTTTTTTTTTTCTAAATATTTCTGTCCATGAATCTTCTTTGAAAATCTACCCAAACTTTCTAGCAGACTCTGTTTTAATAAAAAATCTTTTGAAGTGCGAGTGACAGAAATGTATTATTTCAGTGGTATTTCACTGAATTATTTTATTAACCTGTCTTTTTGGGAGTAGTGTGTTCTTATTGTTGCAGAGGCTAAGCTGTGTCTATATGCACTGATGCTTTGTGTGTGTATGTATAAATGAAAGTCCAGATGCAATGATGGTTGTTTTTGGTTATATTTTGAGGTGCAATGGATATAAATGTGTTGATTNTTATTGTTGCAGAGGCTAAGCTGTGTCTATATGCACTGATGCTTTGTGTGTGTATGTATAAATGAAAGTCCTGATGCAATGATGGTTGTTTTTGGTTATATTTTGAGGTGCAATGGATATAAATGTGTTGATTTTTTTTTTTAAGAAAACCCACCTCATCTTGTCTAGATCTTTGTGTTTAATTCCATGAGAATCATGGAACAGTTTGACTTGGAGGGAACCTTTTAAAGATGATGTAGTCCAACCCCCCAGCCATGGGCTGGGACATCTTCCATGAGACCAGGGTGCTCAGAGCCTCATCCAGCCTCGTGTTGAACACTGCCAGGGATGGGGCACTCACAGCTTCTCTGGGCAGCCCGTGCCAGTGCCTCACCAAAGGCACTTAGCACAGTGCAAGGAGAGAGTGTGAGCTGAAGGGAACACTGGAGCAAAAGGCTGCTACCATGATAGGAGGACATTTCTTAGATACTAGGACAGCATTGTGTAGTATTCTTGATGCTTTGTTATCTTGTACATAGGCGCTGCCTTAAATTTTGCTAAGAAAATCTCTCCTGAAGCTTACTGTGATTTAGTTTTATGTTATGATTAATTGATGGCTTTCCTTTATATTTTTTCCAGCTGATGAAATTGGATTTGACAGGGAAAAATCTTTAATGTTCACCTCCATGATCATGTAGTCTTTGCTACTTGCAATTCTGTTGCTTAATTTGCCATGTGTAATTTTAGATTAGCCTTGGTTTATACGCAGACTCTATGAGCTAAGTTTTTTCCTTCATGTGGCAGGAAGGCATTTTATGATGTTTGTTTTTAGTGTGACTGACATGATGTTTTGAAGCAGTTATGAATTACAGTTTCACTGTAGTCTTTTCTTTCCATTCCTCCTCTGCTTACTTCTAACATGTCTGCTAATGAGTCTGGAGGATTTCTGCTTTTTATCCTTGGAATGATTATTCTTTGGAGTGCTTATTTTTTTTAAATTTTGGCACTGCTTTCTGAAAGAAATTGCAGGCCTTGTCCATGTTAAAGTTTCTGCTCTTCTTGTTCCAGCTAACTCCAGCAGCCAATGCCCTACATTTTTGTCCTTTTAAAATGCAGATGCTATTTTGTGCCATTTAGTTTTTAGCCAAATCATGTCATGATTGCTCTATTCAAGGCTATTTCATATGAAAAACTTTTCTGAAACACATAATCTTCAGCATATATCAAGTCTAAAATAGAATCAGCTATTGTTCATTTGGTGGATGGTTGATGGGGGAAATCTGTGTGTGTGGGAATTGGTCTTTGTATCAAGGACTGTCTAGGCTGTGTTGTTATTCCTAGCTCTTTACCAATCTCTATTACCCCTATTGACACGATTGCCAGCAGTATTTGCCTTTATAGAAAGGTTGCTTAATTTTTTTTGAAACCTCATGCTAGTTTTAATAAAAAGATGCTTGGCAAAATCTGTTTTTATTATTCATCTCAAAGATGATTTGATCCAAACTATTTTCAGCCATTACTGCAATCTACTGTGCTTCCATTTCAATTCCTAGCACATCTGTGAGATCCTGCAAGGAGATGGTATCGCTGGTTGAACAGCAGCCCTTTGCATGAATCTTTGGGAAATCAGGTTTGCTGATAACTCCCAAGTGAGGTTAAACACGATTGAATTTAGAAGACAAATAAGTCATTAGTCTTCCCCGTTGGACTCCACTTTTGTCTAAAGCAGTGTATATCTATATCTATGCCAAGGAGAACACCAGTGTTTGTAACATTGCAAGATCTAGCAGGTTTCAGTCTGGGGTCGGAGAAGGAGAGAGGAGGTGGCCTGCTCTGCTCTTATAAATCTTAGTTTTGAGTAATTAAAAATGTAAGGAAGGATAAACTTTAAAGCAAGATGCTCTATGCCTCACTGAAGCAAGAATTTTGATGGGTTTCCTCAATTATGAGTTTGACTTCTATGACAAAACATGCTAGGTTTGCTTTAGTTGGCCTGCAGCAAGAAACTCTTGCCAGTCTTTTTGAGATATCTGACTGTAAATTGTAAAGGAGAGTCTGCTAAAAATACTGTCTTTCAAACTGTGTAGTTGGGCAGTAGTTGTAATCTTGAGTAACACTTCTTCAACAGCTGGGTCACAGCATTAGTACTACTGTACTGCTTTGGGATAGTATGACTGGGAGTGGGTGAGCTTTTAAAGATATTTACATTTAGATGATATATGAAACAAACCTTAATAGGTTCTCTCTGTTGGTGAAACGGGGCGATAACTGCTTTTGAAAAGTCTGACATTTATTCATACCCTAAAATGAATTATAAAAGTCAAGGAGAAGTGCAGCAGAGAGGTGTAAATTTTCTTTCCAGTTTAAATTTTTATTTGCAGCTCTGCTGAAGGTTGTTGCAACTAAAAAAACAAAAAGAAAAGTTGACCTTTGTTGGACTGCTTAAATTGGTGAAAAAATTTGATGGCAGCCGCAGGGTGTTGTTTCAGAGGGAGTTTGTGTGGGATCTTGGTCCAGTTCTCATTAGAACACAAAGGGTGAAGAGAAAAGGCTGATGGAAAATGATGTATGTAAGATAATGAGCAAGCACAACAAACACTGAGCTTGCTTCAGGAGGGTTTCTGAGTTTAGCACAAACCAGAGTAGTTGATGGTATTGTCAGATTCTCTTCGTGTAATGAAATCTGACTGGATTTGCTTTTGAGGATGAGAGTAACCACCTGAAACATGGTGTTTGAAGATAATTTGTCTCTGCACTTGTTTGATGACCTGTAAGTGAACCTCTCCTGAAAGCACAATTAAAATGATTCAGTCCGGATATGCTTCACAGTTTTAAACTGTTTGTGTTTGTGGTGTATCTTTTACTCCAGTATCATATTAACTAATTACTGTAGCATAAGCTGTAAGGATACTTTATTGTGAGTTGAATTGAGTAGTTAGTACTGGTTACTTTGCATCAGTCTTCAATCTCTGTTTTTCTAAAATATGTTTATTTGAGAACCTGAACTACTTTAAGGAAAAATATAAAGAAAATAGACAATGCTTAGGCAATTTGGAATACTGTCCTCAGCAAAACTAGAAATTGTGGGCTGTCATCTAACCTGATGCTTTCTGAAATGAGAGTTCTGACATTTGTAGTATGTTTTATTTTTTATTTTGTTGTCTTGGGGTTGTTTTTTGGTTAGTTTTGCTGATTTTCATTAGCTAAAAATAAAGTGAAGATGTGCAGTTTGTCAAGTAATAAGTACATACAACTCTTGCAAAATTGAAAACTTCCCATATTACCAGCAGTGCATTTCTAAACCTTGCATTTGGATGTATTCTGTCTAGAGATGAGCTGCTTTACATGAAGATGGTCTGGTAATGTACATAATCTGTAAACAGTTATACGTCTAGATATGTTTTGAAGGGTGTGGAAAGATCTTAATAATGATACAAAGTTTTAAAGTTGTAGAGTCTTGCATACAGACGTATCCATTCTTGTGCACAAAGATTTAATAAAGTCATTATTTTGTATTTTGTCACACTAGAGCTGTCTCATGCATTGATAGTGTTTCATGTCTCTCCTGTTCTCTCATCTCACATGCCATGCAGTCAATTTAACCTGAGCTGCCTGCCAGCTCTCTCTTGGGATCCTGTCTTCTAGGGGGGAAGAGAGAATTGTCAGTGAAGTCACATTGTGGTTCCATTTGTGGTACCTGGTAGAGCCCCAAGGCTGCAATGCAGTGCCTTATCTCTTCCTTAAAACTTGACCACATAAATCTGTCCTCTCTCTTATGAGGAATTTTTGTCTGGCATTTGAAGCGTCGTTGGTGAGCAAGATATGTCCCAAGGGAATAACTCAAGGATTCAGGTGGGGCAGCTCGTGTGCTGAATATTCTCTAACATACCAGTGGCCTGCTCGGTTTGTACCACATCACTGGCTGTGTCCTGTTGGCTGGCTTGTGCACAGCCAGCCTCAGCCTTTTGCTGCCAGTGCCACTGATGCACCCCCGTGACACGGGAGAAAGTTGCTGAGGTGACTGCCCGGCGCCGCAGCGGTGTAGGAAGCTCCTGCGGCAGCTCCTTGTGTTGCTAAGCAATGGAGATCTGACAGTGCATTTCTCCCTGTGCCGGGGAGCAGGAGCAGCAGAACTCCCAAAGAAAATGCATCTGTCAGGCTGCAAGGATGGGAGGCTCTTGCAAGAAGGAGCTGAGTCAGGCACAGGAGCCTGCTTTTCCAATGCCTTTGACAAGTACAGTATAGCTTGGGAGAGCAATGCGATTTCTTTGTCCACTTTGTGGTTCCTGAAGTGAGAGGTGGAATATTTCTTGTAAGCACTGCAAGAAAACATTGTAACAGACTTTTTTATTTTTGCTTACCCTTGGACATGTTCGTTAATTTATAGGACATTTTAGTTATCTCTCCTTGTACCAGTTAGTGGGCTGTCTGAGCTGCTCTGACACTGTTATCTGCTGTCACCTGATTAGTTGTAATTTACTTTTGAAGTTCACATTCATTGACTGTCAAGTGTGTCTGATTTAGTAAGCCTTTTGTATTTTCTGGTTTGTTGGTTTGGTTTTTAGCTGGCAAAATACCTGTTTATAAACAGTATGGAGAGAAACACTTTTACTGGAAAGAAAATAGATGGTACACTTTAAAGACTGTGGAATGACCTTTTGAAGATATGATGGAAAACTTCTGTTGTCTTCTCACTGTAAAATCCTAATAAAATGACACATGGAAAACACAGTTTCTGCTCAAGATCCTTTTTCTGTGCATGTATTCAGCCTCTGAATCCATGTAGAGGATAAATGAGCACAAAACGCAATATGAGGTATCTATGTAAACAAAAATGTTCTTGACTCTGTTATCTTGATTAAAAAAAAACCTCCTTAGTGAGCAGTAGTTCTTATCTTTTAACTGTACATGCACAAGTAATCTACTCATTATTGCCTTTCTCTGTGGCAAATGGAAGGGGGAAGAAAATCCATTCATGCTAACTAGGGAAGAGAGGTAATTTCACAATGCAAATTTCAGCCTAATCTCTGTATTTCAGGTTCAAGTCAATTTTAGAATAAATAGAAATGGCCTTAAGACAGGCCTATGCATCTGTGTCCTCTGCAAACTCAGTAATGAGTGACTACAACAAGATAATGTTGAGTATTATATGTACGTTGAATGTGTATTTCTTTGACCAGTAACACAAGTTTTGGAAAGATAAAATTTTGAGAAAGAGCATAACTCTTGAGTTGCTGACTTTATTTGAAACTAGAACAGTGTTCTAATATCACAAGAAAAGTTCCTTCAGGTCAGATGACAGATCCAACATGATTGTTACTCAGTCTTAGTACCTAGGGAAGACAGGTAAGAGCAGGAAAAACTCATCAACAGCCTCACAGAAGTTTGTGCTGTGTTGGTGCTTCTGTGGTCAAAGCAACAAGTTTTATTTAATCACTTTTAGTTTATTTTCCCTTGATTTTGTCCAAACTCTGCTGGAGACTGGGCAACCTAAGAGCAACATACTCCATTATGAGTGGTTCCATAGCTTGATTTGATATTGTGTAGAAAACGTTTTAGTTCTGACGTCTGCTCGCTGTCCTGGATTACTAGTTTTGTGGGAAAACAAAACTAGTTTGGGTTTGTTTTTTGTTGGGAAAACAAACCATTATTCATGTCCTACTTGCCATTTGTGTGTTTGTGGAACTGCATATGTCCTCAGTAGTGCCCCTGTTCTGTATGGAGGGTCTTGGCCTGTAAACTCATTTCTTTTGCTTACTTTTTTCATATCTGATATATTGTTATCTTCTTTCTTTATATATTTTCAAGGTGGTGGTTTTGGGGTGTTTTTTGGTCAGAGGAAGATGAAAACTTTGTTCCATTTTCTCTTTTGTTTGCTGTTCCTTTCCTAATTGTATTCTTTGTGTTTTAGGCTCCTTGTTAAGTCTACAAACACAGTACAGGGTAGCTTTTCTGCAGTAGCTTTTCTACAATAGCATTCCTTTTGGAAATCCTCATCTACTGCATCCAATGATATATTTTCTAAATCTAATGTTATAAATATTTTCAATTATTTCGTATTTAAGTTTTTGCCCAAGCAATCATCTCAGTAGGATCCCACTGAGGATTTGACCTCACACTGGTGGTTGTTTACACTTATCCCATTTCCTATCTTTTAAACCATTATTCATCTACAAGAGAACAATTCTCTTTTACCCTGTGGCAGGTCAGTTTTCTCAAGAGTTTTTGTTAAGGGGTGGTCTCACATTCCTTGTGTGCATGTTCTCTGTCCATATGCAAGTTCATTTCTTAAAAAGACCTTAACGTTGATACTAAGATAAGGCTTCCCTCTACAAAATTTCTGACTTTTCCTTTGTTTATCTCATTTAAAGCTGTTGTCTGATTGATGCTGCCAATTGGGCAATAGTGATTTGTTAACACTGTTTTGCTTCACTGCAATGCATACCGTGCCTATTCAGAATATAGTTGTTCTCTGTAACTTGCAAATTTGTGCAGACAGGATACAATCTGTCTGTGTGTTCCCTCTTAAGTGTTTTACAGTACTGGTAGAGAAAAGCAACTGCTTAGCTAAGAATGTTTTTTGAATGTCACTGATATTTCATCAAGCTGTCACAAGTGTGCCTATGCATATCAGGAAACTTCACCATGAGCAGCTGTTGTCTTGTTCGTTTTAATAGCACAACATTCCTATTGAATTCTTCCCACAGAGTTTGTATTAGTCTGTGTACAACACATTTAGGGCAGTTGTACTTGGTGACTTTTTAAGTGTCTGAAGCAATTTTGTTAAATCCTATTCAGAAGATTGAAAATTCTGCTTTAATCAGAAAATCCCACAAAACGAACAAAAGATGCACAAATGCAAAGTGGAATTAGATAAACACACCTCATTTCTGTAACCTGCCTTGCAGGATAGTGAGGTAAACAGCTGTGTGAAATGGTAATGAAAAGGTTAAGTCATACTAGAGTTCAGGGCTGAGGCTCAGACTGAGAATTTTGATTCTTTCCAATAGCATTCTCTCCTGTTCTTCTCATATAAATCAGATAGTTTGCTCTGAGGAAAAAAAATGCTTCCTGTTGGAAATCTTTGGACTTAACGTTTATTTTGATCTGTGAGTTATTTAGGTTGTGGGAATGCTATTCATGAATTTAAACTTTTTTACTGTCCTTTGGAATTGAGAACAGAGGGTATAATAAGGAAGTGAAGTTAAGGCTATGCAGTCTTGTTTTGGACTGTGTTAAAATATGAACAGGCGTGACAGCTGAGTAAGAATTAGCATTCTGAGCTCTAAAACTAAATCTGCTGAGGACAACTCCATGGGCACGTGTACAGTGAGGGAGTCAGGTGTGGGTACACTTTGCTGTCATCTGAAGGCAGCTGGAATTCAGGAACAGTTCAACCATGTGAGTGGAGCACTGTGCTTGTGCCTAATACACTGATACGGTTCACTCAAGTTTTGCACCCTTCTGGGGAAGTTCTACGGCTATCCCACTGAAAATCTGCTCCTCTTATGCTGCCCCAAAGAGAATTTGGAATGTGGTTTGGACCAAAATGTGCAGAAGCAGCCCAAATATAAAGATAGAAAAGCTTGTGTGCCATGATGGCTCTTGGGTGGGTTTTGGGTTTTTTTAATACGCTTTTCCTACTGCGTAGCTGACAAAGTAATTTAGCTTACAATTGTCTGTGAGAGATTGTATCTTGTCTTGGAAGATCTGTACTTAGCTTGCTTCATACATCAGCTCACACAACTATACTCAAGTCCAGATAACATCTTGTTCTCTTATTTACTCTCTAATATTAATCTTGCTTTGCTTGCTGCTGTGTTTCACTGATTGCTGCCAGTTTTTAAGTTCTTCATACTTCCAGACCATCATTCACTGATGCTTTTCCCTTCAGTCTTCCACTTCCTGTTTTCTCAAAATGGACTTACTTCAGATCTGTACTTTTGGTTAGTTTTGATTGACTACTTTGTGTGTGCAGCAGATTTGCCATCACCGTTCACTTTTTGCACATTATTCTTGCTTTCTTTCTGATACACTTCCATGGCCTTCTTTGTGCTCAATGCCATCTTCTCTCCCTCCTTCCTTTCCTACTCTGAAATTCATCCTAACCTCTCTCTCCTGACATTGTGGCTTTCCAGTTATCATCAGGTCTTAACCTTCCACTAACTCAGATCATAGTTTCAGCATCAGTCTTTATTATGGTCTGCACACAGTCCTCCTCCTGTGTACAGTAATTCAGTTTGGTCTTTGTGCTTAAAAATAAAAGAACAAAAAAATATGGAGGAAATTGGATAGAAATGTAGAGAATTGAAGTGGTCTGAGAATGTTCAGGCTTTGTACTAGGGGGACTGCATTCAGCTCTTGCTTGCATGAATTTTGAATTAATTTGAAGGGCCATGTAAGATTTAGGTGGGGAGCAAAGTAAAGCAATCAAGTGAAGAGCAGTCAAGAGGGAAGTTTATTGCAGTATAGATTCTTAGACAAAGTGTTAAAATTTGGGTCTTAAGGGCATAGGTATTTAAGCAGCAGTTTGTTGATTATTAACAAATACCAGCAGGTCCAGTTTTTAATGGGTTCAAAGTCTAGCATACAATTCAGTGTTCTACTCCCATTGCTTCCTCAGTTATGAAATTAAGGAAAGCATTACAACTGATCATTTAATGTTATTTATATCTAAAATACTCTATTGTCTGGTATAAAACATTAAGACCTCCTTTTCATCTTGTCTATTATCAGCAATTTAACAGAGCTAAGCAATCAACATGCTTAGTTTTTTGTTCTGCTTTTTTAATTAGTCTAAAATGTTAAAGGCAATTGGTTTTTTCATGGATACTTACAGGCTTATTCATTGCATTTTATGACTGAGCTGAAATCATACACTGCAGTTTTGTATAAGATGTATAGTTTCATTGACTAATTTTGAAGCACTTGTTTTCTCAGTGAAATTAAACTCTCTTGTTCAAAAGTTTAATTAATTTTCTTAAACATTATCTTGTTCCTCGTGAGTCATTAAGATATTTTGCAAGTGGTATGCTTCAGTAGTGGCAGCTTTATTGCCAGACCCTTATTAGAGATACAGAAAACTGTTGATAATTGTTTGCTTTTAATTTTCATGTTACATATTTTCATACCATGTCTCTAATTGTCTGTCACATCAAGAAATCCTGTTGCTGCAGTCTGAAAACTTGAATTATTTAAATCTTGGAGTAGAAATTGGTATATTTCCTAATATATAGTGCAGTCTTGCCCCGTATATATTTTTCAGCCATTATGAATCTGGGCAGACAGGAATATCAATAACAAGAATATTTATTTTCTTTAAGATTGTAATAACTCTGTATTTAATGTCAGGCTGAGTTTATCAAGGAAGAATTTTCTCTCAGTTGCTAGGAATTAAAACAACTGCCTATGTGAAAAATAACTAAACTTGCAGCTTCAGAGTGTGAGAGAGTATATATGCCTCCTTGGGGAGGCTTTACATCTCCTCTTTTGTTTCTGGAATCACTGTGTTGGAAAAGGGAGGATCTGCTCTATGCTTGTGTACACCCCAATGTTTGGGTTGCTCTGTCAGTAGTGCTGGACCAGTCTGAAGCTGAGGTCACCTGCTTTGGGAAATTTATCTTAGAAATTACGGTAAATTATCCCTTGAGGCTTTGGTCTTCTTACATTCCTTTTGCAAGCTGATCCTGCCTCCATCCCCAAGTAGCTACACCAGTAATTGAGCATGTTCTGCACCAGTAGGAGTAGGTTCAGCTTCCACTAAGAGATGTCTGTCCAGGGCCCTGCAAAAAAAAGGGTTGGGTATGAGACAGGCTGAGACCAATACTATTTCTGGCACTATTTCTGTTTGTATCTTACGGGTGTGTTGATCAGTATGATCATCCCATTGGCCATGGGAAGCTGTTTTGAGAGTGAAAGCACTATTTTCTTGCATCTAGATCTCTAGTCTTTGCACATAACTAACTATGGATTCCAGCTTTTTATTGCTTGGTAAGGTAAGTCTGCTTTCTAGAGTATAAAATAACTTTTTTTGATTGCAGGGATGTCTTAACACAGAGGTACTTTCTCTTTGTGTGATGTAGGGACAGTTGTCTTCAGTAATGGCCCAAATGCTTTTACTGTATCCAGCTTCTTATTCTTTCTCAATCTTGCCAATTCCATTAGTTTTCTTCAAAATGTGGCTGCTGCTGCTGTTTGCAGGCTGTCCTTGCAAAGGAGAATAAGAGTCTTTATTAGTTTCCTGTGTGATTTTGTCACTGGTTTAGGAAATATGAAAACCCTGACTTGACTGTAAATGGACTGATGAGCATCCTGCTTTTGGACATGTCATCTGCTCTCTTTTCTGAGGAAAAATAAAATGCTTCCTTCTCAGTAACTGCTTGAGGTAGAAGAGTAGGAATGGTTACAAGCACCTGTTAGGCCTGTTTATATGACTTCCTTGGAAGCTGAGTGGCCTCAGTAGTTTTCCATTTAGGCTGGTTTCCTTGACTTCGTAGCAGCAGCGTACATTTTTGGTAATGAGAGATCCATTTGAGTAGGCTGGACTTCCTTCAGTTTTGTTACTCCTCTAGCAAGTCTCTGGGTAAATGCCAAGCATGTTTTAAGACACACACTTGTGGCACAGAGGTGTTGGAGCACAGGCAGAGGGAGAAAGGGTAAGAAGGAAAGTCTCTCACCAGCCTTTTGCCTTCTCCTAGCTTATTCACTGTGGGGGTACAGGGGGGTGGGAAAGAGATGCAAGCACTGCTCAGCAATAGTCAAAATTCTGGTGTGTTTCCAACACTGGTTTAGTCACACATCCAAACCCCACAGCACCGTACAAGCTGCCATGAAGAAAATTAATTCACTCCCATTCAGATGCAGTATCCCTGCTCAACCCTCCACTTGGGCCAATGAAAGCCCCTATGGAAGTGTTTTTCAGGAGAGGTAATGAGATTTGTGTGTGGTGTATACATGTTGAAATAAGGAGGAGGTATGGGTGAGATGTTAAATAATCAGAGTTTCTGTGAAGCACTTGTTTGATGATTACCTTTCAGGTTAGTGCATGACTTCGGATTGCTGGTGCAGAGTTTCAATTTGTTGTCTTGTTCCTTATTTAACTTGTCTGTGTCTCATATCTTTAGTCTTTTCTGTTCATAATTGACCTATGCATAGTTGATCTATTCACATATTTTCTGTAGTACCTCACTGCTTACAGTCTCTTCTGCTTCCACATAATAAATACACTAAGTAATCCTGAGCTGATACCAGACGTTCTAAATCTCTACTCTTTTTCTTATGGTATAATGAAAATGGGCTATTTATTTTCTTCATATTCCTTTTGTTGTGGAACTCTTGACAACGATCTGTCTCCCTTGTACTTTGACAGTCTCTTGTGAGACTTTCAAATGGTACTAATAAGCCAGTTCTTCATCTACTGCTTTGACATGCTGAAAGAATTCTAGATAAGAAGACCATCTTTCTTTTAGAGGCCCTGATATTTACACTTAGTCATATGATTTGCTAGAAATTCCAAACTGTAGATTTATGTGGTATCAAGTGAAGGAATTATTTGGCTTATCTCGGGAAACTGAAATCTACCTAACTACAAATCTGAATTACTATTTTGCAGTCCTTTGGAATAATACTCTTCCTTAATGAGAGTGTGCATGATTTTCTTAATAGTTCAGCTATTTCACTGCTAAGTTCTTTCCATTAGCTCCTGATGGATGTTCTGTTTTATTTAGAAGAATGAGCATTGCATTCATTAGGCAAACTTCATTAAATTTGGAGCTCAATCAACTAGAACTATAATTATATGGAGAGGAAACTTCCTAATTTGACGTTTGTAAAACCAAACCTTTTTGGAATTGGTTATTATCTTATGCGACATGACTGGCTGAGCCTTTGTATTGAACAGAGGCAGACCCTGGGAGGAGTGCCTTCAGCTAGATGAAGTGTTATTTTCTATTATAGTTTAATTGTTTTATAGTCTTTTTTCACCACAATGAGACATCTGCTCCCTCTATATGTGGAGCAATAATAGACTGCTTGAGGTGGTAGCAAGAAGTGTATACTTGAAACTGTTATCTCATTATTTAGGGTTACTTTATGGCACTTCCAATGATACCTTCTGCAGTTTAATTCCAGGAAGGTTATCCCCTTGTCCTTTAAGGCAAAATTTATGGATCTTGGCATGGCTGTGAAAGTTTAATTCCAGGAAGGTTATCCCCTTGTCCTTTAAGGCAAAATTTATGGATCTTGGCATGGCTGTGAAAGGATAAAAAAAAGAACATTCTCTATTAGGAATGGAAAATTATTTCACTTTGTGACTTTAGATGAATGGCTTCTATCAGCATCACTAGGGGGAAGTACCACTGCCTATCCATTTCTGCTTTACCTATAGCAGCACACATGACACTACTGCAGGCTAGTGATTGGAACACGTGCTGTTTCTTCCTTCTTTAGTTTTCAGTCAATGCTTTGCTGGTAGTGCAGTACATTTTAAGATGAAGACAGCTATTATAATGTCACGCTTGTTTTGGTCAAGCTGTAGATACAGAAGAAATCAGTAGAAGCTCTTACTTAAGAACAAATTAAGAATGACATCCTTTCTACATAGTCCTTGAAGAAAGAAGCTGAGAGCAATTAATTAATATTACTCTTTGACCAAGCATAATGTAGCCCACAAACGGTTTAAGTTGTACCTATCTTGCAGTATGGAGCAGCCAAGGTGTTAAATGTGTATTGTCCTCAGTGTAGCATTATATTCCATTCTGCCCTGTATTCTTGTAGGCACAAGACTTCTGAGTGTGAATTCTGCATTTTGGACGTTTCCACCTCAGTGCTCATGAGGAGGGAATTAGCTTGGTTCCTGCTGCCTGATTGACACTAAAGGAGGAAGACTGGGCAGACAATCTGCTGCAAAATTTTGACTTGTCATCTCTTGACCTTTTGGAAATGTGTTCAGCCAAAAGGATTTGAAAATGCAAAGATTGTTCCTCCTAATCTTCCTCAAGGAAGTACTTGTGTAGAAAAAAAGAAAAATAATGTAAATTTGTTTGAAATAGCCTACTTCTATGAAAAAAGAAAAACTAATAATTTCTTACAGGCTGGGATGTATATGCTATCCTTAGGAGATTGGGATAAAAAAAAAATAGTTGGGCTCTCACATGGAGTCTGGAAACTGTAACCATACTGATCTGTGCCTCAGAAACAGGTGCCCATCACTGCTTAGGGAAGAGGCACATGAGAGTGGAAGGGGCTTTTCTCAGTAGTGTTTTGTTCAGCATTCATGGTTCTAGGCAAGATAAACATAAAAGGTGAAAGAAAGGAGTGTAAAGGCAAACTTCATTAACATTGAACAAAGCATTAGGGTACAGCCCAGACAAAAATCTCAGACTGTGAGCCTATGCGTTTAATTGACTCTCAGGGACAAAAAGTGCTGGACAAGGCAGTTTTATTGGGCTGCATTTGTTTCTGTGGCAGCAAACAACGCTGAAGGATCTGGTGTGAAACAAGTAATCCCTTTTGGGGACCACTGCTTTAGGTGAGATCTCTGTGTATGGGGTTGAGGGCTCACTTTTAACACAGTGATAGTGAAAGCAAATTTCTTGTCTGTATTTGGCAAAATCATATAGTTCAACCATTAGAGGATGCACTGGGGAAACTGAGCACTTTTGATCAGCTCTGGCGAGAACTCTGTTCTGTCTGAATTAATCTATCGGATTTGTGGGATGGCAGAAGTTATGTGCTTTTTCATTTTCATGGCCCTTCTTTCGTGGTTCTGTGCAGGGAGAACTCCATGAAAGAGGATGTCTAAATTTGTGTTTTTGAAGATACTTTCTTGAGGTCTGGCAAGTAGATGTTCTTGCCCTCAGCATACTGCTCTATGTTGTGGACACTGAGAATGTGGAACATAGTTCTGAGATCTAGAAAACCGTGGAAGATTGTACCAGGGTGTCTGAAATTCTTTGGAGTAGGTGTGGGGAGGTAGACTGGCAGACAGTGACACACTAGTCCATTTCTGTGTTCTCCACATCCCATGCCAGTTGAAGAACACAAGAGCTTACTGATGTGATTACCACTGGGTTTGAGTTGGAAAGTTTTACTTCTTGAAACTATTGCAAGAGAAACTTCCAGGATTTCCCAAGACTTATATATCCCTATTCATTCAAACATTTTGTGTATTTGAAAATTTGAACAACGTGGTTTGAATAAAGGAACAGAAATTACTTTGAGCGTGTTGTGGACGCAGTATAACACATTCCAACTTTATGTTAAAAAATACCTTGTCAGCTGATACTGAAGGTAGTCCTTGTGTCATGGTCTTACCTGCATATTTTTGAAGTGACAAATTAGATAACTGTCACATTATGCTTTTGAGAGGGTGCTAAGTTAAGTGCAGTGCTCTGGCTCTGCTCAAAGCAACCTCCTCTTTAGCACAAGCAGTGGAATTTGTCATTTGGCTGGAGGCATTAAACCTTACAGTACTTAAACATCACAGTGAATTCATTTCCTGAGAGTTATAGGTATGGCTGGTGGACAATTTATCAAAGGATTTGTCTTTTAATTAATCTTGCAAAAGGTAGTGTGTCCCAGTCTGTGCTTGAATTTTCCTAACAAACACCACCAACTTAAGGCTTTCCAAATCTAATTGAAATGAATTAAAACCGATGCATGGTTATTTTTCAAAAATTAATTGGTGGTTACTTTGTCATGGGTACTGTTGTGTTTAATTTTTATTACTGGGAAAAGAGGTCCCTGAAAATGGAATTAAGCTTACATGTCAGTCATTTAGGTGTGTGAAAGAAACACAGTGGGGATGTTGGCTTCATTCAGTTAGTATTACGTTTGAGGGGAAAAAAATACAGCTTTAACCATGTGGAAGTCAGAAATGGATGAATAAAAACTACCAAGCAGGAACACTGTGCTGTAGAGATTCCCATTATGGGTGGAAAGCACATTAAAAGAACCCTAAAATTGACTTGTTAGGACACTAGTGTCATTAAATTGCTAATCAGTTATTGCACTGGCTTATAGATTACAGGTATGAACAGTGACATTTGGCTACTTTGTTGGTGCACAGGAGGTTTTATACTCTCCATGAAAACAGATAACCCATGATAATTTTTGCTTTTCTCTAGAAACCAATATCTGTGCCTACTGAGGCAGCTGGGGTTGGGATGGCCGAGAGAGACCAGGGCTATCATGGGCCATGGCTCACCACCTCGTCATCCCCTGCACAGATCGATGAGTCACTCATCAATCAGCTCGGAATTGCCGCTTCAAGTGAATGGCATTTGAGCTTAAAGCACCATTGATTTTTATTTGGCTTTCAATGCTCCACTTGAAGTGGTGACAGTTGAGAAATCCATTAGCGCGCACGGCGCCGGTCCCTGCAGACCCGAGGGGAACATCTTGGGACTGCGGCTTTGGCACTCACGCCGGGCCAGCGCTTCCCTGCTCATCAGTCCGTGCTTTTCAATCATTAGGTAGCATCCATAATTGCAAAACTTTGAATATTTCAGGAACAAAAGTTGGGAAATGCAAGGCATTACTGCGAGTACTGCTTGCTTTATCTTGCATGTGCTTTTTTTTTTTTGCTAATGCTTGTGTCCTAGAATTCCTAGTAGCTTTTTGAAGCTGAATGTCTTTCTGTCCTTTGGTATTTTTTGGTGTTAAAGTACAGTTGCTCAAGTTCAAGTTAGGAAAGCAGATGAGAAGGGCTCTTTTTTCTATCTTTAGTGTTCTTTTTTCCCCAGAAGCCAAACTGTGCCAGAGGATTGATACTTTGAAAAAGAAGTGGGAATCCTCTTATGTACCTGATAATTCCTTGCGCATTTTGGTTATTCTTTGTGCTGACACCTTTGTAGTAACTTTGCTTTGCTACTGCTTGGGTTATTTTCTCATGTTTGTGATGTTCAAGAAAAGTAGTGAAATAGTCACTTGTAATAGAAACCCTTCTTTTTTGCATGTAGGAAACTCACAAATGGGTGCTACCATAGTAGATGCATTGGATACTCTTTATATCATGGGCCTTCACGATGAATTCAGAGAAGGACAAGAATGGATTGACAAAAATCTTGATTTCAGTGTGGTGAGTAGAGCCTGCCCTAATATTTCTCTAGTCTTTTTTGTGGTGTTCATCTTGGGGGGAGACAGAAGAGGCCTTTCAGGTGAAGCTTAATAAAACTTACGGATCAAAGTGTCAGATGTAAACTTTAGTGACATTCTCTGTGTATCTAACTTTGTTTTAGGAAATAAAAATATACCCCGACCCTTTCACACTTACGATTGTAAGTTAAGATACATGTATATATTGTCTTTTCAAAGTGCAAATTATAATTGGATAATGGAAGTAAGGGGAAGCGTTTTGTGAGAAATGACCAGGCCTCAGAAATTAAGACAGAAAGATGAGACTTTATGGTTATAGTCATTACAAATAACTGAGCTATGAAAGACGATTTTCCCCCAAACTACAGTGTATAAATTACTTAAGAATACAATCTTGTCTCTTCCATTTCTTAAGAGTTCTAACATAAAATATGCCACTTGAATTCTTGAGTTTTCCTACAGGCTTTTAATCTATCACAAGAATTTCCCCGTTGGTCATACAGCATCTGACATTCTTGAGAGTTTGAAAGCATTAAATGGAAGAAATGGCTCTATTTTGGTCTTATTGATTGGTGTTCTTAGTACTAATTTTGGGACTGTCACAGATTCTGTGATGGAATTTGTATTTCAATCCTTGGATTTGCCCTATGGTTCCAAAAATAATTTTTCATTCAGTAAATGCACATAATGAAATATAGTTGTACTCAGAATTCAGCAAATGCTGTTGTTTCTATATTTTAGCCTACTTTTCAAAAATTATTTGTTTGGGCTTTTTCCTTTTGATTTATACCTTGACTGTCTGGCAAACATCAAAGAAATTTTACTCTGCTTTTGCAGTTAGTGCCAGATAATTATTCAGTCTAAAACTGAAGATCCTAAATATATCAGAGACAGTGCAGACATAATGATACCATTATGAGGATGAACTAAATTGCTTCCATAACTTTTGTCTGATCTAAGGCAATTTCAATATAAATTTGCAATATTAATCTAGAATTTGGATGGAAGAAATTTACATGACCCTCTGGGGTTCAATTACATCTTCCTATGTATCAAAAAACATTTCTGAAGGTTAATGAGTTGTCTTGTGTATACACCAAACTTGAGTCATTTCCTTATATGGTTTGGAGTTTATAAATAAATACATAAATTTGATCCTCTTGGATTCTCCTAGTGGGAGATGGAAATCATTAGTTTCACTTTACCCTGTCCCACTGCATGTGTGATTCATGACTTTAACAGGTATTAAGTGGAATCGTGCTGCATTGGTGTTATTTTTCTTGTATCACCTCTATGTGAAAAGAGAAAGCCTTCTACTAAAACCATTTGGGAATATTTCAAGCTTCCAACTTTTAATCAGTGCTGTTTGAAGAAATCTTTATTCACATAATCTTTCTGAAATATGTAATATGTGCAAAATGCATTTGGTTTTGATCCAAGCACTGCAGGTGCCATTAAAATAGCACAAAAGGAAAGATGTACCTGTAAATGTCCCGTCAGCTGTGTGCAGATTGGTGAGTCAGCTGGTTCAGTGCACGTTGTAGTGACTTTTTGGGATAAAAGGAAAAGTTCTTGCCTATCTCAAAATCTCTTAATAAAACTACATTTCCGTGTCTAATAGGTTGAAGAGAAGTTTATGGGGGAGACAGATGGAGTGTATGTGGAAAATTAAGTGAATGGGGCACAGAGGGAGTCAGTTGTTAAAACTGTCTGGCTCCTCCTAATTTTTTGTGGGTTAAATGAGTCAAAAGATACTGTTGAATTTAACCTAAGGATAATAATGTGGAAGAAGGCAATAAAATGGTTTATTCTCTTGAGTTTCACAGTGGTCCTGCAGTACTACTTGTCTTAACATAAAGGCTATTCCGAGACAAAGATTATGTTAAATTAGATCTCTGAATTTGAGCTTAGTAATTCAGGTTAAAAAAGTGCATTATGGGAATTCTCTAATTATTATTTTGCTTTATCTTTTAAACCTAGAAGGTTTGGTTTTATGCTGAAGCGTAAGAGAGAAGATGCTGAATTATAGAAATGTGCAGTCCTTGCCTTCTTTCCCACCAGCCCCAAATTACTGTAATTGCACTTTGTGATGATAAAATGGTTAGAGGGCAGGAGAAAAACTAATTTGATTTTAATAAAATCTGTTGAAGCTGTAACTAGAATTGTCATTTGGTGTCACAAAGATGTGCACGAGAAATTCAGTTTGGATCTAGAGACTGCAACAGTACAGACCCTTGCATGTGGATTGCCTTAGGATATGTACTTTCTTCTGCCTTGACAATTTTTTTTTCCTTGATTAAGGAGTTGGTTAATTATTTATTAATGCTTTCTTTCTGTTCTAGAATTCTGAAGTGTCTGTTTTTGAGGTCAATATTCGCTTCATTGGCGGTCTTCTAGCAGCGTACTACCTTTCAGGACAAGAGGTAAGGAGACTGGAAGGTGTCTGAAATTCAATGTATTCTAGCAAGTGTGGCATATGGAGACTTTTCTAGAATCTTGACTTCTCAGTAGCTTCCAAACTAATTTCACAGAAGTCAGTTGTCCAAAATAACCAAATTCTTAGAGTATGGAATCTTTAGAGTTTGTTTCTGGGTAGGTCTCATGCCATTTAGGACATTTGGTTACAGTTTTGAAATGCTTCTTTTATCAAAATGTTTTCAGAAGATAGCCACTCAAATAAGCATCAGCTTGAAATGCCAAGTGAAATGTCATCCTCATGCCAGCAATAACTTGTTTTGATATTCTGTAACTCTATGAAGGTAGAAATAATAGCTTTGTCACTTGTCCTGCAAGGCTGTAGGTTTGCTTCATCAAAGTGCTACTCAATCTTCTTACCATTTTCTCAGTGACAAACTGAGAAATAGCAAGCCAATTTTATACAACTTCTGTTAAAAAAGATGTGGGGATTTGCTTAGATTGACAGGATGCATGTCCCCAAAGACTTGCAGCAATGTACTTCCTTACTCCAGCAGTCACAGTGCTGTGACCTCTTACTTCACATTCTTTAACTAGACTAGAGCTTGACCCCCAGCTCTTCCCATGTCTTAGGATTTACCTATCTTTAACTTATTGCTTGTGTCTTTGATTCTTTGGTTTTGTCCTCTATTTTTCATGGCACTTCTGCAGCTCACTACCAGACATATTTCATGGCTTAAGGCCTTCAGGTGTTCTTAGGTATCTTCTTCCTTTGTTTAAGGAAGCACCACATATCTATCAACAAGTTCTCAGGGATTTTAAGACTGCAGCCCTAAAAGTAAGCAAGAGAAAACTCATAATTTGTTGTCTCTTTAAGTCTTTGGCATCATCCTGGGATCTGTGAATTTTCTCTTTTATGAGTGTCTTCTCATAGAAAGAAGAGCTCAGTGACAAAGTAAAAATCCTGTGTACATCTTGAAAGAAATGGGTGGTTTTATTTTTCATCCAGTGCTCCTGCTTCACCTTCTTCAAACTGGAACATGCTCCTTGGAGGCATCTGCTGTGAATATGAAAAGCTTCAGAGAAAAAGCAAGGATCACACATTTATAGCTGAATTATTTGTATAGATTGGTACTGCATTTGTGCCTCTTGAAAAGAACTTTTTTGCCCCAGTATGCAGATGGGTGCAGCCAAGCACTGCCAAAACATATGCTTTGCCTGCATTTATAAAGCAGAGTATTCCTTCTTAAATTTGCTTCTATCCTCTTGATAGAGTCAGAACAAGCTCTTTTGCTTAAACAGCTTTGATTTCTTTCCTTAGAAGCATCTACCATTTCTTTCCTAAATGTTGGCTGGGCTGAGTCTCTTGTTTTCAAGATTTTTATGGCATCATTCTCTCCAACAGACTTCAAATGCTTCATGACTTGTGATACAGGATTATTCCTGTCAAATGTCCATGTGTATGATCTTTATTTCCCTAAAGAACTGCTAAAAAAGTGCTCAGACTGCATTTCTTTCAAAATAGTATGGCAGCTAGGATTGCTTTGGGTGTGTGAGAGACTGCTTCATTTGCCAAGTTGGATGGGGTTTCTCTGCAATTTGTCATTGTGGATATGACAAACAAGGAATTTTGAGGCTCTTCAGCAGTTGAGCCCAGGAGAGACACCTGCATCTGGGAACTCCTTGGAGCTGGAAACAGGTTGCTTGAGATGTGATTTCCAATCTGGTCCTCTCTCTTCCCCAACAAGGGAACATATTCCTTAGCTCAGGATAGGGGCGTGCTTGATTTCTTTATTCACTGCATTCAGACATGTGAGGAGACACTTTGTAGCACTGCTAAGACAGAAAGCCTGTTCCCAGCTGTTTGGCTGTTTTGCCTGATCAGGTTGTGAACATGCACGTGGGCTTACATCTTTAAGGCAGGCTCTGTCTCCTGGTAGGTATCCTTTCTTTGTTCATCAAGCCATTATTTACTTGATCATATTCACTTACCACACCTTGTTGATATTCCAGTTGCCATCTTCCTACCTCCAAGCCTCTACTTCTGCAAGACTGTTGCTAGATTGGTTTTAAAATGTTTTCATACTGATTTTCCATAGTTTTGCATGTCTTGTTTGATGTATTTGAAGTAAGATCCAGTACAATGAGCTGCTGCTTTGAATTAATTCCATTTTTCTCCTTTTAATAAATACAAATTCTGCTTAGGTCTGCAACAGGAGTTACTGCTGTTTGGTAATAGTTACAAAAGCTGTTCTTACTTCATTTTGACTCCTATCACTTACTGTTGATAAAGGTGATGTAGGGACAACCATAAAACAGTGTCCAAGACCCAACATCAGCTGTGGAACTTAAATAATTTTGTAAATGGCCACGTCTGGAGAATTTTATAGTCATCGTGGTTTATCTACAATGCCCTTTGTAGGGAGAGGGTAACTATGCTTGATAGGATTTTATCTGATTCAAAATGGTAGCTATTGACTATAGTTTTCAAGTATAACAGATTACGAATTTAGATTTAATAGTCCTTTTTAATGCTTTTGTTGAAAACGTGTTACTTTTAAAGGTTTATTTAGCATGTATGCTTCCTGTCATGTTACTGCTGTTACTTAGAGAAGCATCAACTGAGATCATGGTTTTAATAATGGTGTTATAGTTAATGGTAGAATTTTAAGCCTTTTGTGTTAAGATTGTGAGTATTGCTGTCCTATTATCAGTAAGGGTTCCCTCTTACTCACTGCAGCGAATGCGTGACTATAATGAAATATATCTCCCATACAACCAAAAATAAAGTTGCTGTTTTTAGCAGCTGACAGCTTGGCTGAAAATGCTGTAGGGCTTGTCCTGTCCAGTGTTGAGTCACAGGCCTTTCTTTGTGAAACATGACACGTGTAAATTTTTTAACAGCTCAGCCTTTCACATATGGGAATTTCTGCTGGACTTCCATGAGTGATGAGCATGTAAAGCTAAAGCTTGAGAAGGATGCATTTTGGTGCAAATGTTGTGGTTGTCTTGCTTCACTCTGCCTTTCAGCTAAAGTAGGGAGATAAAATTGTTTCCCTGTCTAACAGGCAGTTCTTCTGATGTGTGAAAGATCACCATCTTTCTCCATTTTTCCATCTCAGCATGCCTTTTGAGTAGAAGATAATCAAGATAAAATTGCAAACCTTGACACAGTGGAAAATTTGCCCATGCATTCTGTTTCAGTCTTCTGAAGTTGAAATAACACTGATACCTCTCTGGTGGCAGGGGTCGTAGGTCTGCAGTCTGGGGGGGTTCTTGTTTAAATCCTCTGCACAGTATTTTTCCTGGCTGATTGTGGACAGCCCATCTGGTGTCTGGCTAGGTGTATATTATCAGATATAAGAGTGTACCTTCTTTGTCTCAGTTCCCACAGAGAAATGAGGTCTCAATCTGTCATCGGTTTTGACATTCTTTCAGGCAGTGACTTTTCTCCAGGGTACATTATTGAAATATATAATTAATATAGGCTAAAATAGTGCAGTGTAGAATCATAGAATGGTTTGGGTTGGAAAGGACCTTTAAAGATCATCTAGTACCACCCCCTGCCATAGGCAGGGACAGCTTTCAACAGACACATTACTCAGAGCCCTCTCTGACCTGGCCTTGAACACTGCCAGGGATGGTGTGTCCACAGCTTCCCTGGGCAGTACAATCTCATTACCCTCATTGCAACAAATGCCTTCCTAACAGGGCCCTAAGAGGGCTTTGAGCAGCCTGATCTGGTGGAAGGTGTCCCTACCCATGGCAGGAGTTGGAACTAGATGATCTTTAAGGGTCTCCTCCAACCTAAACAGTTTTGTGATAATATCTGCTCTAAACCTACCCTCTTTCACTTTTGAAACAGTTGTCCTTTCTCCTGCCATTGGAGGCCATAGTAGAAAGTGGTCTTCATCTGTCTTGGAAGCCAGACCCCCTTTAGGTGCTGGAAGGTGCTATAAGGTCCCTCTGGAGCCTTCTCTTCTCCAGACTGAACAACCTCAACTCCCTTAGTCTGCCTTCAAAGGAGATGTTTCAGCCCTCGGGTCATTTTTGTGACCATCCTCTGGACCTGCTCCAACAGGTCCACATTCTTCTTTTATTGGGACTCCAGAGCTGCAAACCATATTAAGGTCCTCAGTATAAGTGAGGGGTTTAGTGTATATCTTTTGAAATTATAGTGCCAAGCTAAAGAAAGAGAAGGTTGGACCAGATAATCCTCTGTGGTCCCTTCCAATCTAACTGATTCTGTGAAAGAAAAAAAGGCTCAATAAAAAATGAAGGAAAAAAGTATGATCTCTCCTGAGTGTGCTGTATGTCATAAAATAATAGAATCATCTAGGTTGGAAAAGACCTTGACAATAGAGTTCAGCCTCTCCAGGCATACTCTTGTATTTTACTGTATGCCAGAGATTTCTTCCCAGTTCCAGTAAGCAACCACTGCAAAGTGTTAGCTTATTGTTATTCTTTGTTAAATTGTAAGCTAATAGGTATAATCTCTAAGTACCTAAATAACTAAATAAGAAAGGCAAAATTCATTGTGCCTGTATTCAATATGGAGCCACTAATTAAATCTTTCTGAGGTATTGGGTTTATGAGAGTTGCTTGGTGGAATTGTGAGTGACTGGGAGACATACTGTGAAAACTAGGCACTCCTATTTTCTACCCCAGGTTGTGATAGAACGGGTAACATGTCTATATTTTACATTTTGATCAAACCAGATTGTAGTTAAAGTGTGTGAACTGTATGTTTTTCATCTCCTGAGTTCAGAGGCACCACTGTGCTTCCTCTTTGGCATCAGTCAAATAGAGTTAATAGTCCAAAATAACATATTGATGGTAAAATATATAATGACTTCTTACCTAAATTGAGCCAGACTGTTTCTCATTAATCCCTGCAACAATCCTTTAATTTCTGTAAGAACTACATACAGTCTTCATTATGCTTGTGGGGTGGGGATGGGGGACGACACTATGATAAAGCTGATAATGTAACAGAAATAAGTAGAAATTAAGTCTTCCATATGCCTAGTTTGGAGTAAACATTGAGTATGAGAAAGGAATGAAAGGATGAAAACCAGCCTTACATGAATTAAAAAACAAACAAAACAAACAAAAATCATCTGTAAAATCCCCAAACAAAACAAAAAAAAAAGAATTTTTTTTCAATGTGGCTGCATTAAGGAATTTTCTTTCTTTTGCCTATCATACTGGCACAAATATAATTTTTGTCTTGAGTTATGAACCCATGTGGTTTTTTATAGTTTTCAGTGATGCCTACCAAGGCATTTTTTAGCATTTTCCCCAGAACAGTAGGCTTCTTTGTTTATTCCAAGTTAATTCCCTAGACTTACTGTATCAGAATGTTTTGTGTTCTTTATGATTTTCTTTAACTTAGTATACAGCACTAATAAAATAAAATATCTTGATATCACTCTATTGTATGTAACAGCATCAGGATAGAAATGCCTAATGAAAGAGTATCATGTATACAAGGAGATTACAGTAAGATAAAGCTACTTGTATTTCACAAAAAAAAAGGAGATGCTATTGCAAGACAGTCTTATTAGATTGGGTCTATCTGTTCATACAGTCTTCTGAAGTAATTGTCCAAGGAGGTTACCTGGAAATTAACCCATAGTGTATGGCTAGTTTCTGAGGATGTGCCTCTGGAATTCTTTCATCTCCCACGGTGTCTGTCTAGTTCTGTGGTTCAAGATTTTATTCAAGATCAGTCTTGTTTGGTGCATGGTTTTTCTCTGGGTAATATGCGCTTTTTCTCTTTAATATGGAGGTTGGCATTGGTAAATTCTTTTTTTCAACACACATTATCTAATTGATCTTTATTTGGTATAGGATTGATTATATGTTTTTCCACTTCTTTCAGTCACATCTGTGGAGCTGGGTCTTTTTGGGCATCAGGGTAGCTGATGCTGATTTTGGAGGGAGGATAGGAGCACTGCTTTGTAAAATCGCTGCCTGTTCACAATGCTTTCAACTGCTGATGCAAAAGAGCAACAAGCAGGCAAGCAGTGAGAATGTATGGCACAAAGCAGAAATGAGTTGGCTGATCTCTGTGTTAATGCTGAAAGAATGAAGCTTGCCAACAGACCACAGCAGTAAGCTGCTGGAGAATTTACAAAACAGATCCACGATGATTGTGTCTGAATGTTGAATTTGTGAGAGTAGGCTACCAGGAGACCAGGAGTTACAGTGTCCTCAAGGACTGAAACAGTAAAAGGTCTGTTGCAACCTGATGTAGGATATCGCACTGGAATCTTCAACAGAAGTTGGATTTTCTTGTGGTGTGCTGCATCAAGTGGTCCAAGAGTTGTGGTTTCTGCTATACTGTCCCCAGACCTGGCTAGTGAAGGAGCAATCAGTATGAGGAAGACTTCACAGATGACAATGCCAGAAGAAACCAGCTTCCATCCTTCGTATTGGGTGTGTGAACTTCTTTGAGCTCATAAAGGCAGATGGAAATTCCTAGAGCACCTTGCAGGATCCGTTGTTCCTCCTTTCTGAAACCCATCCAAAAGACAGCAGAAAAGATACTGAACCCTGCTATGAGCAGTATTTTCACTTCCAAGTCTTTGTGCACACACTGTAAATGAACTTTCTGCTCTCCAAATGGGAGTTTGTTCAAGGAGGGAGGGACAGACATCTGCAGAGCCCAAAATTGCGTACACGCGGAATCATCCCATAATTAAACACAGGGAATGATCATTGGAGCAATAAAGCCTAAGTAAGATAAAGAACAATCTTGTACCAGAGGTTATTGCTCTGTGTTCAAAATGCGATTTTTTAACACTTGTATTTGATGAATTGCTGTCACTGCTCCTCTATGGCTCCTGCCCAATAGCCTCCAGCACTGATGATACCCACTGCTAGAATGAACGTGGTTGCCTGCCAAATGTCTGTCCAACTTCTTGAAAAATAGATAAAGTCCAATTTTTTGAGCAAATCTACAAGAATAGTAATCTCTTCACAGTGATCCCAGTCACAGGCATGTCTGCTGT
>WAAE01023697.1:55789-152130 GCA_013400495.1 Nicator chloris | reverse complement strand
TTTTTTTTTATTATTATTATAGTGTATTACAGCCTTTTTTCTTCAGCAAGTTTTTAGCTCTAATCATGGGTGATAATGCCACTTTGAAGATACTAGATTATCTTCTGAGGGGATTTTATAAAAATTTGACAAGGAAATCTTAAGTTTGTGGCCCTATTAGGTGTCCAGTTCAGCATTTGAGAAGGGAGATGTTCTTAAGCTGTGAAACATCAGATTACAATTGATAAGGTTCCTCTGTGCTTCACCTAAATCAAGTTACATTGAGCTGAATGAGAGTCTTGGGCTGAAATTGCTCTGGTGTGTAGAGGATCCTGTGTTTTTGCTGAGGCTGTGGATATTGTGAAATAGTGTGAAGCTGGTGGGCTTTGCTCTGGGGCTGGGAGGTGAAGCATTTGCTGTTGATAGACCAAAGAGGTAAATTTTAATTCAGAGCTTTGAGACCTTTCACAGGTGCAACCTCCATGTTCTTGTCAGGCTTCTTGAGAATACTGAGATTTTTTGCATACCCCACTAAATTGGTAGATTTAAAGAAAGTTCTTTCTCTTTCTTCTTCTAAAAATACTGTGAACATCTTAATGGAAAATTTCCTCAACCTTTTTTCCTGGGTTCAAGCAGTTTCAGCTTGAGCTGAACTGCACTGCATCCAGCTCATGCGTGTGGTGACTGGTGTTTGTAGGCAGCTTTCTCTTTGCCTTCTGTTTCTGGCAGTAAATGGCTGCTAGGCCTCCCTGATGGGGTCTTTTAAAAAGTAGAAAAGATCAAATATGTGTACAGAGTACTTCAAAATTACAAGAGAAATGAATCTACAACATTATTCTGTTGAAGAAAAGTTGTATTGTTGGTAAGCACTGCCTGCTCCCTGCAAGGAAGTCCCACGCTGGAACAGAGAGGGTACAAGGGCAGTATTGTTTGTGAGTCCTGGCATAAATCTCTGTCCTTCCTGCCCCAGCACACTGGAGCAATGCAGAGGCAATTGCTTTAGTGCAGCAGGCAAAATTTGTTTGTGCAAGCAATTCAGCTGCTGCTCATGAGAAACAGAACGGCAGGAGCGATTTGACTGACTTTCATATAAATGAAGCGTGATCATAAGATGTTTCTGGTGGAGTTTTGAGTCCCAAAGATTTCACACTTCTGCACTGCCCTGTGCAGATGCCAGGGTACTGATCTTGAATGCTAGCCCAGAATTCCCAGAGAGTCAGTGTTCAAGTGCTGGATGCAAGCTAAGAGACCTCTACAGATGGTTGCAAGGTGGTTTTTTAAAACACTTTTGGGAATGTGAGAGCTGGCACCAAAATTATTTTGGAATGCAGTCCGTCAGAAAGAGGTGATGTAAACCAGATTTCTGTGTGCTGTGACAAGTTAGTACAATAATAATCTGGTTGAATTAGTATCATCATTTATTTGTAAACAGAGATTATTTTATGTCTTCTCACTGATTTTTATGGAAGTCTCTGAAACACAACAAGGCATAACAATATTTTTTGAAGATCAGCTGAATTTGTACACTGGAAGAAAAGGCACTTAAAGGGCTGCCTTCCTCACTGCTGTGAATTTTACAATTTCACTGGAAAAATGCCCACTTAACTGACTGTGAACTTGATCAAAATGCTTGTCTAGAGAATCTTCATTCATTTTGATGATGATCCAAGAAGCCAGGCAGGGAACTGGAAATACCTCTACCAACCCATGTTCTGAGTAAAACCCTCTATGAAAACCATTTCTTGGTTTAATTTTTATGGCTTCATGTGTCCTATAAATTACTCAAACTTATCTGTAGCTGTAAAATTATTTAGCAAATGTACCTTTTGTGAACTGGGACATAGAGTGTTTTAAAACTTGAAACGGCATCTTTGGAAGAAGAGGTTAAATGATGAGCATTAGAGAACTTAAGGGAGATTCAGAGCTTTGCAGACACTTGGCAGGAAGAGGATGCTCTTCTATGGCATAAAATCTAAATCAAGATGTATTTCTGTGTCCCAAAGTGTCATCCAAATCACATGCTGCAGCTTGTTTCTTTCCGGTAATGCTGTTTGACATATTGTCAGCAACACCAAGTATGTTTTTTCCCTTCCTCACTCTCACTCTCTGTGTGTCAACACATTTACAGCTGTGATTAAGAATCCTCTGTTTAATGTTTCATAAGTTTTAGGATTACCTTACACTGAAATAAGCCAGTCTTCACCTGAGAGCACTAAACTGCGCATACATCCCATTGCTTTTCCAAAATAAAAGAACTCTTGAGAATGAACCACATGTGAAATAATATAATCATGTGTGTGCACCTAGGGGAATGGTTGGTGAGAAAGCTGAAGTCGTGTAGCTGAGTGGGAGTTTACTTCCACAGTATGTTGAAAAATGTATTCACAAATTGTTTAAATTCTTGCGGGAGGCCGGAGGGTTTCTAACATGGCAAGTGAAGATTTACTGCCATCTACTGTGCAGTTGAACACTGATTATGCGTAACAGATAAAACAGAATGAATTGGGTTAGTGTACATTTTTTTGGAAGGGGGGGCATGGGTTAGGATTTAAGGTATTATCCCAAACAGACTGTGGGGTTGGAGGTTCTGCCTGAGCGAGGCCAGGGTGATGATGCAGAGCAGAATCCAGTGCATCAACTTTCAGAGTGTGTGTGACCAAGTGGCCAGGTACAACCCTGGGTTCTCCCACCGAGCATTACAGCTACAGATCCCAGGGGTTTCTTTAAAGATGCCCTTCAAATGTTAGAAGAACCTGTAGCTGTTTCCAATGGATCTGTCTTTTATTATCTTCATAAAGTAGGTACGTATTCCCGAAAACCCTACTGAAGGTGATACCTCTTAGCATGTTTATAATAAATAGACTCTTAACCAGAGATAGAGATTTTTTTAAACCACATGTAGGGTGGTTAAATTCCTTAAAATTTCTGCATGTTTTGTTAAAGTAAAAGGCAAAATGCTGAGTGAGAAACAGTTGAAGTGTCTCAATGCTCTGGCAGGGAGGGGAGACCTAGTAAGTAGATTCTTGTTAGTTACTGTCCTCCCACCTGTAATAAGGATCTTTTGAGCTTCTCCCACAAACATTTTGCCATGATATGTGACTTTTTACTCCAGTGTGAATCTCTATTTAGTACATAACTGAACGAGCTTCTGAGCACTTGCATCCTACAGCTGGGCCTGTAGGTCCCTTCGTGTGGGCCAGGAATGCAGCCCTTCAGATTACTGAATTCCTGTGCCACTCCCAAGGCAGCTGTCTGCCTCCTTAAACCTCCTTCTGGCTCTGCCCTGCCTCCTGTTCATGCAGGCTTGTTCCAAAATTTGGAAGATTCTGGTTAGGGGTCTGTGCTGGTTGCTAAATCCATACCAGCTTGGCAGTGGAGGGAAGCAAGTGAGTGTTTAGATGCGGATGCTGCCATACAGACTTTCCGTTCAGGATCATTATTGTGCTTCAAACTTTTGCTAGACAACTCTTTGTAAGCTAAGAGAGATAGTAAATGCTCCTCCAGCATTAGTGCCTCTTTTCCTTGCATCAAAACCATGCATTTCTTTTAAGAATTATTTAAGCCTACAATTAGAATGGCAATTTAAGGCAGTTCTAGACAATGAGGAAGCTGTAGGGAGTGGATCAAGAAACTCGGGCTGTTGTTAAATCCCTTTGTCTCCCAAGCAGAAAAGTCACAGGTCTTCTTTTCACCTATTTAGATTCAATGTTATTTGGGATGAAAACTTAAAACTGAGTTTAACATATAGAAAAAAAACCAAGTAGATGTATATTTCTGCAGTGGAAGGAATCATTTAGGGAAGTATTCAGAAGGCTTCTTCTACCTTTTACTTCTTGCAAGATTGTAATTTTTTCTGAAAAATTCTTACACATGGGCTTGTAAACGTGCTTTACCTTGGTGCTGTACCTTGTAGTGTTTTGGCAGTGTGAGGAGTTTTAATTTTCTGCTGTATAATTTTCTTCTACTGTATAGGATCAGTGGTGCTGGTCTTATTACAGCTGTGTGCAACCACAACTCTGTTGCATCTAGTTTTATGTCCTTCACTGTAACAGTGCAGTAAATTGTGATGGTAATAATGCTAATTACATCAGAGAGGAAAATAAACAGGGAGGAGTCCTTTTTCACACTTCCAAGACATCATTACAACAATCTGAAATTTCTCATTTAAATGTCTGAAAAAAATTGCATCTCTCTCCTCTCACCCTTTCTACCATGTTGTATTATCTATTCATCATAATTTTTCTAGCAGTTTGCTACAATTAGGGAAGATTTCTAAAAGGATAAAATTGTGTGATCTAACCGAGGCTGTTCCCATCTTCCTATAGAGTTGAATGATGTGGATGTGATCTTTGTAGTCATGTTGCTGAATCTCTGACAGATACATGTGCATGTTAGTTTAATTTCTCTGAACTCACTAGCAAATTTCTTGATAGATCACCCCTGAGGCCTGTATGTAAAGCATGTTAAAAAAATCCCACTGCTTATAGAAAACAGGTCCTGGGGGACTGATGACACGTCCAGATCGTTGTGAATCATGATGTGGAAAAATAGATTTTTCTGGATTGCTTTTAAGAGTTCTGCTCAGCTTTATCATGATTAAGGCTTTTCACTGTGGTATTGGAGTTCAGTGTGAAATGACACAATAACTAGTATATTATTAATACTGTTTGCTCTTACTCCGTCAAAAGAACACCTCAGGGTGCCTACTATAAATGAGATCCTAAGATCATGGTAGGGCTTGTGCTTTTTCATTTATAACCAAAAATGAACCAGGCAAACTAGAAATGCCAGTGTGTATTTTTTGCTGGACGACTTAATGTTGTGGTACTTCAAATAGTGCTACTTAAAATTGATGGGTATTTTTAGTGGCATTTTGAGTTTTCACATTTAAAACACAGCAGTGTGGAATTTGGTCATTTGTGGGGAGGGATCTACAGCATCTGCTTATCTTTTCACCCTTGGTGTGCACCCTGCTGCTCTAAAACCTGTGATTCCCTGGATCAAATTGGGGTTGTAAGATGCAGATGTAGAAAAGGAACAAGGATTCTAATCCTGAAGGAATTTGGCTTTTGGCAGTCGCTATAGGCAGACAGGTGTGGATGACTTTGGAGCTGGCTTTAGGTCTGTCACTTGATAGGGCTGCTAATGAGCTGTTTTATGCTTCCTTGCTGTAGTGGATGATGTTGTAATTCCGAGGATAGCGTCAGGTTTCCTTTTGGGAGTATTGTCTGCAGCTCCTCAAGAGATCTGTGCACCGGATCTTTCATGGAGCTGTAGTTTAAGTCTTTTCTGATGCACACATATAGTTATTCTTTTAGTAAATAGGAGTGCCCACCCAGATACTGGTATGCTCAAGCATAATGCAATGAATTACTTTCTTCATGCCTGATGGGAGGGAATTCCACAGCCTAATTGGCTGCACAGACCACTGAACAGGACCAGAGCATGGGGAATGCTGTCTTGCAAATGACAAAATGCTCCTTTACAGTAAGATGCAGAGCGTGTCAAAGTCTGTAATGAGCTTGACTGAATGTTTACCAGTGCAACGGTATGGAAGTTTTAGAATTACATTGAAAAATTTATTTCTGTCACTAATTCTGTCACTGTGGTGTGACAGAATTGCATTGTAGATGCACTGAGCCTCCCATGTGACCATTAACGGCATCTTCTCAGATCTCAAATACGTTACAGCAAATGCCCAGAGGAGGCTAAGTCTGTACTGCTGAGATCAAGAAATATTTTATCTTTGGGTGAAAAGAATGGTAGTCAGGAATACAGCCTGCAGTGCTTTTTGTATTTACCTTTACTGTCCAGTAGTTGAAAGCTATGGCAAAGCATACTGGACATTGACTATTTCTTTTGTTTGTTTACTCAAGAGTTTGAAAGCCTGACTAAATGTGTAATCTCTGAAATGCAGCTTTAGAAATAAATCCAAGATTTTGCACCTTAAGTTGAAGGAAACTTTTTTAATAACTTTTTTTTTTAGTTTTGTGCCATTTTTCACTCTTGCACAATAATGTTTTAAAAGATGGCCAACTACATTGAAAGCATTAAACAGTGGTGTTTTGTTTGTAACCTTTTACCTTGGGACAAGAAAAAGCAATTGATGAAAAGCTTAAAAGGCTTCATGTGTTTTTTTAATGTGAACAAATATCAGTTAGAAAGCTTTTATGTGAGTAAATAGTTTTCTTTTTTTTTTTTTTTCCCTTTTTGGAAACAGGAAGATCCAGTTTATCTGGAATACCCCCAAATCTGTCTTATTCCTAACAGGGTTCCCCAGGTGTCTTCTGTAAAAGAATCTGACTTCAGAGTGCAGCCTCTTCTCTTGACATACACTGGAATTTTCAAGTGATGTATGAAATATTTAAGTATGTCTGAGTAATTCCCCCACTTCTCTGCTGCTCTGTGACTATTTAGCCATTGGCTGGGGAGGAGGGTAATACTGGAAGAGAGAATTTGAAGGTGGGGGGAAAGGGGACCTTGGCTTTTAGTGCAGAAGACATTGCACTCACAGGGAGAAAGAGGGATAAGGGAGCAAGTGGGCCCCAAAGTGGTAAAGAAAAAGCATTGCCAGTGCTGTGAAGAGTTTGAGGGTGAGGACTTATAAGAAAAGCTGCAAGCCCTGGGACCTACAGAACCACTTGAAGAGCTCTGTCATGGTGGAAGGGGTGAGGGCCATGCACATCTTATGAAGGAGTGGGTCCCATTAATTTAAACAGGAGATGCATATCGAAGTTCTAGCTGTAACCTGATGAAAAGACAATGGATAGAGGAGTGGCAGGATTTAGCCAGCAGATGCTGGAGGGAAGAGGAGAGGATCCATGTGGATAGCAGGGTGGGAAAAAGCACAAGCAGGTAGAACTGCAAAAGATTCCTTGCCAGAGAAGAGAGATGGTCAGAAGCGGGAGAACCTGCTAGAAGGTTGGGGAGATACACCAGCAGTTTGCTCTTGCCTGGATATTTGTTGAAACTATTTTCAGGTCAGTTTGGAAATATGCACATGGATCTGATACTGTTTTCTACCTGTTTCATCTTGTACTGTTTATCCCTTACACAGTATGAATCAATTAACGGTCTTTCATTCAATCCAGCAAAAGACATGGAGAAGGCAAGTGCTTGTGTTCTCTGTTCCTCTTTTTCCTTTTTTTCTTTCCTCTTAATACTCTGAAAATGCTTTATTGCAGTTTATTACACTGTTTTTAACATTCTGAAGCCAGACATCCCCATCTAGTGGTTATTCCACCTTCACTCACCAAGTACCACTTTGGGAAAAAGGATGCCCTGCACACACACACACAGAGCAGGAAGACCAGCTGTAGCCCCTCTGTTACTTCACTGCATTCCTTGTGGGTTTCTTAAGCTGCTGGGAGTCTGCAACAAAGTACTTAAATTTTTTTTCCCAGAGGAAATTTTTTTTAGTACTTATAGTTTGCATGTGGAAAAAAAAATGCTGATATATGGAAGGGAATTATTTTACTACTGCTTATGACACAGCAAATACACATGAAGATGCTTGTCATCATAATTGTATGCAGAAAATAAAGCAGGATCAGTCTTGTTTGTTAACAGGAAAATTACAAGAATTTGTAGAACTAGTTACTAGACATTGCTTTGTGAATGAAAAATGTGAATGGTGTTGCGTTAAAGTAAAATCGTTGGGACCTGGTAGCGTGTATAATAATACAGAATAATATTTCTGCTGCATGTAATCCTCTGTAGCCTTTCAAAGAAAAACACAATCAGTTGTTTTTCTTGTTGGAGTTTTCTTGTTGCTTCCTGAAGGCTTCACCATAACTCCCTGTTGTGTGTCTGATGGGTGTTGGTGGTGGCTGTGAGTCAGGAGTGGGTCAAGGCTGCTCTTTGTCTGAGAGTTGCCCAGGCTGAGGCTGTAGTGCAGCCATCTGACCCTCCTTGGCTGTGAGGGAAATGGTGCCAACAAATGCAGTCAGGGTTTCATTTTCACAGCCTGGGATGGGAAGACATTTTCAGGACCGCTTGGGATGGGAGCATAAAGGGACACCCCCCCCCCACCCTGTTATTCAAAGACAAAGTCAAGGTGTGCACCAGGTGTAAAGTTCCATCTTCTTCCTCACACAAAGCTTCATATTGCTTTCTCCACCATGGGGTCTCCTCCACCTGTGGGCAAAGAAATCTCTCATGGGCTTGACTGCAGGAACGGAAGCAGAGTTTTCTATTTCTCCTCAATCTTTAATTAATTTTTCTTGTCTTCTTGAAGGCCTGTTTACTTTACATACATACGTACATACATATTCAGAGATCACAAGATAATTTGTTGGATCCTTCTCTGTGCCCTGAATTAAAAAGTCTTGAGGGCCAGTCAGATTTGCTTTATGTCAGGAAGGGCTAAAATGAAGCCAGATCTAGAAAGCCAGAAAGGAGAAGGAGAAAGAGACTATCCCTTCTCCTGCAGTGGGGGAACATCTTCAGAAGTGCCTGGCTGAGGACTGGGTGCAGAAGCTGGTGTCTGGGTCAGCTGAATAACTCACCCATGTTTTTTACTGGAGACAGCAGTGAGAATATTCAGCTGAAATACTGAGAATTGACTCCATTTCCACCATCCTCAAATGAGTATTTTTAATATGTATTTCATATGGTCATTTTTCAGAAGAACTCTTTAGTGGAAATGTCCTACTATGAAGGCACTTTCTGTTCTCATAGCAGAAGCAGAACTGGTTCTGCATTACGTCTGCTTTGATTTTATTTTTTGTAATCTGTTAATGACTAAAGAGCCATTGGGTGGCAGTATCAGCCAGTGAGCACCTCCAACAGTTGCCGAGCTAAATGCAAAAGTCTAGGTAGGAAAGATGAGAAATAACAAGTTTCTTAAGAAGGAAAACATACATTGGTTTGTATTTGAAGAGACTGTGTTTTTCTCCCCACCATGTATGTTTTGAAAATCTTTTAAAATTAGGTATTATCTCTTTGCTCTACTGTCTTCAAAAGCAGAAGTCTTCACTTGTAATATCAACTTTTTTTTTTTTCTAGAAGCAGCTATGAATGTAGAATAAAATTAAAACCATGCTAAGAATAAGGGAAAATGCAGTGCAGGAGTTCTGGTCGATGTGTGCCTTTAGGGTGTGCCTGCACAGGGGCTTAGGTGCTGTTTGAGCTTGGTGTTCCTGAGCTGAGCACACACATCAGGGTAATAGCATCTGGGATTCAAATCATACATTTATTTTCATTTTATTCCATTTTTTGGTTAATACAAAGCTTACTTGTGTGTTCAGCTTCATGACTGGAAAATAGCATTTGTGATGACCTACTATTTAATTCTACATTTGGAGGCAGCAGACTTAAAATACCAATATATTTGTGATGATGTAAAACTTGCAAAACTGACTAAGAGTGCCTGCTTTGAGGCTCTGTTTCTAGCTGAGCCTGTTTTCTGTGATAGGAATTGTAGTTATTTTTTGTCAGGGGTATGGTGTCAGTTCCATTATAGGCATTTTCACAGAAGTACTGTTTTATACATTCATGCTGTTAGCTCTCAGCACTCTCCTAAGTTCAAGGCTGGCAAGACTATGAAAGGTGCAAGCAAATTTTAGCTTATTCCTAATATCCTTCACTTCACAAACCCCATCCTGATCCCGAACAGGAACATTTTGAGAGGTACCAAAAAAAGCCCACATGATCATGTTGTTCACATCTTGCTTTCAAATGCACCAGATAATGCCACTTGTTTAAGCTTAGTCATGTCTGGGGGAATGTCAGGAGTCTGCATCACATGAGCGGCTCCTCAGATTTCCCAGCCTGCATCAGCATGTTTTCCTGGGTAGAAGCAGAGTGGAGATGTTATTAAAATGGCTCATCCTAGATGTTAGTATTGATATTAAATCTCAGGCTTATTCCTGTGCTTTTCACACAATATTTCACATTTACATTCAACTGATTTATGTGAAAATACTTTAGTATCTTTTTTTCCTTAAGGTATATGCCTCAGATGGAAGAACATACATTCTAACCAACCACCCTCTTTGTATTCTTGCTGACAATTTCATTTTCTGCTCGATCCCCAGACTTACCTCCTTAGGGCAGCTTTAAGCCAAACTTTTGCTTAATTTTAAATGTGTATCCTTTCCATCATCTGTTTATAGACCTAGTGTTGCTTGTCCTCTTTCCCTCCTTGGACACCAGGAGGCCAAAAGGACCATTGGCGTGTCCTTGCTCATGCTTCAGGTCAATAACCTTCTCCTGAGCAAGCAAGCATGTGACAGACAGGGAAAGCACCTGGTACAGTCTGGGTTTGTTCCCTCCTGCCTTTGCAGTGCTGGTGATAAATGCATCCCACCTGGAGATACTCCAGACTGGTGAGATCTTTAAGCCTTTCCCCCTGAGCATCACTTCCAGATGCTCAAGGGTCACTGTACTCACCACACCAGCTATGCAAAACCTGGAGAGGGTGAGAGATGAGGAACCAAAAAGTCTGGCGGCACCAAAACGCTGGGTTGTCTTATGCCTTGCCATCAGGTGACTCATATTCAGGACAAAATCTGCTCAGTGTGTTTGACTCTACTCCAGGGCTCTGTTCCCGGGGTCTCCTAATCCTGTTTCAAGAGTCAGGAGTAGATTGGCATTGCTTCCTAAGGCTTTCAAGCCTGTGTTTTGTCTGTCCACTCCCCGCAGTCTCTCCCCTGTGGTGCACATGGAGTTGGATGCCCCACACGTGCCCATATAGGGAAGGGTGTAACTATCTTGTTGACATTGGCTAATCCAGGCAGGCATGTGAAGGGGCAGCAGAGTGTGATGCTCACATGTAGCGTGGCAGACGGCACTTGGGACTGGCTGTCTCCATCACACCCCTCAGGACCGACATATAAGACAGGGAAAGAGCTTTTCTGCATGCCTCTGCATGCTCCTGACAGAGCTGCTGAAGATCTGGGCTGTCTAGCTCCATGTACTGAGCCACACTCATTCCTAGAGGAGAAAATTAATGAACCTTTCCTGTGCTGCAAATTAATGGCAGTTCTGCAATAGTTTTAATTTCTACAACATCAGTGCACTGTATTAGGTGAAGATAACTGAGCAGGACCAAATGTCTTGCAGGAAACACCATCCTGTATTGGTGAAAGCCTAGCTGACCACGTCCTTTTCCAAATGTATGGCCAAATGGGAGAAAACTCAACTAAATGATTTGTTACTGAATTTTCATCAATGACATCTAGGTAGCCCTCTAAGTTATCTGTATGATAATGCTTGAGTGGGCAGCAGAGCTTATTGTATGTATTATTCTCTTTGAAGCTCCAGTGATGAACAAAGACTTTGCTTTCAGTAGACAAGTCATAGTGTGAAAGTGTCTGAAAGTATTACCAACAGAGACCACAGGCTGGATCATAGCTAGAAGACCTGACTGAAGGCTTACTAAATTTGACAAGAGAGTTCGAGACTGATCTGTTGTGCAGGAGGATTTTAGGTAATCCAATTAAGTAACTGTTTATTACTTAAAGCACTTATGGAAACTGCTCAGGATCTCTTTATAACGGTGCTGAGCATTGAACACTATCTTCACCTGCTGTCCCATCCACCAAATTATTTCTGTGTGTGATAATGAACCACTGCACTCACTATGAACTACAATACACAACCTAGTAGGAATAACAGAAAAGTAGGAAAAACATCATTAAAGCAGGTAACTGCTCTGCCCTTAGATGGAAGCAACCAGCAGTAGTGCAGGAGGCCACCATTTCTCTGCAGTGAGAAGGCTTCAGCCTACATTACACATATGGGTGACTTGGTCCTACTTAAAGTATAACTATTTTCTCTGTTAAATTGTATTATATGTGCAGCAAAAATACTTGTGTTAGAGTATTTGATTAGCACAGTCCTTGAACCAGGTGCAGAAGAAGCATGAATGCTGGACACATGAGCAAATCCCAGCTTGGTAGAGGTTTTCTTAGCTAGAAATGACCCCTAAACAGTCGAGTCTGACCCCAGATGTAACATAGATATTTCATACTGTGTGACCCAGAGGGTCCTTTATGATCCCAAACCCAGGTTTTACAACTCATCCCCCCTGATACTGGGGACCAGGATTGACCTGGACCCTGGCAGCAAACTACACTGTGATTTCAGTAATATATGTTGGCAGTTAGATTTGATGCTGTCAATCTTTGAAGCCTCAATCTCTACAGACACTTGAGCATCTAAAAAACCATTTAGAAATATTGATGTGGGCCTGCTTTAGTGTCGAACAGTAGTTGTTCTTATAATCCCAGAAGACCATGTTAGGGTCTGTCAATGTTTCTTGATGTCATGTTAAAGAGTATTTATGAAGTTTGAATAGTCTTGCTAGTGATTGTTCAAAAATGTCAATGTCCAGATACCCAAACATTTTGGAATCACAGTTGTATGGAATATTTCTGGTCTTCAAATTATTAGTTTAGGTATAGACATTCAAGACATATGTTCAGTTTCCCTGTCTATCATAAAGAAGTTGCAGATGAAGTTGTCTGATTCCAGTCCCAGTAAGGAAGGTGGTTTCCTGTCCGGGTCAAATCAGGCTGTAATGCTGGCTACAGAAACAATTGTAGCTTCCATTTTTAAAATAATTTGTTTGAATATTGCTATGAGGAGCAGAATGGGAGCTCAGGAGGAGTGACTGGCTGTGAGTAAAAGCAGAAAATACATGTGAATTTTCTGCGTGCACTGTGAAGACGGCTTTTTACGTTTTTTCTTGGGCGAAGAAGATAAAATCTGTTTTACCGTGCATTACATTGCAGAGGTTGAGATGGATGAAATGCGCTCCATTTAAAAAAAAAAAAAGTGGGAATTCTTACAGCAGATCTGACCACAATTCTGTCTGCCAGCATCTCATTTCTTGGGTATTATAGAAGCATGACGCTAAAGCTCATTTTTGTGGGATATGGAAATAAGCTTCTTCCAGACCCCACGCTGTAGAAGGTGGTTTATTCCAAGAGACTTTTAGGCTCATGTTCTATCCAAATATTAGGATATCTTCTTTATACAGTAATCTTCTCTGAGTGGGGATGCTTCCACATCTGGAGATCTCGGTCCAATTCTTTTTCTAAATTCTGCTGTTTAAATATTCAAATTGATCCGTCACATTCCTGCTTGGCTTGCATTGATGCATCTGACTTCTCAGGATGTTTTCCAAATGACGTACTGATGGTTTTTGTAACAGTAATACTATGATGCAGAAATTCTGGAGATAGGGGCAGAATCTAAATTTTTTTGTGCTTGCTGCAATAAAAAGACATTTTTAAACATGTGAAGAGACATCAGAGCCCAGAAGTTATGCTTAGGTGATTTATATAAAACGATGACTGCTAAATTACAAAGTCAAGCCTAAACAATCCCAAAGTGGAGTGCTAGAGAGCAAAATTTCCTGGAAATCTGCATCACAGGACTTATAGCTCCTCATCAAATATATTCTTGCCTTTGATTTGATATCTCTTCTTGTGTGCCAACTGCTCAGCTAAAATCTGTTCTCAGCTGCATTACTTCATCATTCAGCTTTTTCATTTTTTGATCCAAGTGGTCTGAATGGTTTTTTTTCCTTACTCCCACTAATATTTAAAGACTGGCAGTGAGCCTTTCTCATCTCACCAGCCTCTGAGAGCATCATATTACCTTAGCAGAGGGCATCAGGCAGACAGGAGACCTTGCATGTGCCAAAAGGGTGGGTATTGAGACTATCTGAAAACAATGAAGAAGCTCCCAGCTGAAATTGAACCAGCTGAGAGACTTCACAGTCTCTCTCTGAAGTGCATCCACTTTCAAAATTAATGTTTATTTTTGATCCCTTTTGATCACTTCTAAGGTTGCAAAAAAGGCTAAAAAGGCACATAGTAGTGACTGTTAACTGATTTACTCTGAATGGCAGGTTTTTCCTTGTGGGCAAATAGGGAAAGGACTAGCTGCTGGTTTCTTTCTCTTTCTTCTTTCCTCCTAGCTTAGCAGACAGATGAGGTGAGGACATGCCACAAGGATGAGACTTGCCAGACTGCCTGGAACACCGCGGTTTTGGGGCACGTTCTTTCCCTGGGTGTGAAGGGAAACTCAAGTATCTGATGACATGAAAGTGCAGATTGGGGAAAACTGTGTAGCTGAATTTTTTTCCCTCTTTGGAGAGATCAACAGCCATGCAGCCTGTGTGTTTGGCAGTGTTTTCTGAAATCAAACTGCCCATGTTACTCTCCTTGCTTTCCTTCACTGTTGGCCTGCTCTGACTTGGTGGAAAAAATGCCAGTCCGCCTGCTGACAGGGTGCAGTTGGCTGGCTCTCGCCTGGGCCAGCAGCTGCGGGCAGGGAGAACCTGCAGCGCTCAGTCACATGAACCATGTGCGGGCAGGGGTGGGGATTAGCTCTGCTCCTGGCCGGAAAGGTCCCCATGCGGTTCCCAGGCTGAGCTCGCCATATGTGCTTCACATGATTGTCCTGAGGGTGACATGAAGTGGAGAGTTCAGATTCGAGTGAAAGTTGGTTTGTGTTTCTTCATCCCGTTTAATGTAATGCAGATGCAGAGCAGAACATGAGGGTGCCTGTGCCGGGGCGGGGGGGAGATGTGACAGGCTGTAGAAAAGCCCTGTAGCTTTTACTAATTCCTTCTCCTTCCCCTGAATTTTACGCTGTTTCCTGATGGGAGTTGTATGTGTGAAGGAACCCCCTTGGACCACCTGTTAGGTGCCTTTGCCCTTTCAGTCATGGTCTTTGCCATCTCTTAAACATTGGGGGTTTTATATTTGGAGAGAAGCCAAAAACTTGAACAATAGTTTTCTCCTTTTGGGGGCGGGGAGAGCTCTCTGACGCGGTGCAGGAAGGAAGAAATAAGGCAAGAAAAATTAGAAAATATAGATGGAGAACACTCCAGTCTTCACTTTGAGCGAGGGTGAAGTATTGCGGGATTCCAATATATTTTTTTAAAAGGTAAGAGGTGTGTACTTGCAGACTGATTTAGTTTGTGGTTTGCCTTACTGCAAGGTAATTTTGGAAATGACATCTTCCATAGAAGGATCATGTCACATACAGAGTGCCAGTGCTATTGCGAAAGGTTTTGAGACTAATGCTGGAAAAAGGAAGTTTAACAAGCTCTTGCTGTAAGAAACATTGTCTGATGGGCTGAAGACGCTCATGTCCCTGTGGCAAAATAGGAATATTTGCCTTATTTTGGTCTTTGGATATGAGAGAACAGCTCATTTATTTCTTAATAATAGAACTTATTTCTTAATTGACAGATATACTATGTCATGTTAGAAGCAGAGACAGCAAAATGGAAGGTTTTCTATCTGTGCTAATTTTTTAATAATGTGAAACATGGGAAAGATCCTTGATTTTGCCACCCAGATGTAAGGTGTAATATATTTGGGTTTATGAAAGTGAAACATTTATTCTTAGAAAGCTTTGGTTTTCAAGGAAAAGGTGGATCAGCAATAAGAAGAAGCCTGCTGAGATAACTTGCCGAAGGCTGCGAGTGCGCGTGCGGGCTTTGCATTAGCTCTTGCTCTTGCTTTGGGGTCCTAGCAGAACCTGTGGCACAGGTCAGAGCTCATACACTTTTGGGGCAGTGGATTAGTGCTGGATGATGACTTTTCCTTTCGCTGAATGTTTCCGAGCGGGCAGATATCTGATTTGAGCGATAATATTGCTCGAGCTAACAAATATCAGCAGTGTCTTTCCTCAAAACCTCAACTGTCCTTAGGAAGCAGCCAGCTGAAACATGGACAAATGGCTTGGGGGATAAAAGGTGATTTGAGTGCGTTTTTTAAGAAACTGTTAAAACTTCAGCTGGGTAATGCTTATTGCCTTCCAGAGCAAGGGCTTGCTTTGTAAAATTCAGTCTCCCTCAGTCTTCGTTAGTGAGCCGTGTGTTTTCCGCAGTTTGCCTAATTAGACTGTGACCCTCTTCCCAGTAGGATCCCGTGGTATTACACTGTACAGAAACAGGATTTTGGTGCTGATACGTGAAGAGATCAAGAACATATGGCATAAACATCAACTGATATTGTTTGCCATCCACACTTGCTGCGTGTAATGCAACAGGACCGGCTCCTGGTGGCCACGTGATCCGCCTTCCAGTCCTCCATTTGGAAGTGGGTTTTTTTCGTTCTTAAAGTTGTGACTTTCTGAAAGGAAGCTTGTAAATAATCGGGGTGCAGAGTGCAGGTAGAATGTCAGTGGGATGTTACCGGGAGGCATGTGCACAACGCTGACATCGGCTCCTGGCCGCGCTCCCCCTGCACCAGCTCGCTGCTCCCGGCAACCCTTCATGTTGCAAGAAGGTAAGATCATGTCGTGTCACCCGTGTCCACCCACCGCCCTGCCGAAATGCCTGTGTCTCCGTCCTCTCAGCAAGGAGGGACGCTAATATGCCAAGTGGAGTATCTTAGCAGTCTTTAAAATTTAATTTTGAGGTACAGCTCTTTTCGTAATGAAAGGAAAAGACAGGGAAGTGCAGCTCTGGCGGCAACAGCTAACTGGGATTTCACATTAAAGATATGATCTGCTTTGGGCAGTAGCTTCTTATTGTGCTTAGCTTTTTGTAATAAAGGGCTTTTAGACTTTAAAAGACATTCCACACCCCATTGTATCCTATTGATTTGCCATGGTTAACCACTCAGTAATAAGCCTCATAGTCTGTGTTAGTAGGCACAAAGCAGAATTATACTAGTGCTGTTTACAATAAGTGGGCAAAGAATTATTTGAAAAAAGTGAAGGAACTCAAAATACCAAAATATTTCAAAGATGTTTGAATTTGGAAATGCCTTCAATAGGCTACGAATAGAGTTCTTTGGAATAAAAAAAGAAAAAAGAAGAATCAAAGCATTATTATTTTTGTTTGTTTTGTCATTTTATTGGTTGAGATTTTTCTAATAACTTATACTTTATACTTCAAGAGAGCTTTTTATTTTCAGAAGTAAAGCCTAGTAAATAAATACAATATTATTAAATAAAATAATATTTTTTAAAAGCAATAGCAGTAATAACTTTCTTAGATGTCTTTTCGCACAAAAAATGAATCCGGGTCCTAGGATGTTTTGCGGTTGAAAGATACATCTATAACACAAGGTGTAAATCTACTGTGCAGGCCAGTGAGATAAGTAAAAACTTATTTTTCTTCAGTCATGTAAGCTTCTTAGACATTTAGATAATAGCTACTGAGCAGACTATGTGCATTATAGTAAGAATGGACAAACCACCAAGCAAAAATTAAGAGGAAATAAGGCAGTGCTTAACCAAAAAGTAGTGGCCGGCCGTCTCCATTGACAGTTCTGTCAGCAGGACTGGGCAAATGCCCAGCTCAATGTTGGAGATAGGTTAATATCTTCACACTTTTTCCTTCCTCACAGCTGCCACATGCAATGCTCTGAAACCTGATATTTTTCATCAAAAACTGATTCTTGTTTTCTGTCTTAGTATACTAATCAATTTTACTGTGCAGAGCTTGGAGCACATTAACTGTCAGTTGCTCCTAATTAGTACTGAAGGCAGACAGAAAGAGAGAACAAAGTAATTGCTGTTATTTAATACAAAATGCCTCTTTCAATTTTGTTTCCTTTGTGGAAAACTGTTTTGGTTCCTGTTTTAGATTTAAGCACAGTCCTGTTTTATGTTTTGTTTCACAAGGTTGATTGAATGGCAGTTTATTATTCAAGACAATAGATTAAACTTCTCAAAGCCAAAGAGTGGCAACAGTTCTGGCACAGGCTGTTTTCTCCCAGAAGAAACATGCTCAGGTCTGATTCATATAACTGTTGCCCTCTAACATAAGAAAATTAAAGAAAATCTCCTATATATCTTTTAAGATTCATATTAAATTTCTTTAGCATAGAAACTGGAATGCGTTAAAGAAAACAGTGAGCAACATTCATTGCAAAACAGATAATGAAACCTTCTAGGCTAAAATACAGTGGAATTTACTTCTGTGTAACAGTAACAGTATGAATTTTATGGCCTAGTATTAAAGGCTGATTTCAAAGAGATCATGGAAAGAGAGAGAACTTTGATGTTTTATGCTTAAATTAAATATAAGCAAAAAGGGATACAGGAGCATTCCTCTTGCTACAGTGACATCAGGAAAGGCTTTGCAGCATACTTCAGTAACAGCTGAATTAGATTGGGGCTTCACAAGGTTCTTGTATAATTTAGGCACATCAGTAGTGTGTGTGAGTACTTAAACAATAGGAATTTATAAAATTTGTGTTGTTTTAAAATATGCATAAAAGGAAAACCGAAAAATAGGCAGAAGTATACAGTCATGTAATATATATATCTTAGGAATTCCACGGAGGTTCTGGTTTTCTAATCATAAATCTGATTGAAAAATAACTGAAGCTTTGGGGGCTTTGGTTGGGTTTTTAAAATATTTATTACTTTAAATTGCCAACATTTCAACATTAGCAGTAAAGAGAAAGTAAATCATCTCGGCCACTTCAGATAGGAGCTCTTCCAGCACTTCTGCTCGTGCACTCATGTGCTGTGTTGGTTAGTAGCACATAGCATGTAAACAGCTTTTAGAGGAGATGGTGATACTAGATTAATTCTGAAATGATTGTGATGCTTCTGGGTGACTTGTAGTCACAAGCTGTCACTTTTCGGCTGACCTAGGGTACAAACAGAAGAGATCAGTTTTGCATGTGATTTCTGTAGCCTGTGTCAGTAGTGTTCTGCCAGAGACTTAATTTACTAATATGCTTTTTCATTAAACTTTGCAAATGTATCATTTGCACTAATATTTAAAAATAAAAGTAGAGTTTAATATTTTTTCCTCACAAATCACAATCCTTCCTTTGAACACAAATGAAACTACTTTTGAAATAACAATCCTTTCTCGTACTCTGCCCTTTCCACAGTTACATGTCATTTTCCTGTCTACAAACTGAAGATATTACCTTGGTAAAAGGGCTTTTATATTGTCTTACCTTACTGTGAAATAGAAATGGCTTATTCAAATAAGGAATTATCTGCCTACCACATTATGGCTCCTACTTTCAACATACAAATGAAAACAGCTGTGCTTCCAGCCACTGCAAGATATTGATACATTCAAACTCATTATTATTGTAGTGGTTAACAATGCCATGCAGAGAACACATTAGCAGGAGGTGTGGTGAGATATTACTGGAATATCTCTTGTAGTAAATACTATATGTCAAGGATTATTTTTCGGTTGGGCATTTGTCTATGTGCTTATGTGAAAACCTTTAAAGGGTTTCTGACTTGTTTTTTATTTTTCTTTTTTAAGTCTGCATTTTCTTTTCTTCATTACATTAAAATAAGCTTTCCAGATCCTTTCCCCCCCGTATTCTATTCTTTCCGAGAGGAGACCGTGAGCACGGAGCCGTGTGGCGGAGCAGCAGCACCCCAGAGCAGCGGCGCATCTGCTGGAGCCGCCTGCCCTGTTCCCGACAGTTACCTGGCTCCGCCAATGCTAATCCTTGTCCCTGCCTTTTTGCTCGCCCTGTGGATTTGCGTTATGGTCCATACCACCTTTTCTCCTGCTTTTCCTCCCTCAAAAGACCTTCTGGGCTTCTTGGCCCCGGGAAGTCCCCAGGGCTGTTCTGTTGGCAGCTTGGGGCAGGAGCAGGAGGGGTTTGGGACATGGACACTTAGCACCCTGACACCACCATCTGCACAGGGCCCATGGCTGTTGGGGTCCCCCAACACCCCTCCTTACAGGACCCCTGCTGAGATGCTGGTTTGCAGGGATCATCCAGCCAACCAGGACTTTGGTCAGTAAAGGGTGTTTGAAGCCTAGTTGACAAGAGCTATTGCAGGTAGGGTGCTGGGGAGGCAGGCACAGGCAGCATGGCACTGCCAGACTGTCACAGCAAGCCCTGAAAGCTCCACAAAACTGTGACATGATTTCCCTGCTAATTTAGAACTTAGCAATATGTTACTGAGGGCACTGATCTGGTGCTATAGCTGTTTCTGACAGGTTTTAGCGTACATTTAAAATACACTTTAAAAAATATAGTTCTTTAATTTCAGTAACTAAAGGATTACATTTCCTTTGGAAGGAGTTGCAGCTAGATGCTTGCAATATAGCTAAAGGAATTAGTATGGCTGCCTACTGAAATTTGAAATACAGACCAATGTTCCTATGTGCACACTAAAGCTCAGAGACATCTTTGACATACTGTGCCATATCATCAAAACCAAACATTTAAATATCATGAAATGATGTGATAACTTTCCCAGCTTTTGGAAATAATGATTTAGAGCCTTGGCTTTAGGTAGTACATTTGCTAGACTATGTGCCTTACTTGAAAAGACCTGAACTTTACATGATTAAATATTTATGGAGAGATGCATTGCATGGGGGAAAGCAGAAATAAGCCCAGTATGAAATCTGGAGTTCCACACAATATAAGAAGCATATTTTCAGGATAAAACATGTACTGAGTAACATATACAGGAAATGCGATGGCCAGTGCAGACCTTGGTGGGACCTGGTATTATTCTTGTGTTATAAGTGCCAACTGTTTTCTATGGCACTGGATTCAGCAACTGAAAGCAGCTAGAATGAAACAGAAACAAATGTTGTTGCAAAGAAGCCAGAACATGTAGTTGATTTTAAACAATAATCTGAGACAACTTCCCCAGAAATATAGAGCAAGAGTTGTTAATAAGAAGTCAGTCTCACCAGAGGTCATCCACCCTTTTATTCCCTCTTGCAAATGCAAATATGAATTTTTAATTTTTTTTTAGCAGATGTGACTGTCAGGGAGGAAAAAACATGGTCTCCTAAGCATGCAAAGCAGAGGTTCAAGGTGGATAACATGCTTGAATTACTGGTGTTTGGAGAGGAAAATGAAAGACCACCACAGTTTCCTCATTTGGAACAGTCCTTCGTTTATTCTAACCTTCATTGATAGCTTGGGTGAGCAAAGTATCCACTAAATCTGCAATTTGCGCCAAGAGGAGAGGATTTACAAGTGCTCTGGAGGCACCATGGAAATTCAGAGCAATCCTGACAAACCAGATCTGACATAATGTGGATGCAATATTGATGAGGATAAAATGAAATGGTAATACAGTTAATCCATTGGACAGTCAAAAGAAGCAAGGACTGAGCTAGTCCTTATTGTGTGGGAAGTCAGACCAGCTGAGTTCCCGAGATTCCTCCCAACTGGCATATCTGGGCAATATCCCTTCAGGAAAGGGGTTGGGTGTAACAGGGAACCACAGGGCTGTGCTGTTATAAAGAAAAGCAATCAGCCTGGGATTGCAAACAAACGCGGCACACAAAATGTGTAGAGAAAGGAGCTGGGATGATTGCAGACAAGATATGATAGCAGAAGCTACAGGAAGGTAAGAGAGGCCCTTCTTTGTGTGCATGAGAAGATGGGCTTAGCGTGTCAGCAGACAGCCACCATAGACTTTTGAAGAGATTTATAAAATCAAGGGGATTTGAACAATTAATCATCCCTGGAGGTCATGAAATATCCACCAAAAAAGCTTCCTGAGAGCAGATTAAAAAAATATGTTCTGAGTGGTTTAGTTCAGCTTGATCCTGCTTCAGGAACTCGTCTAACCATCCTGCTAAGATCACTTCCAATTTTATTTCTGTGATCACAAGGATGACCTGTTATCCAAGACAAAGCTACTGTGTTTTGGCCCTTTATCATGTTCCTTTCTCAATGAAAATTGCCTGGCAGGAGAACCTTTTGGCTTGAAAGTTTCACACTAGCAGAAGGACTCTTGGTAGGAGGCAAGCACTTAACTCCCATTAAATTGTAAACGTCAGGTTTAGCAGCTCTGTGGTAGTGTTTTACATTTAGTCTTCCAGATAACTGTTAGGTTGGATAATTGTCCGGATAGTAGAGTTTAGCATTGCCAAACACATAAAACTTACTTGGCAAAGCACATGTGTACATTGGCTGATGTTTTATTTTCCTGTTTCAGTAGTGTAATGGAAGGCTTTAGAAATCGTTATTTGGGATAAGAAGGGTTTTACTTGCAGCTTATGCATGTATTAAAGTAGCTTAAGGTTTTTAGTGCTCCCCATCATTAGCTGAACTTACTGAGAAATATGATCTCTTTTTTTTTTATCATTTCTAACCAGAACTTAGGAGAAAAAGTTTGGTGGTAGATGATTTCAGAGCTTAAACTATAAAGGTGAAGAGTTTTCTCCTTTCAGCAGTCTTTCCAAGCTCTTCTGACCAAGAAATTCATTTTACTTGAACGAAAAAACAAAACAAAACCCCCAAAAAACCACCAAAACAAAAAAAAAAAAAACACACCCCTCCTTGTGGAGCTGAAGGGAAAGTGAACAGTTATTTAGTATCAGTCAGAAATAATCTAAGAGTATAGGAAAAAGTTCCAGAGTTCTTTTATTAACCAGTGCTCCAGTCTTTGCTGGTATAAGTGCTGGATTTATTAAACAAGCAAAAGCGAATATGGACCCTGTATTATTAATAGGATCAGCAAAACAACATTATATTAAATGTAATTGTAATAATTAAATTTCTTATAATTAATATATGTTGTGGAGTTTGCTGAACTTTGTCTTTACCCTACCAGTGTATGAAATATGACATTGTAGTTCCCTTGTGTTCAAGAGGCTGGATTCTGTTCTCATATACAAACATGTAATTTTAATGAAGTACTGTCAAATGATGCAATTTTTAATTTGAAAATTACGTCTACCCCTAATATCTTGCCAACTTCATAATCAAACAGTTGATTTGTATATTTTAAAGGCATTTTTATTTGCGTTTTTAGTTCAGTGGCAATTGTTTTGGATGAGTTTAGAGAAGGCAGCCCCATATGTTTCTCATAAATGATACATTACAGGGAGGGGATGTTCACATTTCTGCATAACAGAATGACTTTGTGCTTGCGTAATTAGGAAATGGTTCTGTGTGATGTATTCAGGGGTCCTGGATCATAAATTTAAAGTTTGCTAACTGTTAGAAAATTTGATTCAGAAGCAGCTTTAGAAAAACCAGCATACTACTGCACACATTCAAATCTGATATGGTACTAATGCAGAGTGATGATACATTTAGGATACTTGGGTATGTTAATGTCCTTGTCATTTTAATTTGGAAATTTTAACATAATAATACAGACTGCTTGGGGGGGGAAAAAAAAAGGACATATTTTGGAACAAAAATTATTAAAAATTTCTCATGCAAATATTTTGACAGGTAGGTGTAATTATATGTAAAGACATGTCTCAGGGGAGGGAGTGCAAAAATCAGAAGATATGCAAGATTCATGGAAGATGCAAGAAAAATTCTGCACTGCTATGAATTAGTCCTTTTTTTTAAAGTATTCAAATTCACACCTTATGCAGCATTTCAAATATTTGTGAGAATATAAATAGCTGCAACTCAGATCATCAATTTATTAGTCCGGATTTTTTATTTTTTTCTTAGTTTTGAAAGGTGCTGCGCAGCATTTTGAAAGCCTTAGTTTTGTCAGTTGAAAATCAAGTTCCAGGTTGTTGGTCTGTTCTAATAGACATGTTTTGTGGTCAACCTTTTCATCACTCTTGTAGACAGGATTGCTCAAATAATCCAGCCATCTAGATACCTTACCTCTGACACTGTTCCTGGATACTAAAAGCATAATAAAGATTACAGGGATAGCAGGTGGGCTGAATTGATTTATGGTGATATGACCTTGCCAGTGTTTGCAATCCCATTGTGACTGCTGTGATATCAATGTACAATTTCAACTCCTCTCTCTCAGAGCTGTGTGAAAACTTGTCTGGGCTACGGATTTTGTTGTCGAAACTGTGCGGCAGCACTCCTGCCTGTCATTATTTTAGCAAAGAAAGACGATTTCTGGTGTTCCTAGTGTGCTGGTGTAGGCCAGCTGTACAGCGGGTGTTAAATAAATAATTGCAGAGGACAACTTCTGTTTACTTTTTACATTGCTGACCTTATAATCGGGAATGTTTTGCACGGGATAGAGCTAACTCTGTCTGACGCAGGCCAATTCCCTGAGTGCTTGATGGAGAATGAGAGCTTCATTCAGCTGCTTTCAATCATCTTGAGGCAGAGACCCCCCACAAGCAGGTGGGGGCTGCCTTTTAGTAACCTGAGGATGAGCTGGGGGTGGGAGGTGTGTGTGTGTCCAAATGGGGAATGGCACCCACAAAATACCTTAGCTGAGTGCTATCGTCACCTTGTGTTTGCACTTTCCAGTAGGTTAGTAAGCCTGTAGCAAGATTACTTCCAAAATTATGTTATCAAATACGTAAACACTGCAGTGGTAGAATAGAAAGAAAGAAACATTCAAAGCTGTGCACACAGGGCCGCTGTATCTCTTATTTCACAGGAGAACAGAAATCCTCAAATCTGGGTGTCTCCCTAAAAGATGCTTTATGTACAGCTCTTCTCCAGCCTTCCATCTGCATATCTGCTTTCCCACTGACCCAAGAACAAGCATTTCCTTCTTTGCCTTGCTTAGATGATAAAATATTCTGTTTCTGCTGTGGGAGGATAAACTTTGCAACCTGAAACTCCCTGAAATCTGGAAATTCATAACAGACATGGATTTTGAAAGTTTGGCCATTCCCAAACCTATTGGTGCATGGGAACAACTGTTCCCTCTTATTCTGTCCCTGTCTAAGTGGATTGGAGGCTGTGGCTTCTTCATACAACATTCATTTTTGGTAAGGTTTCCCACAGCCCCAGTCTTTCCCTGGTTTGGACTGCTAGCTTGCAATCCAAGGATGAAGCCAGCAGGCGCAGGGAGCTGGTGCTGCCCTGCTCTGCAGCAGGGTCCAAAAGGTGTTGGTCTGAAGTGGGCAGAGCATTTCCAGTGCAGCTGTGCAGGGTACTCCTGGCTTTGCCTTCCCCATACTCAGCAGTAGATCCCAAGAGCAAGCACAGAGCTGGGGAGAGCCAGCATCCAGGGCATGCCCAGCCAAGGGTGCAAGTTCTTGGAAACAGTGCTCCAAACTTGGTCAAAACATGAGGAGGCTGAGGCAGCTTCAGGCCTGTGGCAGTGTCAAGTGAGATGGTTTCTCTGGAGTGAAAGCCTGTGCCTGTGCCCAGCAGGTAGCCACCAGAGCTGGGAAGTGGCTGCAGCTGTTGGGATAAGCACACTGCTGCGTAGGCTTGCAGCACTGTGGAATTAGATTGCTGGGAACAGGAGTCATCTGTGGCTCCTGAGCTGAAAACATTATATGCTGCTGGCTTTTCTTTTTGAGACCACTGAGCAGATCTTATTTGCATGCTTTGTAAAGGAGTTTTGCAGCTACTTAAAGAACAAAGGGTATAACTAGCTATAAAATGAAACAGTTATCAGGACTGTGTAAATGCCAGAAAACACCCCGTGAGTCAGGACACTCTAGATGCTGGTGGCACAATACAGCCTATGCACAAGGCCATGCCATGTCCCCCAGTGGCAATGACAGTGCATGTGCCATTGTGGCATCCTCTGCTCGTTGAGCCCCTCTCACCACATGCACTTCTCAGCAGCTTTTGTGGGTCCTCAGGATTTCCTGGGCTGGGGTTTGGGAGACCCTCCATGTTGTTCTGACTGTACTTGTGCCATGACTCTTATCCATAATCAAATTTACAGCAAACTGCGTTGTAAGTGCAAGTCAGAGAGTAAGTGGTGGAAACCACGTGGGAAAATAAAAGGCACCTCGGCTCTGAAGCTGAGCACTGGTGTCAGCCTGTGCTGGCAGGGAGTCGTGTCATTACATAATGATGCATTTATCCAAACGGTGTTTTGTGTTTTGGGAGACAGATGTGCCTTGCAGTTGCTAGTGGAAGTTAAATGTTAAATATGAAACCCATTCATTTTCTCTTAGTCATACTTTGGATTTAAGCAGATGTTTTCCTAATTTGTGGTTTTCAAATGTAGCATGCTGACAAGACATTTATCATTAACTACAGCTTCATCCATGCAGTTTAGCAAATTGGCCAATTATTAACAGTGAGGGTTGCGTGGTGGTTGATGCATAGTTCCTGCTACTTTGAAAGGCCTCAATTGAAACTCAATACATTTTTACAATATAAATTAATTGAGCTTTGGACTACATCCCTGTTGTGTGAGTGCTCTCTGCTCCCACTGCCAGAATGAACAGCCATTTGTAACGCACTGAGTAGCTGTGCCATCTGTGAACAGAGGTGGTGGAAAGTGAAGGATAATATTTTTCCAGTAGGAGCATGAAAATGGTGGTTTGGTGGTGGTGCTGTGGACTGGTGAGATGTCTCAAAGGTGTTTCCCAAAGCAAGGAACCACCATATGCCTGAAAAATTTATCTCCTGTTTTCCCAGCTATGGAATTGAAGCAGGCAATTCAGTCATTTATTCAACCCATGTATGAGACTTGAAGGACAGCACTCAGTGTACCTCTTATTTCTAGGAAGTATAAAGACCTTGATTTTCACCAGCTAGCACTGCAGAAATTTTGTCTTAGACTTCATCTGAACAGGGAAAACTCTTCAGGACAGCCTGTTTGTAGTTGCTTCTCATTCAATTTTTTTCCTCCTCTATATTTGCATTTGCTCAGCAGGGAAACTTTAGGCTTTGTTACAGAACAAGCTGCTGTGTGGATTAATAACACAAGAACTGTAAACAAAATAAATGCATGTGGAATATTTCATCTGGCTTTATGCAGCCAGATGTGCTAGGTAGGAAATACCTGTGAAGCTGGGTTTAAAATCCCCTTTTATGTCCTTTTCTTCACATCCCCCTGCTTTGTGGGAAAAGGGAATTGTGGTGATATCACACAATCAGGATCAGTGATGTCTCAGCAGCAAGGCTGGAGGTTGCATGAAGTGCAGAAAAGGAGAAAAATTGCTGATTTGGGGATGGTGTGGGAGGGCCTGTATGGCCTCCATTCCTGGTCTTCATTAGAAGCATAAATCCTATGGGTACTTAAAATGAGTTGAGGCTCTGATCCAGAGGCTGATGAGGGATAAAATTAGGGGTTTAAGGCAAGATCTTTGGCACAGTTGTCTACCAATTAACATTTTGATTGGAAGAGATGCGGCAGCAGATTTGGAAGGGAAGATGGCCTGCTATGGATACATTCTCAATCACCCCTTTTCTTTCCCTGAGTTTGGATACACTAAATCTCTGGAAGCAGCCGTGTATCCCATGCTGGTCTTTAACAGGAGGTGAGCATAGGTAGGCGTGGGGTGAATTTGGCTAACCCAGATGCCAATCCTTTGCAGCGCTGCCAAGCTCCTGGAGAAGAGTCCGTTCTCTGTTGGCGCTCCGAGCCCCCTGCTCCCCTCACCGGCGAGCCTGCAGCTGGCGCAGCTCCAGGCACAGCTCACGCTCCACAGGCTGAAGTTGGCTCAGACTGCTGTCACCAACAACCCAGCCGCTGCCACTGTCCTCAACCAGGTGCTCTCCAAAGTGGCCATGTCCCAGCCACTCTTCAACCAGCTGAGGCACCCCACAGTGATGAACGCTCCGCAGGGCCACACCGCAGGCCCGCCCCAGGGGCCTGGCATCACAGGCACGAGGTTCCCCTCTGGTGGCATTGCCTTTCCTGCCCAGAGCCCGGCCTTAGCCACCCCGGGGGGAGGTCTGGGAGCCATCCAGGCCCAGGGCCCCAACACAATTGTCATGAATCCCTTTGGAAGTGTCATGGCTCCGACCTCCGGCCAGCAACCCGTGGTGGTGGGTCTCAACAAGGCAGGTGCTTCCACATCTACGGCTGCAGGGGGCTTTTATGAGTACAACAAGCAAAACGTCGTCACTGCCACCTCTCAGGCATTCGCCTCGGAGGGGGAACAATCCAGCCAGCACGGCTTTCTTGCTGGTGGCACCCACACTGCTACCTCAGCAGCAGGGCCACGCTATGAGAGTCACTTTGGGACTCCCGGCCAGCTGCAGCATGAGGTGGCAGCGACATTTCCCAAGGAGTCCTACGGGGCAGCAGCACAGCATGGGGCAGCACGGGCCTTCCCCAGCGACCCACACACGGGCTCCCATCCGAAAGGAGATCCTGGCCCCGTCTTACATGGCAGCAGTACAAGCAACCAGTGGGAAAATATCCCTAATTTCCCCAGCCAAAACAAGCCTGACCTCATGCCCGGCGACAGCCTGTGGCCGTCAGCGAGTCAGCAGCAGTATGAAATAAGAAACGAGCTGTACAACCCCGAAGAGCCGACACCTGACACAAAGTTCAGCACGGCCGCCCCCCCCGCCTTCGGCCGCCTCAACCACAGTGCACAGAGCTTCGGCAGCCCTCGCATGAGGCAGAAGGAGGAGCGCAGTGGAGGCACACCCGACCTGCCCAGCCGCTCCCTGCCGCCACACCAGCTTGGCGATCTCCGCGGCGTGGCCCCTCTCCACTTCCCCCACATCTGCACCCTGTGTGACAAGAAGATCTTCGATCTGAAGGTGAGTGGTTTGAGGGCGTCCCTGGGCACGATTGAGACCCTTGAACAGGCTGTCAGGTGACTGGTCTGGCCACCACCTCATGCCACCCCTCACTGCCAGTGTCCATCACCGCAGAGGTGCCCTGAGAGACGCAGAAACAAAGGGCCATAGTTTTGCTGAGGGTATGGTACATCTGTTTCATGGCAGTTACTGGGGCTTCGAGATCCGGTTTTGTTCCACATCCTGCCATGAAAGATGGTGAGATTACAGCACTGATGTGAGAAGCGTGAGGTCTGAGCCAAGGTCATAGCGCACCTCATGGCCTGGAGTGAGGCGGGGAGGAGCTTGAAGCTGATCCCCCTATACTCAAGCCAGTGTAGCAACCCCACGCCTGTAGTTTCATCTGCTTCTCCTTTTCTGATCCCAAAGGCTTCCCCCTAACAGCCTCATGGAAGCAGCTTCCTTAAACGAGCCAGCACATTTTTTGGATAAAATTATTTTAACTATTCCTGTGTAGAATTTTTTCTTCCTTGTGTCTCACAGGAAAATTTAGGGCTCAAGGTCCCCAGGGACTTTGACCTGAAAGCAAGAAACTGCTCATCACATGTGGTACAGACTGTGCTCTCTCTCAGTTCTCAGTTCATACTGCCAAGGGAGCTCCAAATTCAACCTACCATCAAGAAACAGCTTCCCAGTTTCCCAGGCAGTACGTTGTGGGTCACGTTATATAGGTCAGGTCTGGAGAAGGCTGCTTGAGTGGCCCTCTGAGCCCCAGAGCCATCCATGGTTGTTCTAGCCTTGCGGTGAGCCCTGCCCAACAACTTCTCGTGACCTTTTCTGTCACATCACAGGACCAGCACCTAACCACAAAGGCATGTGTTCTCATGCTGATGGTGGCCTGACAATAAAATTATAACAGCATGTATGTAGGAAGGAAAATGGCCATCAAATGAAATAGTACCTGATCCCTATACACCCTGGGGATTTGGAATATTTGATTTGCTTTCATGTTTACCTTTTACTCTTTTAGCAACTGCTTGCAAAAAGTTTTGCTTTGGTTACCGCAGCTTGCGGGGCTGGGCTGAAGTAGCCCCTGTTTAGGGCATACTGGGCATTTCTTTTCTTCATTAAACACTTAAAAAGGGTAGAGGGAATGCCATTGCAGTGAATTCTGGGGAATCTGTTAGTTGGTGTTTAATGCAGTGCCTCAACTGGATCATGGAAATGTAAATAGTTACATGTACTTTGACAAATGTTGCTGATCTAGTGAAATAAGCACTGTCCTGGCTGCCCTGAATGCCGAACACCTTTATGGACATTGCAGGAGTTGAGGGTGCTTTGCACCTTGCAGGATGAGGTCTTCAGCAAGAGTGAAATAACTTCATTACTAGAAATATACTGAATTTAAAAGCTAATACAGAGAAGGTTTCCTTTTGTAAAGTAATAGATAATTTAACATTCAAAAAACAAATCAGTAAATGCATTGGTTGAAGGTGCACTTGGCTCTGACATCACATGGTTTGATCTTCAGCATCTCAGTATTGTTTTTAGAATAAGATAAACTGAATGGAGGAATAATCTTTTGTAAATACGTCTCAGGATTTTTCCTGTGTTCATCATCTCTTTGTTTAACATAGGACTGGGATCAGCACATTAAGGGAAGTCTTCACATCCAAAAATGTATGGCTTTTTCAGATAAGTAAGTATTATTTTAAAGTGAATTCTTCAAACTGAATTGCTAACAGAGCATCCCTTACTTCAGTGGTTTTCCACTTGGAGTTTACTGCCTAACAGTTAAGCTTTAATATTTTTGGCACATCATGCATGTTCCTAAAGTTCTTTTCTTTCTTTTCCAGCCCTGGTATCCGGTGTATGTTAAGCTCTGCAGATGGAACATTGCATTTATCAGCAAATAATGCAGCAGTTTTCAATCCATCTAACATTGAAGGTGAATAGTTGTATGTGCAATAGTTAAAAACACTTTTTAAAATTGAAACGGAAACCAGTCTCTGAGGAGAACTGCATTTTTAAAATGGAATGTGATAAAGGTCTCGAAGGAAAAATTTTGAGAAAATGTGCACAAAAAAGAATGAGAGCCAATACTATGCCCTTTGAAATACAAATTTATTTTTCTTTCAAGCAATAACTTGTTTTCATACTACAACAAAACAATGTATAATTTGGTCTAGAGACTATGAAATTACTTACTATGTAAATGAGGCATTGCTTACTAAGAACATTAATGCGATTAATATGAGCCAAGATTTTAATGAAATGTATGTAATCCATTATTTAGATTATCCACCAAATGTTGGCGCATCTTTTATCTCCACACCAGCACGATCCTTTGGCCAGCCAGGTCCTACATTTTCTTCTCCTTCATCAGCGGTAAGAGTGAGTACCTAAGCAAACTGATGTCTGTGGTGGGATTCTCACAGAAGCCACTTCTGCTTACTGAAATTAAAACCCTGAAGGCTTTCTTTTAGACAATAATCTGAACATTCACTCTGTTATTTCAACTTCCCTGCAGTTCTTTTATGCTTTTGATTTTGACCAAATATGAACTTGATTGTAGTTTTTGTTTTGCTTTGTTTTTTTCCAGTGCTAAAAGTTGTTTACTTGTCAGAGTTATTTGGGGAGGTGGGTAAATAGGTAAATAGGAGGTAGGTAAAAGTCAATGTGTGTTTTCCATTGGTTTTTTCCCCCATTGTCTGAGTCTTTTTGACCCAGAAAGGTCAGCTTCATCTTGGAATGAAGATTTGGATTAGTTTTCAGTTACCTTCAGTATTGAACACATCAAGCAACCTTCTGTCTCTCTGGTTATTTATTTGTAGCAATTGCACTCTGCCTCCCTCACGCTGAGATCCTTCTCCCAGGTAGCAATAGTGGAAAGACAGTGGCTGCAGCTTCACCGTAATTCTCCTGGAGGTCCCATATCAATTCATTATACTGGATTAACTTTTCCTTAGTTTATTTTAACGTAGTATTTATATCCTCTGCTGTCACTGGTAGCCTTTCAGCAAGTTTGCTTTGATGTGGAGCCTTCCATGGTTTAGGTTTATTAGTCCTTGCCCTGCATTCAATGCAGGTCCTCAGTTATATTGCTCTAATGTACACTTGAATTTCTAGCTGTATAATAAAAAATGCCAGAAAAAAAGAACCAATGTTAAAAGGGGTTCTTACACTGACAAAGCAGATACATTTTAAAAGGAAAAAAAAGGCAAGTCAAAGCAAACCATATTCATAATGAAAATATGAAGTTGTTAGGGTTAAAATAAAACTCATGACATATCAGAAAGCTACAACTAGAGCTGGGCACACCAAGGACTTCTGTTAGGGCGTTCATGGAATAGCAGCAGTAATCCAGGGGTTCAAGTTTTCACCTTGTTAACTTTTATGTATATATCTCTCCTGATGTGGTCTCAGACACTCTGGAAAGCCAGGCTGAGTTGTGTCCCTGTGACACTCCAGTTCACATCAGGCACTGCTTGCAGAAAGGTCACCCAGATTTTCTTAATCCAACCGATTTTGTACTGTGAAGTTTTACTGTGCAAGAGGTTATTTGAAGGGGTTTCAGTTCTGCCTGTCACAGACACTGTGAGTGCAGGCAAGCAAAGAGCAGAACTGCTCATGACAGCTGCCTCCAAGGTCAGAGGTGGACTAGCAGTGGGTGCAGAGGAATGTTCCTTTTCATCATGTCTGTCAACTTTGCAACAAATGAAATTACTGCTAATACCAGTGTCATTTCTCTTTAGAATCTGTCACTATTTATCATTTAAGCTGCCCGAAGAAGTCCTCCTTCTGAATGACCTGCAGTATTTTGAGACATAAAAGAAACAATAACTTTGATTTTCCTGGGCGCTGTAAATCCCTTTTTTCTTCAGAAGGCTATTGGATGAACAGGGAGCTATATTAGAGGTGTTAAGACTGAGTTTGCCAGCTGTCATTCACTCTGCAACCCAGGTGGCTTATAATTTATTACACCTTTGCACGGTAGTATTCACTTTCAGCTAAGCTGCTGCCATTTAACTGAGCAGTAGGAGATTACACTTGACCCTGCGTGTAATCATAAACAAAGTGTTCAGATTTCTGGGAGAGCTTGCTCTGTGCTGTCCATCTGCAAATAACTCTATCCCTCTGTAAAAGGCAAGTGCTACCAGTCTTCTCTTGGGCATGGAGAGCCATTAGCCCTGGAGGGATGAGACTGGCACTTTCTTGCTATCTTTCGAAAAAATTAATGTGAAGCTCAAGAAAGGGATAAAGAATTTGGAAAGCAAGAAACAACAACAACAAATTTTTTAAAAAACAGCTGTAATAAAAAATTACCAAATTGGATGGGTGAAATAATATTGCAAATAATATGAGGTGCATTTTGCTGCTGTGCATAATATTTTTTGTTTGTTTGTTTTTTGTAATAGCCGTGCAGCTGCATTAGTAACCCCTGGTAGACATTAGTTGCAAAGAAAGTTAACTTTGAGTCTTATTGAAAATTACATTCAACACCTGGCATGCAACAGCTCCTCTAACTTCCTGATTGTAGATATGGAAGGTGTATATTCCTTTTCTGGCCATGATTTACAGCTCTGTTTAATGAATGGATCCAGTTTAACTGCAATCAGCTGACAAGATTATTGCTTGGTACAGCCTGTTGGCTTCTGGCATGAGTATGTGACCACTTCTTAATCAAGAACTACAGCAGGTTTATGGCATAGCATTTTAATTTAAGCCATTGCCAATTGTGGGGAAGTGGCAATGTTTTGCAGTTGTTTGATTTAATGTACTGAGGGCTGTGTGTGGGAATGTGGGCTCTGGAGCTAAGGAAGAGGAGAGCTGAGCCCTTCTAGTCCAATAGACTCTTACATACCATCTTTTAACAGATCTAACAAAACAAACAGAAGGTGACTGGTGACCTGGGGTGTTCTTACACTGGGACTACTTTGTTTCCTTTTCTTTTTCCTCTAGCTGTAGTAGCATTCTTCTGTTCTGTGCTACATGCTGCCTTGCCAGATGCGTGCAGACATCACTACCTTTTCTGTTCAATAGGAGTTGAATTGCTTCATCCCTTTTTCAGGATGAGGTCTTTGCTATTTTTCTGCCAGAAAAAATACCTAACTTATGGACGTTTGCACTTCTTTGACTTACCTTATGCACCTGGGTGGCCTCTGTGAGATGCAAGCTAAGTAGCAGATCACTGTGTAATGCAGGGTCCTAATGCAGCAAAAATACACAAATAGTTAAATGGTGATGTCTGGAGGGAAGGCAACAGGATGGAGGTGTAAATAAGATAACATTAGCTCTGTAACTTGTGAACTTGCTGACAAGCCAAACATTTGTGATGGCTCTGGTAAACTTGATCCCACAAGATTACATGATTTGCATCTTCCTTTGAATGGCACAATTTTAACTGAAGGTAGAGTTACTTCTTCAGTAAAATCCTAATGCAGAGGTCATAAACATGGAGGTAGTCTGGAAAGATTTAATCCTATGTGATTGATGTTTTGCTTGCCATTAGCTATGGTAAATTAACTTTCTCTCTGGCTGTACCCTGATGCCTTTTGCACAGGGCATGTAGAGCCTGCTTTCCATGCCAGGGAGATGGGTGGCTCTTTCGGAACTGCCCCAGCACTCCAAAATAGACTTCTACCCTTGGGGAGTGATCACCACTCCAGTGCTCTGTGCCTGTGCCAGCCCACTTCAGGAGCTCTGCCTCTCTGTATGTCCAGTGCTCACTGTGCCCCTGGGGGGAAGTCCCCCCTCCTGTGTGTTGTTGCAGTGAGAGGGGAAAGTAGCAGATTTTCTAACCCCAGGTGCTGCTGTGTGTCCTCTCACAGGTTAAGTGGGATCACTTTTACCCCTGGCCCAGTCTGTTCAATGAAGAAGGATTTACATTTAGTCCCTGCTATCCGGAACACCTGTGTAGTCACCTAAACTGATTCCCAGTGTCCATAAATTAAGCAAGGACTGCAGTGAGCAGTTAGTTTTTGCAGTAATATCATTGATTCTGTTTGAAGGACAGTGTCCCTTCTAGAAATCCGCTCTGGACTTTGCAAAGTCCAGGGATGGAGACTCCATAGCAGCCTGCACTGCAGCTAAACATTGCCCTTTCCATTTGTACTTCTAAACCAGGATGTTAAAATGCAATTTTTTAAAGAATATTTTTTCTTAACAGCAAGTATGCAGAGCATTTCATTTTTTGCAGAAATGTAAGATGTCATCTAGCAGAGAGAATATCTAACATAAAAACATTGGTTTGAGTTGGGTTTTTTTTCCCAGTTTCCCCAGAGGAAATCTACACTGGGTCGAGTTGTTCACATTTGCAACCTTCCTGAGGGAAGCTGCACAGAGAATGATGTTATTAACCTGGGCCTTCCATTTGGAAAAGTCACCAACTATATCCTCATGAAATCTACTAATCAGGTACTGTACATTTGTGGTTACCAGTGTTGACATCTATTGGCATAAAGATGTAAAGATTTGAGGACAAAAATGTGAAGACAGAGTCTTTGGGGGAAACCTGTTATTTGGTAATAGAAACTTAAATATATGAAGCTTGCTCTCAAAGTGAAAAAAAAGTTGATGGTCACTGAATTAGATGAAGATGTAAACATGACCACATCTAAACAAGTTCTTGTTTAAAAATCCCAGCAATCTCAATGAAGAACTTTTGTAAAACTGTACTTTTACTAATTTTTTTAAGTTAATTACTTCCTGTCTTCCCTCAGTCATTTGTTAGGGTTACTTTCAGACTTCTCTTGTTCTTTATAGTAGCTTAAGTCTACTCTAAGTAGTTTAAGTGCACCAGTGGTGTAAGCTGGTAAGAATAGAACATCTTCTCTCACATTCCTGCAGCAGACAAAACGGATGGATGTAGAATCAATGCCAGTGGAAAATGTTTGAGATTGTAATGTTTAAAAAGTCACAGACTCGTAGAATGGTTTGAGTTGGAAGGGACCTTAAAGACCATCTATTTCTAAACCCCTGCTATGGGCAGGGACACCTTCCACTAGAACAGGTTGCTCAGGGCCCCATCCAGCCTGGCCTTGAACACTGCCAGTCAAGAAAGATTAGATACCAGTCATCTAGCTTTTAACTGAAGCAGCTTCCAAGGTCACATATTGGCTTTAATAGCTGGTTTGAAACCATTACTTGCAGTTAAAAAAAGACTGAGAAATGGACTGAGTGTTATCATTTCAGCTTCAGGCCTGGAAAGCTTCCCAGTTTTGTACTGTCAAGATATTTTGCATGAGAAGAATCCAGAGAAAATTTATTGTGCTGCCTTTTCTCTCTTATACTTTGTATTTTTAATTATGTAATAGATTGTAAAGTTCTGTCCATTTGTGCTAGGCCTTTCTGGAAATGGCTTACAGTGAAGCAGCCCAAGCCATGGTACAGTACTACAAAGAAAAACCTGCTATGATAAATGATGACAAGTTACTTATTAGGATGTCTAAAAGATACAAGGAATTGCAGCTGAAGGTAAGATGGTCATTCCTGATCAAATTATGTGAGTTTCCGTGGCACACCTGGAGAATACATTTTAAAGGATTCTTGCTGATTACTGATTTCTAATTAATATTTTAAGATTATGGAAAAAGAAATAAAGATAAATTAATGAATGTATATTATCGATCTTTTACACTTACCTGCTTGCTCTAATTCTAAACTGTAACTCTTGGAAGAGACCCTATTTTCTCTGATCCTTTCATACCATTATTTCAAAACTCCCTCCTAAGCTTCCTTGTGAGAAGGCTCCCTACGTTGCTTGGTGTAATAAAGGTCTAAAACACAGCCATGTGTAAGATACAACATGTCAGCAAAAATAAGATGGTTCTATCCTTTTGGTCAGGCATTAAGACCAGACAATGCTTTTTTCACTGCTTCATGCTTGAGCCATAGCACAGCCTTGACACCAAGCAGTTGTTACAGGACTAAACAGAACTCTGATTTATTTCTATTTATTGTGATTTTCTTAAATTTCTTTATTTCTAAGTTGTAAAGCAAGATTTTTTTCTTTTAACATAGAGTCAAACCAGAGCAATATTCTTTAGACTTTCTGTGGAGTGTGTGACACTGCTGTTGTGGACACTTGAGTGATGTCCAAAGATCATGGCTCTTGTGAAAGTATTTATAGAGGCTTATATACTGCCATGTAATGCTAAAAGAGTAATTTTATTTCATGGTGACTTGGACCAGAACTGGCAATGCAGAGCTTAAAAGCTCCATATTGTATTACCTAACACAGCACAAAGTTATTTTATAGAACAGCTTTGTAATGTTCCAATTTAATGTTAAGGGTCCTTTTATAAGCCTTTGGGAAAAAAATAAAGGAACTCGGTTGATTTGTCTTGAGCCTCTTTCTCGCCTATATGTGTATACTAGTTTAAGGAGACTTAAAAGGAGTTGCCAAAAGTTTGTAAATCAGGGCAGACTTTCCTAATGTGGTACAGGGAGGGGTTCAGATGTTAGGTGATGGAGATTGTGCATCTTGACAGAGAGGCAGGAGTCCCCCGGGAGAATGTGATAATTTGCCTAGATTTCCGGAAGATTTTTCTGCTTTTTCAATGACAGTTTTTCAGGTCATGAAATTATTTTGCTTTGCACAAGAAAGAAAGCAAATAAAAATACAAAGAGGGAAATATGCATGAGCTATATACTGCTACAAACTGCTGAGTTCCTGCATGATTATGTTGCTCATCTGTGTGTGCTCCAAGTGTTTGAGGAATTGCAAGCACTCCAGCCCATGTAGTGCATCCTACCTAGGAGTAATCCCTAGTATACATCTTGCAGTTGGCTTGTCTGAAGCTCTCCTTGGCTGAACATAGTCCTTTAGGGCTATAGTCCAGAATTAGAAACTCGGAGATCAAGAGAAGGCAGTTCATACCTAGAGGATCAGAGATAGGCTGCTATACATATTTGATTCTGTATCAGAAAAATTGTCTGTTTTGTTTCCTCTTAGATCCAGTTCCTAGAAAAGGCTCTGTAGTGATTGTGTAACAAGGTTTAATAACGAGCTGGTTTTCAAAGCCTGTAAGAGAAGCCAAGTATGAGGAGAGAGTGCTACAACGTAATGGAGCAAATTTTCCATTTGTATCATTTTACTGCTTTGATCGTGCTGTTGAGACGACAACTGCAAGAGAGAGTGTAACTATAACACTGAAATGAAATCTTTCTAGTTATAGTACAATTGAATGAAGCACGGATACTGTTTCTTGAAGGACAAATCACCTGTATCAGCTTAGGGAGTAGAGCAGCATGCTAAACAGTGTCTTTGTTTTTATTAGAAACCAGGTAAGAATGTGGCTGCTATAATCCAGGACATCCACTCACAGAGGGAGAGGGACCTGCTGCGTGAAGTGGACAGGTAAAGTTTCTCCAGAGTTTGGAATTGGAAGTCTGTAAACCTACAGGTAGAAAAAGCATTATCTGTGTGCTTCCCTCTTAGTTAATTTGCTTTCTTAATTCAGATTTCACTTACAAAATAGTATATATTTTTATATAGTTCAGTAGCTGGTACAGGGCCTGTATAATGAACTCTGAAACTGTGCATGTTATGAAAATAACTCTTTCCTACTGATTATGTCTCAGAAAATATGTCTGGATGTGAAGGGCACAAAAATGAAGCTGTTCCACTCTCCTCCCTGTTGATTGAAAAGCATAAAGGCTACGGGTGTTTTGAGACCAAGTGGGAAGGAGGCAGTTCAGATTAAAATGTATTTGGGTACATTTCTGACCTCTCTGACTTCTGGAACTTTCAACAGAATTGGAGAGGAATCACAGTCCTAAAACATCTCCTTTAAACAGGTGGCCTTTGTCACTTTTGTGTCAGAGATGCCCTAGCTGAGTGAGTATTAAGGGTACATACATTAGGGTCATTGTAAAGGTATTAACATATTATAAGCTTTTAATGCTAAACTCCTATGATACGCTTTTAAGAATGAATGAATATATTCTTGACAGTTCTGTGGGGATTTAGTTAAGCTCTGTGGCTATGACACTGCCTTTTCTCCTGTTCACTGTTTGCAGCTGTGCAGTGCATGTCTGTGAAAGGCCTGGGGTCTCAGGTTCGCAGTCCCCAGGGCAGTCCCCATGAGCTTCCATGTACAAGAATTGGTAGACAACAGTGGGTCAGCCAGTTACAGCTGCCTTTTCCCCCTGCAGCAGGTATGGCACTGAGAGGCCCCGCTCCCGCAGCCCCATAAGCCGCTCGCTGTCACCTCGATCCCACACGCCGAGCTTCACTTCCTGCAGTTCACCACACAGCCCGCTGGGGGCCAGCAGGACCGACTGGGGAAATGGCAGAGAGCCATGGGATCAGCCCCCCTATTCTCGACGGGAAGAGGAAAGAGATAGCAGAGAATGGCGAGAGAATGGGGATGAGAAGAGGGACAGGACTGACACGTGGGTACACGAGAGGAAGCATTATTCCCGACAACTGGACAAGTTTGATTTGGATGAACGACTTGAAGGAGGCAGAGGACACCGAGAAAAATACTTAAGGACTGGTTCCCCTGGATCCCTTCACCCTTTATCTGGCTACAAGAACAGGGAAGATGACTATTACCGAAAATCCTCTAAGTCAAAATCTGACAAGTTTCAGAGGCAGCTGCAGGATTTACCTGGGAGATCTAAGAGAAAGGAAGAGACAAAGTTAAGGGAACGCAGGCATTCTTACAGCGAGGACACTGCCAGGGAGGAGGCAGCTGAACAGAAGCACAGCAAAGCATCTGAGGGCTCCAGGCAAAAACAAAGTGATAAGAATAAGGTGAAGAAAGCTGAAAAAGACCAAGAAGATGCTACTGCTGAAGGCAGTGATGTGAAGGAAACCAAACCTCCTGAGAACGAGGTAAATAGACATCTAAAAGTATATGTAAGAAGAAGTGTAAATGCTGAAGTAATATATTTTCTGAAATATCTTAGAGCATTTGTTGTGGGTGTGATGCCAGCAATCTGAAATGTTTTTCCATGATAAAATCACAGAATGTAGTCATAGAAGAAGTCTTGGGAGGTCATCTTGTCCATGTTTTTGCCCAGACCATGCAGATCTATTACACTGTTGTGGTGTTGGATATATGGACATTATCATTCTGTGTCTAGCATAGAACCTTTGGGTAACAAATGAGGGGATGGGGACAGACAGCTGAAAACAAAACCAACTGACAGTCTGCTATTTGAATGCAGGTTGTGTGTGAAGAGGCAATTGTCCTCCTGCTAACTCTGTGCAGAATGCCCCATAGCTGCTCTTTTTGCATCCATCACCTGCTTCCACTGCCAGTGAGGAGGATTGAGTTATCTGGAAATTAAGTGATACTTTGCAGAGATGCACAGTATTTATACAGGGAAGTGGTTGCTATACTATTAAAATGGGGAATGAACTTTTAATGAGAAACATTTCTTTCTGAATAACTCAACAGAGCAATTGTTTCTAGTAATCATGTGTCCCTACCCTCAACTGTGGCAGGGATAATTCACACTACTCGCTTCAGTGTTCTGGCAGAAATCTCTTCCCATCACAGAAACCACTGAATCAACTCACCTATAAAATTATGTAATCTCTGAAGAAATACTTCCAGTGGTAAAGTGGCAATGTTTGTGGGTTTGATTCTCCACTGGGAAAAAGTAGGAGGGGGAACGCATCCAGATGCCTCATTTGCTCAGTCTCTGTACAGCCCATACTCACAGCCCCACCCCTTGGGGATCTGGTTACTGGCTCTTGGCCACTTTGCCATCCCTGGAGTCCCCCAAGGATAGCTGCTGCCATCCACCCCTGGGGCTGTTGGCACAGGAGGCTGCAGAGCTCCTTGGCTGACCAGGGCTCCATCTCTTGCTTGTACCTTTGTGCTGCCCGGGCCATTGTCGGTTGTTTGCAGTTGACCTTCTTCTCATATGGGGATCCATTGGTGGAATTTCCTAGATTTGTAACTTGCTAGTCTGTAACCAGCAACAGCACTGCCTCATGCCATGGATAAGCATGTTTGTACCACCTTTTATCATCTTTCTCCTTTGGCTGGTATTTTACTATGATGTATGGTTCCTTGGGAGGAAATGTCAGAGAGAAATGTCAGACAGCAGCCTAAATCACACTCCTCTGCATGTTTTCCCAGTTATTTTACAGTGGCTTTGCTAAAGACATACCTCTCTGGGGACTATTGCTAGTAATTTATTTTAAAAGGAAGAAATAGTTTTGTATGCCTTGAACTCACTTTTGCTTTGTCCCTCTTCTACTAAATATGAGGTAGTACTGTGGTTTTGTTCTTCCAAAGTATGAACTGTACAACCAAATCCATTTTCAAATGATCCTATGTAAATGAGCAAAACCACCGGGGTCTTCTGCAGAGTTTTAACACTGCTGCTCTCCTTACCACATCTGAGCCAACATAACAAATGTGGGTAGGGAACAGAGGAGTGGAGGCTGGAAATGTTAATGAATTGACATTCTCCCCCACCTGTTTTTTAGCCAATTCCGTGATATAAATTACACCTCTAATTTTGTTTAAAATTCTTTTTCTTAATTCTTATTTGTGCAACTCTGCTAATGGAATTTGTTGGGTCCTCTCCCACAGCCTAGTTGACTTGCATAAACTTTAGAAATAAAGAATGTGACCTTGTGAGTGACTTTGCTTCTCTAAACTCAGAATAGAAACATACTAGAGCACCACTGTGTGTTGCTATACGTGTATATGTATTTATTTTAGCTTGAAAAAGAGGAGCAAGTTCCAGTGAAGAGCTCACCTTCAGATAATAAACAAGGAAAAGAATCTGGAGAGATTCTGGAAAACACAAGGAAAGAGAAGGTTGGTGACATATTGCTGGTATAGCTTCTTTGAGAAAATGATTGAAACCCCAGTTTGGTAGTATGTTCTCCCAAATGAAATATTAACCCCTCATGAAAAAACACATAAAGGGGTTAGAGAAGGAGGTTGTCTAAATTAACTTGCCTTATCTTGACCTCTGCTTTGAGGCACAGCTTTTCCTGACGTCTCCAGAACTCTTTTTTTAGTTACTCTTTGCTCACGTACATTGCTTCACATACATAGTGCTTGGCAGTGGCAGCTGTAAGGAATGTATGCCCAAGTGAACTGGGTAACTTCACAAACTGTGCCCAAAAATAGGAGATGTGGTCAGTTAGTGGGGAAAGAGGGGACTATGATGAATACTTATTAGAACTCTGGCCTTATGAGCTATAGATAGCAATCTCCTGATTGTTTCTGGTTTTAATTAAATAATGCCTTTACAGCACCCCTACTGCTGCATTGCAATTGGGGAGAGCAATGTCCTTGGAGTTCCTCCAGCTTCATATCTGTAGGGTCATGGGTTGATGGTCAGATATGGAAGATATTGATATCTGTTGCTGCAGAAAACTGATCTCCTGGCAAGAGCAGTGCCAGCTCACACAGTTTTCATGCTGTTTTAGGATTCTAGGAGGGGAAGTGTGGGAATGGCCAAACAGAAGGAGAATACAGATTATTAATAGATTATGTGTGCACAAGGAGTCTGGGAGTTGAAATCTAAGATGCAAGAGTGTCTTAAAAGTAAGATATACCTTTTCATTCTAAGAGTTCTCAAATCCAGTATTAGTGCCTGGGTCCTGTAAGTCTGTAGCTGCATGTATGAGGTATTTCAGAATATATACCTTGGAGTATAACTGTAAACCTGTTTTTTCCTAAGGTTTATGCCAGTGGATCCCAGCACAGTCCCTGGCAGAGGGATCTTGCTGGTGGAAGGAAATGACTGTGGAAGGAAGTCATGTTTTCTCAGTCACCATGTGAATTTAAAGGACCTGGTCCAGCAAAGTGAAAGCCACAGTGGCTTGAGTGGGGTTCAGTATATATTCATTGCACTGAGATGGAGGCAGAGGAAAGGGATCCCATAGTAGCATCAACTGCGTAACAAAGTGTAACACGTTGTGCCTTGCTCTACTGCTTACAGAAAAGCAAGCAGCAGGGGACTGGAGAGACTGTAATCCCCAAGGCAGTTACAGAATCTTCACAAAGGGAAGTTTATGTGATAATTCAATAGAGATTTTTTTGTCCTTGTGCATAAGGTTCAAAATCACAACACCAAGGCATATCACTCTTTGAAACTAAAACACAAGAGGAGTTATGCAGGGCCATATCAAGGTTCTTCCAGGTTTCAAGGCCCACTTTTTAACAGTGATGGTCTATGATCACCAATCTCTCAAATGTTTTGCATCTTTGTGACAGGACCAAGACTGGGAGAGTGGAAGTGAAATAGAAGGTGAGACCTGGTATCCTGCTAACATGGAGGAATTAGTGACAGTAGACGAAGTGGGAGAAGATGATTTAATTATGGAGCCTGATATAACTGAGCTTGAAGAAATAGTCCCAGTCGATCAAAAAAATAAAGCTGCTTCAGAAATGTGTCCCTGTATGTCAGCCATGTTAGAACTGAAAAATGATCACAGCCACTTAACCAGGAGTGAAGACAAATTTGCCCATAAACCTTTAGAAACAAACTTCAGAACAGCAAAGGGCAGTGCAGCTTCTAGTGGCTGTCATGAAGATGATGAGGATGATGATAACGATGATGCTGTAACTGAAGCATCAAGCCTAAATCTGGACCCTGAACAGAAGCCAGAGGAATTGAAAGAAGACCAATCTGCTAAGGAGTCTGATTGCCAGCAGAAGGAAGGAAAAATTGATAAGAGCTCTGACACTCGTTTAGAGCCTGAAGATCACCATATACCTTCTGTTCATCTGAAAGAAGAGACTCTCCAGCTCCCTGATACATTTATAGATGATTACAAACAGATGGGATCACAAGGAGCTGAGAGCAGAGAAGTTACGGAAACGCTCATTAAAAACGCTAGTGAAGAAACAAGACATGGAAGCCAAGAGTGTCCAGAGGCCAAGGGTAACTACTGCTTTTTTTCCCCTTCAGCCTGCAGAGAGCCTTGCATGTTTTCTCTGAGGGTAGACTGAAATTTATTGCTAACGAGAATAAGTGTTGTTAATAGTATCAAGGCTTGTCCTTGGAGCAGCTTAGTAAAAGAACCCCAGTGCCTTTGGCCAAGCTAAACCATTAGAGCCTCTTAGATGAATAGTGTAAAGGAAATATGATAAGCAGCTTGCAAGCTTTCTGAAAGGCATAAGCTGCTATAATTGTCATGTCAAGGTTCACATGAGTTTAGCTGAAGTCTTTCAATGCCTTGCTAAATTTATTTTGAATTGTCAATGAAATGAGTGACAGACTCTGAAGGTCAACAGAAAAGTATCTGTAATGTCTGGCTGGCTCCTGGACAAGGTGGGTATTCTTACACACTGTACTGAAGCATTATGAACATGAATATCACACATAGGTTGTTACTTCTCAGTCCATGTTCATGCAAATACATGGCTTTTGCCGGGACTTGCCTTACCATGTCCTGTTATCTATCTACTGCATTCTGCCTTTAATATAACTGATAGGATGTGCTGTGAGATAATGTCAATAAATGTAATCATAGCTACTTATTTATATTTTAGCTGTCAGGAAAAGAGGGATCTTGAGGGTCTGAAAGTCAGTTCAGTTCCTTGTCATATGATACTTGAGCAAATGGGCTGTACATAATGAGATGAAGTGAAAAACAGCATTGAGTATGTTGGCCAGAAATGCTCTTTTCTAATTGCTGCCAGACCCCATGTGATGGACAAAGGCTTGTGTAAAGGAGCTGATGGAAGATTTTTGAGGGTGCAGTGCTGGAAACATTTCATGTGAACATCTGATTTTGAGCTAAGTTCTTCCTCCAGGACAGATTTGAAACTCGTTGGTTTTTAATACTTACCTGATTGGCCTGAAGACCCCTTGCCAGACTTTGCATATTTGGAGATAACATTGCTGTAAGACTCGGCATGACAAAGCTGGCTCTCCTGGGCTTCCTGGGCACCCAGCTGATGAAAGAGTTGGGTGTCTCAAGAGCATATTTATTAGTGTTTCCAGCATCTCAGCTTCCAGCTTGTCAGCAGGGAGCCTGGAAGCTCCAGGGCCTCTCATGCTTCCCAGGTTTCTGACATGGACTTGTTATCTGGGATCTGCAGTCCGAGGCTCTAGGCCCTCTACAAATGCAGCTGCCAGCTCAGAAGCACAGAAATCAACTTAAGTGGGACTTAAGTTGCTGCAAAGGCCCCGGGTGTCTTAAGAAAAGCTTGCCAACTTACTGGGGGTTTTCCAGGTTCTCTGCTGCAGTATTGCAATCCTGGGGTAGGTTTAAAGTTAATTTGAAAGCAAACCAGTTAGGATTTTATATTATTTTCTTTTAAATCATGCAATAGACATATTTAAAAGTGAAGAAAAATTCAATCTCATAGCCAGAAACTGCAGACCTTTGAACTACGGACTTGAAAGACAGGAAGGGTTTGGTTTGGGCAAAATATGTTTGTTTTATAAGAACATATATCCTTTATCTAGGTGAAATTTGCAATGCAATAGAAATGTTGTCAGGGTAAGTGAGGTAGTTCTTTGATGTAAGGACTGAAGAGGAATCAGACCAGTTTATCTGTAATTCTGTAGCTCTGTAATAGGAAATTTCGCTATTTTTAAATAAAAATAATTAATATGATAGAAATCATGGGAAGGGAGAGCATCTGTTCTTTTGACTGGCTGTATCTGCCTCAGCAAATCAATCCAGTGTTTCCACATCTTGAATCTGCTGCTGTGTCCATTAAGTCAGCCAGCAGGGACCAACCATCCCATCCCTACTATTCAGAAACCAAAATCTTTTAGTGACTGTGAGCCATAAAGCAGAACTATCCCTTGGAGAGGTGAGGATGGGAGAAGAGTGGCTCCAGGGAGAAGATGCCAATGATGCTGCAGGGATCCTACAAAAGGGAGGTTTGGGGAATTGTATTCATCAGGTCCTGCTGCCCCCACCATCTCAGCAGCCTCTGTGTCAGCACCACTGGTCATGCAGTGGTTACAAAGCTGCAGTCAGGCCGTGCTTCTGCCAGAGGTGTGTAATGTTATAGCTCTATTTAGAGATTTAAATACAAAAACTCCTCCAAACATAACATTAAATTAGAAATAGAAAAATGGTCTGCTGAGAGAAATCAGGGTGGCTGCACACCATAGTACAGCTTTTGGAGTTGCGCTAAACAGGCCTCTGATTTGAATGAAAAAGCATTTTTTTCCTGTTTTTACTTCATTCATAGATCCACCCAGAAACTGTTCCCAAGAAGTTTACAAACGTCTCTCTAATAAACAGTTTTCATTCAATACATTTATTCATTTGTTAAGCAAATTCTAGGTACTTGGAAATGAGATCTCTGGAATACCCGGAGGTAGAATCTAAACAACGGCCCTCTGCATCAGACTGGGAACAAGAGGACGTCTTCACCGAGCTCAGCATTCCCCTGGGTATGTTGGGCCGCCCACTGCAATACCCCGGGCTTACAACAAGATGTCACTTTAAGGCTACTTGCTACATTTATTTTTCAGAACAGATGTGAGGAGAGAAGGAACAGGGTATATGACAGACGAGTAGCTGTTGAAAGAAACAGGCTTTTGTTTCTAGATCGTTGCTAATTCATTCTGAATAAATGGCAAAAGGCAGCTGATGAGATGAAATAAGTTCCCTTGGACTATATATGAAATGCATATGAAAAAATACTTAGTAATTTAAAAGTCTTTGACATAAAAGTATAAGCAAAAGTATTGGCTTTACTGTGTAAATACTGATTATGAACGAAACACCTCGAAGAAGTACGTCCTCAAAAGCAATCTGTGTAACTTAAACGTGAATTTACTACTAAAAAGTATTACTGCTTTTCTAGCCCTTGAGGTTACAGAGTGAAGTTTCCAGTCAATATTATGAGAAGGTAAAATTTTAAGCATATATATCTAAGAGAGAAGAGAAAAGGTGTGTTTTCAATGCATAGGATTTTAAAGTGCAGCTCAATATTGCAAAATTAGGAAATCAGAGAAGTGAATCCAGGATTCAGTCTTCCTATTCCTAATATTTAACTAAATAGCACATTTTTCTTTGAAAACAAGTTTATTATGGGAGGGGTAGGATTTCAACTGACATTTTAATGTAATTCAGAATTTCTCAACAGGTGTGGAATTTGTGGTGCCTAGAACTGGGTTTTACTGCAAGCTCTGTGGACTCTTCTATACAAATGAAGAGACAGCAAAGACAAGTCACTGCAGGAGTACTGTTCACTACAAAAATCTCCAGGTAAAAACACACCTGAAGCTACCTAACAACAAGCTCACGGGGTGGTTTCTGTGTAAGGTAGATGACGAAATAAAAAATTAGTTTTTATTGTGTGGACAGAATTCAGATAAAATGAAATTCAGGTAAACAAACTTTTCAGTAGTTCCAATCATTAGCATGCTAATTTCTCACTCTCTGATCCTTGAAATCAGCTTCTGGATCATAGGTAAAATGAGGCCAGGTGATAATTTCATCTTCTCATCTACATTTGGTCCTTGTCACTAGCACAGCATTCAACTCACGTCTTTAATTCCCTGTTTCAGAGGGTCCCAGATGTTTCCGTCACTGGGAGTGACCCCAGCAGCAGTCTTTAGTACATCTTAATGTCAGGAGCATTAAAGATGGCATTTGTCTGATAATGTAACCAGACCCATTTCTGTGTTCGTGTGGGTTTCTCAGCGTGTTTCAGCTCGCAGCTCTCTGTGACATGTCGGCTCTGCGTGGCATTTCCTGTGACCCGCTGAAATCCCCTCCCTGTGTGCAGAGCACCACTCTGAGTAATTTCCATCAGGATATGCAGGAGCATGTCAGTGCTTGTTGCTCCATAAGAATGTAACAAAAACATGTCCGCAGTTGATAACAGCACACGTGTGCCTGCAGTTCAATCAAAGACCTGCCTTTGTCACCTTTGAGATGCACCATCGAGAGAATAAGTCACAACAGCCTGAGCATTACCTGTCCCATGCTCAGGACTCCTCAGAAGAGATGGCCTTGGCTCCCACCCCCAGTCCCTGCCCGTGAGTAGGGTGTGTACACTGCACACACACTTGTGCTGGCATTCTCATACTCTTAGCAAAAGTCAGCCAGAGCAAAGCAGAGTTGCTCCTCCTTTCTCTGTTCCTTCCCTCTGCCCGCACTAAATGTGGTGACTCTGCTTCTGTTCAAATAATAACTCTCTTCCCTTAGCTGGCTAGTAGGTGTTGAGTTTTCTAGTGACACTCACAGTCAAGTAATTTCTCTGGGAGAATTTTCTTCTTGGCTTTCGTGAAGTTCCATAGCTGTAATCATACAAAGGCCTCTGGCTTCCAAAGGCTTCCTACAGAGCCTGATGCTTACTCATAATGGACCCTGCAAGTGCAAGTGTGAAAAACAGGTGCCCAGTTTGCATTCTGTTTTTTGCTTCATACCAAAAAATCCAGAGGGATTCAGCAGAGGTGACACCACTCACTGCAAGCTATGTATCCCACGCAAATCTGTCCCTAAGAAACTCATACTAAAGAAAGATTGCAGCTCCTGCCCCTGACCCTGGAAACTGGTTCTATGGGAACAAGAAGGATTTTTTTTTTTTTTTTAATTTTCTAACTTATTTTGTTAAAGACATAAGAAACAAATCAAACTAAAACTGACTTAGTGTGAAAATAACCTCTTTTTCTCCCTATTAAGACATTTCCCGTGAGTACTGTGATAGATACCTATCACTGACTTGAGATAAAAGAACAAAGACTATAAAAGCTGTTAAAATTAAATCTGCCAAATGCAGTAATAAAAACAGGCTGTTCTGTCGAGCCATACCTCTTATCTTACTAAATACAGGAAGTAAATGTCTCGTCCAACTTTGGCCTGCTCAAGTGGAAACTTAGCAATTTTCAAATCACTGTTCTGTGTTGCTAGAATCCTTTCAGTCACCATAATGTCCATTTATGCATTCTGCAAGGAATATGAGTCTTCTGCTGTGATGATGCAAGTTAACGAGTGTATCCACCAGAATAGGAACCAGGGACTCTGACTGTAGTGGAGCTATGGGAGTGCAGCAGTGTTCCTGTTCTCCTTCCTGAATGCCAAATGCCATCATCCAGTGACAACAACAGTGTCCCAAATTGTGCCACAGCTTTGAGTCTTTTAGAGCTGATTTGCTACTTGTTGTCTCTCATGTGATCTCCTTGAGCCACATCCAAAATATATGTTCAGTCTTTGGATTTGAATGCGAAACTGAACAGCTTGTTTGCCAATTTTCTTCCAAAAGCCTTGTTTATATGATGACAGTTTTGTCTTGAAGTAAAATAGTCAACTTCATCTAACTATGATGCCACTCCTATAACATCAATCACTGATTAAAAAAATCAGCTGTTTCTTTGTCAGTCTCACAGACGTTCTGTAATTCTCTTTTTTTTTTTTGATTCTCTTCATCATAATAAATTATTTTCCCAGGTGATATTTGTATTTACAGATACACTGCAATTCCTATGTCGAAAAAATTCAAATGTTTGCCATCCCTTCCTCCACTTCTTCCAGCTACAGAAAGCTATCACCATTCATCTGGTGGAAGCTACCTTAGCAACTCAATGCAGTATTTCATCCTGTTTTCCACTAGCATTATGCAGTATTTGTCAATTCTTGTATTTAAGTGAAAAAAAACCCACACATTTTTTGCTTGACTGCCATTTTATCTATATTAATCTGAATCTGCAAACTTCAAATCTGGTGTTTGTGGTACTCATGATAGCTGGCAACATCAGCTAAAGGCAACATCAGTCTTATTTTGGTCAGTGCTCATTAAAAGCCCCAAAAGCTTAGGTTATCTGATCCAGGGACAAGTGTTAGTGATTTATTACAGTTCACGGTGTACAGAACACGTCTCCCAGTCTTTATGGTCCCTATATCTCTGTATACTACTGTAACATTTACTCTGGCTTTTTGCCACATGGAATTTTGCACCCAGAGATCAAGACTGAGAGCTGTGTAATTTCCAAAGCCCAGTCTCTCTATTCAGAGTAACAAGGGTACAGTTGTCACATTGTCACAGGTATGTCCATTCATTACCATTGCTGAGTCCCTTTCAGATGAACCTCTTAGATTCAAAACTTGTATTTACCTGAGAGAATGTGGCAATTCTAACACAGCCCTTAGTATTTTTACATCTATTTCTCATTTAATCTCTTCCCCATGGATGCCAAAGAGTAAACTGTACTCTGGGGAAATCCTGCAAGTAGAGAAAATTTTGCAGTGATGTGAAAGGGTCTTTTCAAAATAAATCACAATGACTAAATAGCTAGAAAAGGGGTTTTATGGTCCTAATAATGGGTAGGTCAGTTATTCTTGCATGTGATGTATATGATGTGTGTAAGTCATTAATAAGAATAGCTCTACATTATTATGTTGGAATTTCCCAAGTGTCTCTGCACTAACTGCTGCTGAAGAAACTTCTTTCCATCCATTTCTATGTCTGCTGACCTTGAATAAATAGTTTGAGCACTATTTTGAGACCCATACCCATTCATCATCCATTTTGTGTGCAGCTTTGCCAACTAAGAGCACTGCCAAAAGGCTGAAAGCCTCACTGGCCATGTCTGTTCTTTTAAATCTCACTGAATACCCAAAGCAGTGAAAGGCTTTATCTTAGAGAAACACAATAAATGTAAATACGCTAGCCAAACTGCAAAATTGTGTTAATTATTACTGAGTGTGATTATTCCCTTAAAACAAAATGTTCTTGTACAAAAGGTGTATCTCTGAACTGGACATGCTGAAAATATAATTTATAAACTTTTAATTGAGACTCTGAAATTACATTTATGTTCTGACACACCAGTACTTTCCTAGCAGAATTCAGTTGACTCAGTGGAGTTAGTTCCTGCCCTGCAGTACAGGACAGCAGGGAAAAGGTGAGGTCTGGTTACACAGACTGATGGGGAGTAGAGTCCTCCTGATTCTGTCACCAGTTCCCCCTATGGCACACAGTAAACCTCTGAACTTCTGAGGCTTTGCATGTATTCAGGTAGTTTGCCTGATACAGCCATATTTTCTGGCTTGAGCTTTCACCAAAATGGAGCTTCTATGTGCTTTCTTTCCTCTTGAGATGCTGGAAGAGGCATAAAGAATCCCGTGTTGAATATTTTCATTTTTGGTAACAAAGCTTTGTTTTTTTTATGTGATTGCAGAAGTATCTATCTCAGCTTGCAGAAGAGAGCCTGAAAGTGAAGGAAGAAGGCAGCCCTCTGTCTCAGGATGACACTGGCATCGTTCCTCACTTTGCAAAGAAAAAGCTATGATGCAGATGAACTGGAAGAGCTGTAATGAGTGAATGCTGATACTTTTTTTTTTAAATTTTATTTCTATGATATAACTGTCAATTTGCACTGTACAGAGGAGGGGAAATAAAGAGCACGTTCCATGCATCTATGCCCACAGTGCCATTAAAAACCAAAATGCCTGAAACTGTTTCCCACGGTGAAGCAATGCTGGCATATCTGTTAGAAGTGGAGCAATTCTTTCTCACACTCTGTGTGCTGGGAGTGGTTTCCTAGATTAAATCAGAATTCTCAGGGATTCTTAAAGTTTTAGTTCTGATGTAACACATCAGGTCAGGTGGAGTACTTAGAAGCACTCAGCATCCTCCAGTGGATGCTGGAAGGAAAGGAGATGTGACTATTTATAGGCTTTAATGTTGCTTAAAATATCTTCAGCCATTTCACTCATTGCCCCAGTGAGAAGTACGATTTGCATAGGATATCTAAAGCCATTTTGCTAAAACTAGTGAGTAGATGGCATAAAGTAAACCCCATCAGCACCCACCTCCGTGTCTTAGAGCTTGGTGAAATGACAAAATGTTTATGTTGTCAAGCACTGACTGTACACTGCCGGTGTTGTGTGGATTCCGGGGGAGCCACAGTCTGTCCCAGGGACCTCACAGCCTGAACCCAGCACAGCAAGAGCAGTACAAATGCACGTGCTGACAGCCAGCCTGCTCTGGTTTCAGCATTTTCCATGGTGTGGTCAGGGTGTTCTCCAGGGACCGTTGTGTTTGAAACTCTTCTTTGTGATAATTCTAAAGGGTGCCAACTTTGAGTCTTACAGACTTGAAGCTCTCATGAGAGGCTTTTTGAAGTGCCACATGTTTGGACCATGTCTCTTTTAGACATTTTATTCAAGATCCTTGCTTTTGGGGTCTTTTTGTTTTCTTTAAAGCTTGCTTTTCCTCAGCTTGGCAACATTGGATATTCCTAGCTTTTATGGAAAGACGCCAGATTTCTAATATTGTTTTTGTATTTTATTTCCCTGAATTTTTTGAGGTGAATACAACAACCAATGGCTCAGAGTGCTGCACTGAGAACACAGGATGCACCAGCAGCTCTGGCATTATTATGACCTATTGTTTCTGCACAGTTGTTGCTTAGTATTTTGCAAAGTTCCTTTGAAATGCACTGTACAAGTTTCTGGTTCATTTCAATAGGGCTTTGTGCACTAAAGTGAATACGCATGCAAACCATTGCCAGGATTGATCCCAGAGTTTATAAAATGCCCTGTGCAATCTGGGCAGATGGGGATTTGCAAGCATTTCCATTCTTTGCCTGACTCTAATATCCATCACAGTATGTTCTGTAAAAATTGCTGGTACTGGATGTCCTGTTTAGATGTTGTGCAGAGGAAACAGTTTCCCAGAAGGTTCTAGCTATCCCTGAGAATGACAGGGATGTTGCACAATATTGCAAAGTGGCTAAATTGCCAAAACTGCTTCCACCAAAGTATTTCTTCCATTATGTCTTGTGCCAACAGCTGTGCTCGTTCTCTGAAGTACCCTGTAGCCAGGCAGTGTCTCTCAGAGATGCCTGGTGGTGTTGCCTGAAGCCCTGTTCCATTCCATGGCCTGTGCTTTCCACTCATTTTTACCAGAGATAGGTTCAGATTTCATAGTTGGAATTCCTGCTTCTTGCAAGTTGAGGGATTCTTTGCATCCCAGATTCAGACAGAGCCTACCAAATGACAAGGGGAAATGAAAAACATTACAGCCTAAATCCTCCTTTGTCCAGGCTTGAAGTATATTAAGACTTGTGTCCATCTGTCATTTAAAACAGCTAGTTTTGGGGTTGTTTTTTTTTTTTTTAATTTTTTTTTGTGGTTGTTTCTTGTTTGGTTGGTTTTGTTTTTGGGGGGTTGGGTTTTTTTCCCCTATGGAAAAGAAAAAAACCCACCAGTATTGCAAACCAGGTATTTTTCCTTCAAGGGTTGGGTTTTCCTTTGACTATTTGTTTTTCACATTGCAGTGAAACTTGAGCACAGGGCTATTAGGACAAGAGCTTGTATTGCAGGCTGTAAGATGATGAAAATGGCAGTAAAGATTGTGCAATTGTCTTCTAAAGTGCAGCTCTCTAGCTGGTCATGTATCATCTGAATATGAAGTTCCCTTCATGCCCTTCAGCACAAACTGAACACAAGGGAAGGAAATCACTACAAATGCGAGCATAAAATCTTTGAAGCTAACCCTGCTATCAAACTGGGGCGCTCACCAGCCTAATGGGAGCTTGTTAGACCATGTGGTTAAGCTTAATTGGATGTGAGACATAGCTGACTGTATATCAAAGTCAGATGCCTCCAGCAACTTTATCCCCAGGTAACCTCAAATGAGAAAAGTATCACTGTTATTATTCTTTATTTGTAGTGCAGCAGAAGCTACAGGTCCACTGCCTTTATTATAGGCAAGGCACAAATCCACAACAAAGACTTTCCCAGGCCAAAGAGCTTTAAATCACACTTTCTGAAAACAGACAACAGGTGGATACAGGCAGGCAGGGAAAGCAGCAGGTAACGATGAGATTTTGACTGGCAGCAGAAGAATAATTAAAATAAGTGTTTACCCAGGGGCTTATTTTTGGATTTATGGGAGATGATTCAAACTACTTTCCCCCTCCTCTGGTTCTGAACCAGGTTCTCTCCCTTTATTCACAGCTTGCATTTAACCTCCTTTTTTTTCCTGGACAGTTGCGTTAGGAGTGCAAAATCCATTCTTGATACAGTGGGTCTTGGTATCCTTTGGTCCCCAGCCACTTAAGTTTCAGTCTCCAGAGGTGGAGTGTTGACCAAGGCTCAGTAGGAAATGCCCTGGCACCAGATACCTTGTTTGGGTCACAGCTACAGGCCCTTGCTTGCCACCAGGGAAGGAGGCAGCTCTAGATGGCATCTCTGCCCTGTGCAGTTTCCTCTTCTGGAGGGAGATGACTCAGGTGAGCAATGCAGGTGCAGAGCCCAGCCCTGCAGACTGATCAGAGCCAGACATTTGTAAAGGTGGTTTGGACACCCCATTCCTTTGGGCTCTGCCCTGACAAAACAGCAATCTGCTAAATCCTGGGAACAGCCAAATGGGCACTTCCTCTTCTGAGAAGGTCCTTTCTCCCCTAAACCTCAACAGCTGAAAGCAATCCTAAGTCTCAATTAGCTCCTAATGATGGCCCTGATCAGTTTTCAGCCCGATGCACTTTGAGAACTCAGAGATAATCTCCTTGCCTCTCCAACAGGCCATCATGCAATGCTGACAGGCACTCCTCAACTTCTCTCTACTACCTATTCTGCTGAGGAAGAATTCTGCTGTAGGCAGCCCCTTACCTTCCTCAGCCTGTGTAAATGTATTGTTTCTTTTGGTTTATTGTATTTAAAATCTTGACTTTTTTTAGTTGGCATAATTCGTCATCACTATAATCCACGCTGTTTATTTTTATATATATATATATATATAGCACAAAGCAGGCTCAGGTCTAGCCAAACAAAGACTGATATTTAAGAAGGAGCTTCCTTAATATATCAAAACCATTTCAATACATCTCAACCAAAGATTGCACTTTCATAATAGGGACTATGTTTTTCATCTCTGTGAAATCTGTATTGATCTCAGATAGTCTTTAATGTCAATCTGCAACCTACTTTCTTTGAAGAAAAAAATGAAAGAATTAAACATTTGCCCCATTAGATCAGACAAAGTTTAACATCAGCTTTAACACTAAATTAGTGTTAGGCTGGTTATATTCAGGGGGTTTTTTTCTATTATCTAAGGATTAAGGCTGTGATTTGTTGAATTATACTTGAACTGGACCAGATGTACTATTTATTGAGCTTACATAATCTTGTTAATTTAAGTTTTGGTTTGTAAACAGTTGAAATTTGTTAGTACTTGTTTAATTATGTAGGAACTGTCACCAGTATTAACTGATCTGTGTAACTGATTGCAAAGTGTTTCAATTTGTGTTTCTTAAGAAGAAAGATTTTAATAAAGAGAATTATAAAGCATATACATTGGTGGGCAATTGTCCCAGAAAAAGCATGCTTCTAGCTTCCCAGGGGATCTATTAAAAATCAAAATTAATAAAAGATAGTTTGAGGAGTAAGAATGAAGCAGGGGCACAAAATCATATTTGCTTTGAAATGCAATTTTTACAAGTTGTGGTTCGTGGTTCTTGCCAGGGAGCTCCTGCTGTACAGAGTGTGAATGATTGTCATCAACTGGTGCTGAAGTGAGCACATCTCACCAGTTCACTCTGTAATCATGATTAATTGTTATTACCCACTCCTGTCCCTCTAGATATTTCCTTACTTCCCTTTTTCTCTTTATTTCCAAATGAACTGGGCAACCTGTCTGTTCCCACTGGCTTTTTGCTGTCTCCATCCAGGTTGTCCTCTCAGCCTTCTGAAAACATGACATAAAATCTTCCCCAGCCAGGAACTTTCTCTATGTCATCTCAATCCAAGTCTCTTAAGTTTGCCCAATTACTCTGTTTCCCTTGTGCTCCCCCTCTGCCTTTCCTGATTTTTCTTCTTTTCAGCAGTGTCCTCCCCAGTGCCACCCCAGCTATATATACAAGGACCTTTCCCACTCTGGCCTTCTCCCTGGCTCACCACCACTGCCACCAACCGGAGCTCCTGGGAGGAAACACTCAGCCTCAGCCAGGGTGACGTAAACACATTCTTGTACTAAATATATAAAGAATGCAATGAGGACAAAAGCTGAGGGGAGACTTTACCACCAGATATGATGAATTCATTCAATGGAAAACACAAGGAGGAGAACTGAGACAAGGCAATGTCTGGTCCATGTGCAAGGCACGGCATGGGGCACTATCCGAGCATGAGCTAAACCTCCCACCCCCCTCTCTGGGAGGGGAATGGGTCCTGTCTGCCCCACTGAATGGCTGGGGAAATGGGCAAAAGTGCTGGCAGTCACTTTTCTGACTCTGCAGCTCGTTAAATCGGTGTCTTTTAAGTAACTGTTTTGCAGGTGAGGCACACGTCGTATATTTAAAGCACAAATGGTTTCAGTTCTTCTGTCCTAGATGTATTGAAACCTTTGTTCATGTGGTACTATCTCATTGGAGCTGTGAATGTCTCGCTCTAGAAATCAGGCAAATGAAATCATATATCCATAACCAAAGAAAAAACTATCCAAACTGTGGTGTTCAAACACAATGTTTCAAGTCCAGGTTTTGCCACGCTTAATATTCTTGGTGGAAAAGGGAACTCAGGTCTGGAAAACTTAACAGGTGAACAAAACATCAGCTTGGCCTTTTGACTCAAGGCTGTGACTGACCTCACTTGGACAACCAGGCTGTAAAACAGCAGGGCTGTCCAGCCTGCCCTGGAGAGCAGGCCAAGGCTGTCCCAAAACAGGAGCCCTCTGTGGGAAGCTGAGCAGGAGAGAGGACAGGGGCATGCAGGGAGCTGGGGATGGTGCTGCCTGCTTTGGGCCAGGCTGATGTGGGGCTTGGCTGGGGGACACTGCCCAGGCACATCAGCTGGGCTGACAGGCACTGTGTGCAGCAGCCTCCCCCCTCCTGCTTTTTCAGTGCCCTGGGACACTGCCGTGTTTGTGCAGGTGGCAGCAAGGACAGCCCCAGAGAACAGGTTTGCCTTGGCTTACTTTCCTACATCTGACTCCACCAGTCTCCACGAATCTGTGCCAATAGGTCGAGCTCTCCTCGTGTGCTTTGCTCACTGATGCAATGCTGCAACATGAGGCCGTGGGAGCATGTGGTATGTATTTGTGGAGAGAAAGTTCCCCTGGTTGAGGACAAGAGGGACTCGACAAGAGACAGGGATTCTCTCTAAAACATCTTAGTAGAACTGGATAATGCAGCAGTGAAACACAAAAGAAATACCCAAAAATATCAGCATTCAATGCCTTGAAGTTGCGTCAGGGGGTGTTAAAATTGGATATTAGGAGAAGGTTCTTCACCCTGAGGGTGGTTGGGCTCTGGAACAGGCTCCTCAGGGAATTGGTCACAGCACCAAAGTTCAAGAAGCCTTTAGACAAATAGCACATAGTGTGAATTTTGGGGTTGTCCAGGAGTTGGACTCAATATCCTTGTGGATCCCTTCCAACTCAGAATACTCTGTGATTCTGTGATTGTCATTGCAGGGCCTGAGCTGGTCTTACTGACCTGGTGGTCAGCAACCCTTCCCAGCTCTCCTGTCGTGCCCCACCTCGCCTTTCCTTGCCTTCAGCAGATTTATGGTGCATTACAGCACTGGCAATCTGGCTCCTATCTTTATGGAACAGTCTTGTAACCTGATGTACTCATGGCTCCGTGGGAACCTCACTCCCCTGGTGCAGAAGTGAAAGAAGCAGAGGTAGTTTCCATTTATTCCTTCCTACCTGTCCCCTTTTACTGCCAACATGAGAGTCAGTAGGGCCCTGGTTGGTATCACTGGGGCAGGGGAGCAGGCAGTGGAGCAGTGGGGCCACCAGGATCCATCTTCCACACTGTGAAGATGGTTTTCTGCACACAATTGCATCAGCCTTCTGCAGGGTGAGATTTCTAATTAGATACCCAAAGCCAGCAGCTCTCTCAGTTCACATCAGGCCTGTTCTGGTTAAAGGGCTGTCTGTCAGGAGCAGCACTCAGCTACCTGAACTAGCTTCCTTTAAACTGAAATAGGAGCATACATCAATTTTTAATTAACTGGATCATCTGAATCAATGGGCACATCCAAAAGCTTTTTGTGAACTAGAAGGCTGTGTAGGGCATGCTGAATTCAGCCTATTAAATGTTTAAATAATTGCCAGCCACAGTCTTGGACACTACTCCTCAAGGTAACACAGTAAGTATCAGCAGCAAAGCCCTGGGTCAGGAGGCAGCTTTCTCAGCCTAATTTCTTCCCTGTGCCTTAGAAACAAAGGCTCTTGTTTAAAAGCTCCCTTGTTCCTGAGCCTTGTTTGACGACATGCATATTAGTTCCACCTTCCTTAAACACTGCCTTGGTGTCTTTAGAGAACACAGGAAGCCTGTTTTATTTGTGGGTTTCTTCTCTGGCTGAGTTGCTTTTGCATTGTAGCTGGTTTATCTTTGGCAGATAGCAACGCGTTCTTGGCAGCGCATTTTCGTCTTGAGCCCACAGGGTGTAGCCACACTGTGTTTTGCACACCTGTGGTGGAGAACTAGGAAAATTCTGCCTGTTCGTGTCACTGCTGAGATGTAAAAAACAGTTTCACAGCAGTACTATTAGTGCATTGTAGAGGTTCTGGCTCCCAAGGCGTGGGCACGTTGGAAGGTGGCTGTGCCTGTGTGTGCATGAGCAAGGCTTGTGCTGCCTTGCATGGACTTTAGCACTGAGCAGCTGGCAATGGGACGTGCTTCACCATTACAATCACAACTAAAGTTGTTTTGGTGTGCCCAAGTTGAGTTTCTAACCTGCTTATCTACCCTGTTCACTGTCACCTCCCTCAACACTGTCTGTAGGTGGAAGCTGTGGTGACAGGCTTGCTAAGACATGGCTGCACCAAGACATTCACAGGGACTGGTGTCAGTGTTCCTGACGGTGCCCTTGCCACCTTGATCTGCAGGATCAGAAGGGAGACCTTGAACAGGTGTGCTCAGTAGCAGAGTGAGAAGAAAGAATACTGACACCAACAGCAAGAGCAGCCCAGGTTTGTCCTGTTGCTGATGGGAATCGGCACCACTCCAGCTGAGCTATTCCAGTGCCTGATTCCAATTGGGAAAGATTAATTCAGGCAGGCAGGATAGATATGCTAGATATTAGTCTTCCAAGATATCAGCAGGCTGATGTCCCTGTGACTGCATGTTCACAGGCTGTGAGTTACATGTTCCTCTGCTTTTCTCTTCCTGCAGAGGCAGGTGCTGATTCACAAGCTGGTGCTGTAGTTCAGCCATCAGCACATCTCTTCCCAAACTCCTTCTGTGGGGTCTGATCTTAAAACCAGCAGTGAGAATCTGGTTGACATGAAAACTACTTGAGCACTAAGGTAAGTTAAATACCTGTTTAAAACAGCAGCAGATGTGAGCAGTGTGAGGAAGCACTGGGCTCTGCCAGCCTGGTGAAAGGAGAAAAAAAAAATGGAAGAAACTCCTCAGAAATATTGTTTGGGTATGTTCCTTCCAGGAGCTGCTCCATCTCTCTGCACGTGGGGCATGGTCACACCATAGCGAGGAATGGCATGAGCTCACTTTCATTAATCACTTTCTGTCAGCCAAGCAAAGTGGGAAGTAAATTCTGTTCGCTGAAAGCACCATGCAGGTCGTCTAAGAGAGTGGATATTGGCTCAGCAGGAGCAGGGAGGTGTGAGCAGGTGGGTCAGCTGGTACCGAACTAGAGACACTGTGGTGTCTTAATTGCTTGTGATTGTGTGAACGAGCCTGAAGATGCAGACAGGATAAAGCAGAGTGATGCTTATGAGGGTTTTAAAGCTCACATTTGCTCTTATTTGGTCCTGGAGGTTTCCAGCAAAGACCACCCACTGAAACAAAGAAGAATTACTTTCCTGAAATGGAAGGGACTGAGTCATGTATTCAACCTCTTTCAGTGCCTTTCTGTGATCTTTTGGAGCCTTTGAATTCTTCTTTACCTACAACAGGTTTACTATAGTGTAAAATGAGTTCCCAGAGCAGAAAGATGCTATTTTTCCAAGAGGATATGGGTTGTTGAGGCTTCAGGTAATGCTTCAAGGTGAGTTGTCATACGTTGCTAAAATAATCTTTTCCCACCACTTTCCTCATGTCAGCATTTCTAGAGCTCCAGTGGGTTGTGGCTGCTGTTGTTATGTGAGGATTTATGAATGGCTGCAAAGTTCAAAGGCATATTGGCAACCCCAAGTCCCAAAAAGCCAGGAGTCAGCCCAAGCCCTGCCCCATTTCCCAAGACAAAGTTGCTTGCCGACTATTTCTTTTCTTAACTTTTTTTTTTATTATTAGCCCACAAACTTTAGGATCTCTTAATTCACCTCCCAGGTTTTTTTAGCTTTTAGGTTGCACTAGTTTCATGGTTTCAAATCTTTCATCCACAAAACCTTGAGGGCTAGGGCCATACTTTGTTTATAAATGAAAGGTAAAATTCCCTTGTTTCAAGGAGCTGCGATTTTAGGATATAATCCCCAAAGCATATAAACTGTGATAAAATCACAGGAGTTTCCAGCAGTCTCCTCTGTTTGGAAGAGGAGGTATTAGACTACAGTGAGCTGCAGGCATCACTAGCTACTGTCATTTTAGTGAGTCAAATAAAAATAATATTGCAGTTAAACATGAGCTCTGCAGGCCTAACTAAAGAAGATAACCTCATCCTTTTCTATCTGCAGTTCTTCACAAAAGCGCTGCCTTTGTAATCCTCTGGATTAATGTTCACACTCAAGCACTCTGCCCCAGAAGCCTCTGCATCCCTGGCAGAGTGCATTTAAAAGGATCAAGGCTCTCTGGGATGCAGAGGAGGCTGGTGCCAGCTGGGTATCTCCTGGGACACGTGGCGGTGGCTGCTTCCAAACCAGGGGCATTTCAACCCAAGTAATCCTCCTTTCTTCCCTCTCATTGCTCTTGACTGTTACTTTAATTTCAGCGTCGTGCTGCCTTTCACGTAGCCCCTCTCAGCCTGAATCAGATCCCTATTGTCTGTGTTGTCAACACAGCTGTTTAAATCCCTTCCCCCAAATACCCCTGCTTTCCAGAAAGCTCCTGCCTCCAAGGCCCAGGCGCTGTTCTGAGTTTGCAGCTTTCTGTCAGGTCCTGGGCTGTGCTCAGATTCCTGTTTGGACCATCATGAGGTAAAAATGGAAGCAAACTCAGGAAAACGCAGCACTCGAGCAAAGCCTGATGCTCCCTGGCTGCCTGCTGGAGGCTGCTGCAGCCTGAGACTGGCAATGCAGAACCAAGCAAATGATTAGCATTATTAAAAATGCTTTGCAATTATGCAGCACCTTTTCATCTAAAGATTTCAAAGCTTCGTAGCACTCACACAAAGTTACTTATTATCCCTGGCGTTTAGCAGAGTCAGGAAATGCAGGAAGGCAGCTAAGTGACTTGCCTTAGGTCATGCAGTAAAGTCGGCGTCAGAGGTGGGAACCCAGCCCCGAAGTGCTGACTCTGTGGCTCATGCCCCAGCGAGAAGACACACCCCACCTTCTCCTGCAGAGAGAGTGCCAAGCCAGCTGCTTGGGGTGGGCAGGGATGGGGAAGCACTCAGCCCACCTGGAGTGTCAGCACAGCCTGGGCAGGGCCCTGGAGACACCTGGCTGGGAGCAGTACCCACCATTCCCAAGTTCTACTCCATTCCCCGGGAGCTCTGTGCACACAGCTGAGGGGCTTTCATGGGATCTTTTGTGCCTGAGGCTGCAGTCCAGCCTGCCTTGGCATGGTGTGTGCTGAGTGAGTGCAGCCAGTGACCTGGAGGGCAAGGTGTGACGCCCCTGGGCTGAGCACAGCCACTGCAGCCCCATCTCCAGTACGATCCCTCCAGCCCACGGGCCATATGCACATGGGAAGACCACAAGGACTTTCCTCAACAGTGGACAATTCAACCCCAACACCCTGGGGGACACTACTGAGGACCAGAGGTGGTTTTCCCTGTATCAGCACTGCAGCCACTGCTGTTCTCCCTCTGGCTACAGTGAAGGTGGAGCAGCACTGGCTCTCTCCAGACCAGGTGGTCCAGCCTGCCAAGGAGCCTGGATATACATTCAGACACCTGCCAGGAGATCAGGAGATGTTACACTCTGGCCAGCTCAGTGGGCTGGGCTGTGGGAGTCACTGGGTGCCAAACCTTTGTGCCTTGCAGCAACAGAGCTGAAAATGTCAAGTCCTTGTATGCTGACACTTCTTTGGCTTCAGTCCAATGGTAAGACTTAGGCAGAGTGTCCTGTTTTCTGGGGGAAAAGTTAGAAGGAGGGAGAGGAGAGGTGGAGAAAAAAGCAGATGTGAAATGGGGTGAAGAAAAGCATGGGGACATTTAGACCTCAATGGTCAGGAAAAGACCTTGGCCAAGACTCTTGGCCCCAGTGAGGTAAAACCCCTTGTTGGTGTGTACCACCAAAGGTGACTGGCACAGTTATATTTATGCGGTTAAAAAAAACCCTCAAAAACTAAAAAGACCAACTACTTCTGTTCCACCACTGAGCTACTTATTTTTGCCCTAGAACTATAATGAAAATCCACTTTGGTCAAATTTTTTCTTGGAGACTTGAGATGCTGCAGGTTTTTTTAGTCTTAAACAGTACCCTGTTCAAAATATATCCCATTTATGAAGGCAGGCATGACTGATACAGCTTCAGAGTTCTAAGGGGCATATTTAAATACGTAACAGGAACTAATCCATATAGTCAGCTTTCCTTAGGAGCTTGGGGATTTACATGTCTAAATTTCACTGTGATAAGGCTCCAGGATAGGGGATAAAACTAGTTCACTGGAGATAAAACCCAGGCAAGGGGGAAAGCTTGGAGATAGATGCTGCAGTTGAATGAATTTATACCTCAGAAATGCTACTTAGAATTAACAGTCATCACAAGGAATCATTTTAAAAAGGAAAAGAACTGATTGGGTATAAAAGCTGTGTCTCAAAAGGGAGTCAGAGTTTTGTCTTTTAAAGGACATTAATAAAAAATGGGGAAATTTTTTTCCTTGCTGTATATGGCTGAAGAAAACAGGAGGAAGAAGAAATTATAGGGGAATAGAGGTTAATATGCATTGGGTATGTGCAAAACCTGAACTCATGCTTTGCTTTAACTTTTGCTGAGGATGTTAATCATGTGGCTGCAGATGTGAGGGGTAATAGGATAGGGGTATGGAAATGTTTGTGGCCAGGATAGAAGCAAATCTCAGGGCTGCTTCCTGCGCTGAAGGCAGAGGAACGGGCTAATCCACATGCCAGAGCTCTGGAAGAACTGGCCCGATGTCTTTAACAGGTCCCTCAGTCAGGGACAAGAACACAGCAAACCTGCACAGAAGAAGTGAACTGATTTGGGCAAGAAGAGGCATGAAGGTTTCAGCTTAATATCGTAAGGACAGATTCAGAAAAAAATGGTGAAGGAAAAGCTGGCAAAAGAGAGGGAGGTAAATGGCATGAGATGAAATGGGTTTATCAAACCCGTTTCTTGCGTAAGGCAAGCTGCAAGCCATTTGCTTAGTGAAGGAAATGCGGTGAATCTCACCTCTCTGGACTTACATTGCACATTTCATACACTGCCACATGGAAAGTTCTTAAGAAAAGGGAGAGGTGATTTTGCACAAGATATAAACCCCTTTAAGACCTGGTGTAAGAGCAGCAGGGCTGTCAGGCTGGAGGGCAGTTACCAGGGGAGTGTTAAGCATCACTCTGCAGATCTGGCAAAGTGCTTTTGTAAATGAGCTTGGCACTAATGTTACTGGAGAACTGGTGAATTTGCTGATGACAGAAAATATGAAGCAACCTCAGGAGAAAAAAGGCTTGAAATATTAGAGAAAGGTAGATAGCAGAAAGTGGTGGTCATATTCACAAATGACCAAAGCCTTTCCTACAAGCTCCCTGGCAGCTCATACTTTGATCACCAAGTAACTGACTTGTCAACAGTGGAAATAGGAAGTGAGAAATGCAATCCTGGAAGGCAGCAGGAGAGGTGCAGCCCAGGCTGCACTGAAGGCCGAGCTTGAGGAGAGGATATCTCACTTCATTTTGCAAAGCAAATACTGCAAGCATGAGGCTTTCTCTGCATAAATACTCCCAGGAAGGGAAGAGAGAAGAGCTGAAGGTGCTAAGGGCCAGTGCTGGTACAGAATAAATGATCAAAAGGAGGCATCAGACATTTTGATTAGAAGATTGTTACCAACCATTTGACAATGTGGTCCTGGAATGGCCTCCCCACTGCAGTCGTTCATGCAAAATATTGAACCGCTTTGAGGATGGAACTTGGCAAGGTCACGATAAGGATTATATCACATGGTGCCTTTCACAGGAGACCTGATAGCACAGAAGTTCCTGCCAGTCCTAAGCACAAAGGTAAATGTTCTGTAACCCTCTGTCCATATAAATATAGAGCATGTGATTATATACACACAAAAAGCAGGCATATGATTTATTAATCACAGGATCTCAGCTTGTCAAATAATAATTACAAGGCAATAACACACCTTGTTTTAATAAATGGCTCCCTAAGATTTTCTCTCGCAGTAAACCAGTAAAAAAGGACAATTATTCTGAGGTAGAGGTGGCATTTTGTATTTCTGGTTGTTAGCTTTTAAATGAACTCACTGTCTGGAAGTCTTGAATCAAGTACTCCCATTTTTCTGCACATTTCACAAGTTCAGCCCTTTCCACTAAAGCGTCTTTTCAGATGCGTGATTGCCCTTTGTTAAGGCAAGAACGAACAGATGACAACGGCAGCACGGAGGAGACATGCCTGGAACAGTTTTACGGAGCAAACCCGGGGCTGCCGCTGCCAGGAGGGTGTACTCAGAACCCTGAACAAGGAAGACTTGTGCAACGTGAGGGGCAAGTCCTGGAAAGCCACGAGAGCGACGGGAAGGCAGTGGTTCGGGCAAGTGTTTATGCAAAGCCATGGCAGTGGATGACACTTCAGTCTCCGCGCTCAGGCAAACGCAACGCGATCCCTCTCCACCTCGCAAGGGCGCCCAGCCCCGACAGGCGCTGCACGCCCAGATCTGCAGCACAACCCCGTTCCCAGCTCTCGGATGGAGCTGCACGAGGACGTTCAATAGCAGCTCTAATTACTGAGCATTAAAAAAATTGAAGGCGTGTTTTAGTACCCTTTGAACCTGGAGCTGACGCTGCCTGATGAAGAAGAATAGGTTTGCTGTGTTTGCAGTTTATTTCATGAAGGCACCTTAGCCGAAGATGCAAAAATAAAAGTAGTCTGAAAGGAAAGAAAGCAGAAGGCCAAGAGACAGGCAACTGAACAGAGCAGATTGATTTAACAGATACGATACATTTTTGCTGCCTGCATTATGTGTGGAAATTCTTATTCCAAGTGACACAGTAACAGACTCGACTGTAATCAAACAGCACTGCTGAGGTGTCAGGAGCACAGATGCTGCCTATCGAAAATATTTAAAACAGAAAGTAAAACTCTGAAAAATCCGCAGTGGGGAGGGCAAGGGAAATGCTCGGTGGTGTTTCTAACCCAAGGCAACTTCTCTCTGCTTTTCACGGCTCTCTCTGGTGCGGGAGGTCGGAAGCCCTGCGTGAGTCACCCCAGCGACAGCTCAGCCAGAGCTCGGTGAGAAGCAGAGGCCGGCAGCAGCCTGGCCAGGGCAGCGCGGAGACACGCGGTGTCTATTGTGCACCAGGCATCGGACGGGGGGAAGGGCTGCTCCACGCGTTTTGGGGAACTCCAGCCAATGGATTCCTCCCCTGGGTGTTACGGGAGGGCTTGGCCTGCATGTGAGAAAGGGAGGGGAGAGTTTGAAAACAACCCAGCAGGCTCTAAGGAAGGAAGACTGCTACAGAGTGACCTGCTCGCCTCCGTGCAAGCATTTTGCTCCAGGTGATCGGCGACTGTAGGGGTGGAGGCGCAGGAGGGGCCGGGCGGCTGAAGCGCGGCACAGGTAACCCGGGGTGCAGGTGTCAGGCAGCGGGGTCCAGCTGAACACCCCTCACTGGTTGCAAATCCACCAGAAACGGTCCAAAGAGTTTATTTTCTTTCTTTTTCTTTTCTTTTCTTTTTTTTTTTTTTTCCTATGGGAGGAGGAATTTTGCTGTTTTGTTTTTATGGGGATTTTGGTGGCATGTTTGCAATTAATATGTCTGGGGGAGAGAGGGCAGGAGGTCTCTACAGCTCAGAGGTTAGCATGTGATCAGCTGGTTTCTAGTTATTGCACGTTTGAGGTTAGAAAGGGAAAAAGAGGTGATATCTTTTAGTAGGCTGGTTGATACAATGGAAAAATACAAATTATCTTTCATGCACATCAGCTCTGTTTCAGGTCACAGGGCTTTATAAATGAGAAAATATGTGCAGATGAGATTTTCAGTGATTGATAACCCAGCTGCTCATAGAGACATTACTCAGAAGAAAGAAAAAAACCACTATTTTCTTGTCTGGAGGTGTGCTGGATGGTTTGGGGGTTTTTGTCTTCTTTTGACTACTGACCCAGCTTTTAGGCCTGTTGGAAGTGATCCAGTCCTAAACTTTAGCAGAAAATCCTCTAGGAATTTTCCGTGGTGCTTTAAAAGGTGTAATTGGCATGATGCGGTATTTTGTGCCATCTCTTGTGCAGGTTCTGGTTACTGTTTCAGTCTCTCTGTCACCTCTTTCTTCTTTACTGAAAAATCTCTTTAAAGCCCCACTCTGCCTTGCAAGGGAAGCTGAATTCCACGATTAATTTTAATAGGTAAAATTTATTTTCCAAATCTCAGTGATGCACTGTGGTGGTTTGCTTGGTACGCACGAGTCAGCAGAGGTGCAAAGACCAAACTAGGAACTATTTTTTGATTGATGGGGAAAACAACATCTTTTAAAACTGCCTCTAGGTCACATGTGAAAAAAATCTTGTGTGAGCACGTTGAACTGCTCTGACTTGAAAAAGTCTGCAATTTACTGTTTTCATGAACAAGAAAGGTTTTCTTTCTGTCATTTGGCTGATGGGGAAAGTATCATAAAAACATGGCAATTGTGCCGCACATTTTTTTGACAGATAATTGTTGTTTTAAATCTTAAACCTATTTTGGATGATTCATGCAGAGCCAGGCCAATAAATCAATTCAGAGGCTCTTACACAAGGGAACTTTGGCTCTTATTTCAGTCAGAAGTATACCAATCTTGAGTAGAATTATACGGGAAAAATATTTAATAATACTACAAAAGTCAAGTCATAATCTGGTGAACTGAGGAGGTTTCTCTTGCTGGCAGCTGGAAAATCCTGTAATGCAGAAGTACCAAAGCAGAAGGGATCTGTATTTGCTTCCCTCATTGCTTGGGATCTCTGGGGTGACAAATTAGGGAGAGAAAACAAAGGGTGAGCTGAGCTTTGAGGAGAGACCTGAATAGAGGCGAAGCACATGACAATGAGAGGAGACTGTCATCTCTAATTAGGTGTGTGCCCTCAGGCAGTCCGTATAGAGTAAACAGGGTAAATGTAAACTGAAACAAGGTGGAAAGTTTGGAAGGCTGTGGACGGACATGCACGGTTTGGCTGTCAATCCTAAACCTGTCGCGTGTTAAGCGTTTGGGCAGGACAGAAGGTGGCTGCAGCACCTCTTCCCGTCGGTGGGCTGAGCAGCAGGAATCCCGTCTGCCAGCTCTGGGGTGCTCCCCAGCCGCCCTGCCCAAACCCTGTCCGCATGCTGAGGGAAGGGCTTGTGTGGGGAGGCAGCCAAAGGCCTGAATTCCCCTTATTAGCAGGGAGAAACACACACCGAACACAGGCAATAAATGATTTTTTTCTGATGGCTTTGCTTCAGAAAAGGAAAAAAAAAAAAAAGCAGACGTTTAATGGAAGAAGTAGGACAGCACGTTGAGGAGGAACCAGACACAGCTGCCGCGTTTCCGCGGCTGCCCCGGTGCTAACACCCAGCACCCCCAGGCGGGATGAGAGGAGCCGTTCTCCCACATCCCGGGGGCTGCCGCTTCACACCTGCCGCCCTCCACGGAAGGGCTCAGGCGATGCTATGCCGGTGCGGGCGCTCCGGCCTGTGTCTCACAGGGAAATGGAGGGCGCTGCTCAGGTGCGCCTCACCCCCCAACCACCCGCGATGGTCTGTCTCCACTCCCCCCGGCCTTCCCCCGAGCCGAACGCGCGCCGAGCCCCGCCCCCGCCCGCCGATTGGCTGCGGGGCGGGCGGCAGCCAGCCAATGGCCGCGCCGCGGGTGGCCGTGTCGCTGGGGCAGAAAACACAGGCAGGCAGGCAGCGGGAGCGCGCGCACGCGGGGGCGGGGCTGGGTGGCGGGCGCGCGCGCGCGGCCGGCAGCGGGAGCGCGCGCGGCGGTGGCTGAGGGGGACTCGGCCCGGCCCCGGCGGCCCTGAAGGAGCGGCGGTGCTGCGGGCGCATCCCGGGAGCTGCGGGCGCTCCCGGGCCGCGGCAGTCACTGCCAGGCCCGTGCCCGTGCGCCCGCCAGGCCCCGGCGGCCTGAGCCCTCGGCCCCGCTCCCAGCGGCCTGTAGCCCTCGGTCCGGCGGCCTGAGCCGTCAGTCCCGCCCGCTCCTCAGCGCCGGCGCTGCGCCGCCGTTGGTCCCGGCCAGCGGCACGGGTTTGGTAGGATTACCGAATCTTAACGTGGCTTTTGCATGTGTGGCTGCAGAACAGTAGCTGGTGTTGGCAGGTCTCCAAAGCTTCGGTGATGGGGGATGTTTGCCTAAAGTTAGAAGGGAAAAAAATTATATGCTATGTGGAAGTTGCACAGGGATGCTTTGCACGTACGGGAGATCTTGATAACTTTTGGAAGCTTTGTCCTGCGTGTGTTTCTAAAGGTTAATGTGCCTGCTGAGGTAGAATTGCCTGTTCAGATGAAGTGCAAGAAATGGTAGTGGGTACAGAGCACCGAGCACCCAGCATGTTTTATTGATGGATTTTGTGACTTAGAAAAATACCCTTGTCTTATGAACTACTTTAAAATTAATGTTCATATCACTGATTCATCTTTAAAATTTCCATGGCGTTTATGTTCTACATAAAGTGGTTTCTGTCCATCTTGTTCCTGTATGATCTCTTCCAACATGGATTCTGATGTTTTTAGGGCAGTTGTGTGAATTGTGTTTGAGTTTTGTTGGGAGTGCTGGGTGACGTAAGTCTGCAAATCAGAAAATGATGGGTTTTGGATACAGTGATAAATCCCAGCATCCTGGAGCTCCAGCAATCTGCTGGTTTGAGTTAGTGAGAAGGTGCATTGCTAAACTGAGAGTGTATCTCCCATCTACTGATTAGTATGACAGCAGGACTTGTAAGGCTTGGATATTCCATCATTCTTGTTATAAACCAAGCAGGGTGCTGAATCTCAGAATGACATCACGTGGAAGTTGGGTTTTTATTTATTATGTTGCCACAGGTGGAGGATTTCAACTAGGGTCCTGTACAGAAGAGCATTTCTCCACTTGAAATTTAGAACTTGGTTACAAATGATGAAAGCTGTCATTATTATTTATCACAGGTTTTGCCCTTTTTTGTCTTTTCCTAAGAGGCGGACAACTGATGGAACATTCCACTAGGAAGGATAAAACTGTTCTTACAAGGTAGTTTGCGCAGATTAGACTGAGACCCACACGGAAAAATATCTCAACCAACAGTGACCGGGAACGCTTGAGAACTCCTGAATGTTTGCTTGAGGTAACTCAGGAAAAATGTTTGTTTAAAAAAATGTGTGGGGCAGGGAAGACTCTTATTGCACAAGGCTGGGAACTGTTTGGTTTGGCATTAGGAAATACAAGACCATGACAGCTGAATGCTGTTCTCCAAACCAGAGTTTCTTTATTGCCAACGGTCTGTGATGAATCATTTACCATTAATGGGTCTGTGGCAGCAAGTGGGCATGAAAGGGGAAAACCAGGGAAGAGAAGGGGAAGGGAATGCAGCTGTTTGGTGTCACAATCTTGCCACTCAACGGTGAACGGTTTTCAAAGCAGCAAAGGATGAGATGGGGAGAAAAGGGCTACTGAATTCTTGTGGGACAGACACAAATACCTGTAATATTCCCAGGCCTGTGAAGGGATTTGTGAAAATCTAGCTGGTGAAAAAGTGTATGAGGAAATTCTGGGGCTGCTTAATTTTTTGTGTACATAAAGGAAGGATGGATGATGCCATCCTGTTCACAGTGACATGGGGTGGTTTGGAGAATAGCAGCTACTAGGAAGGGGGAGAAGGAGGAGCAGAAAAAGAGAAGTGTTTAAATGAGAACTTTATCCCTTGCAGATTAAATGGTGGTTGCAAGGAGTGTTTGAAGGGTGCAGAAGCACAGATGTGAAAGCTTGATAGCTATATGTACACATACAGCAAAACAAAGACTATGTCCTTGAGGGGAGGATCAAAAATTAGCTTGTTTTCAAAAGGCTGGGCTGAACTCGATAAATTGGTACCATTTTATCAACATCATTCACATGAAGAACGTTTTTGTCGTGGATGCAATTACAACGTTGATATTGTACACTCATACAGATAACCACTTGGCACAACAGGACAGTCTAGGTTGATAGAGCTGGTTTTTATCAGCTAAAAAAAGCAGCATACATGGGGCTTTTAGCCTTAAAATAACAGCTTTTGCCCCCTTTATAAGCAACAGAACTGACATCTGCTAAGGCACCCAGGCTTAGATGTGTTGAAGGGTGGTACTTCTCTCTTGCTACACTATTTACCTTCCCAGGAACTTTTCAGCTGTTACTAGTAGTAAATTATAGCTTAAGCCCCCCCCCCATTTTTATATTTTGTGAGTGAAGCCTTTGTATTTTATGTTGGTCTAGTGTTTTTTGTTCTCTAAGTTCTTCTATTTCTGTTTAGGCCTTGGAGGGAAAACATTAAGACTTTACATTTCAGTCAGCTCTGTTAAGCAGCTATGGAAATAGAAAAGGAACTCATTTATATTACCCCAACAGGTAAGTAATATATTCAGTTGTTTTGGTTTTTTTTACTTAAAATTGCTTAGCTGACCAGAAGTGTTGTCTAGAAAAAATGCATCACCTGGTAATTTTTTAACAATACTGGTTAAAAAAAAATCAAAAACTTACAGAATAGTTCTTTCAATTATATATCATAGAATCCTGCTCTATTATGTTTATTTAAAATTATTCAAATAATGAAGTTAGCATTTCTGTAAGTTACTGGGTAGTAGTTGCTCTTGTCTCCTTATCGTCTGAGTTCAAGTAGTGTTGGTGTGAAGAAAAGAATAAACTTAGAAGATATGTAGGTGTATTTAAGAAGTAAAAATTTTGCTTTTATGTAACAAATTTACCTTAAAATTAGGGGAAATGAATGTTGAAGGGCTTGACTGGAAGTAGGCTGGCATGGGAAAAATTGAGGAAGTACATGTTAGAGACTGCCATGAAATAGACTGTTTTGTCCATATCACACATTTATTTTATGATACTTAGTCATAGTAACATAGATTCATGTTGTTTTCTGTAACTTCCAAAGGCTATCTTCCTGCACTGACTCTTTCATGTCAAAGAGGTTTTTCAGAATAAGATGTATATATTTTAAGATGGTGGGTAATGCAGTTGAGGTGGCAATATACTCCATATGATTTCTGATATTTAAGCAGAAATAGGTTAATGCAGAAGACGCCTTGGTTCTCAACATTTTAGAATTATGTTTGAATAATAGGTGGAAAGCTGCAGGAGAGCTGAGTTTACAGAGTTTGGACAGTTTAAATTGGTAGAAGGCTTTGTTAATGAAGGTAGCCCATAAAAGCACAGATTTTAGGTGAGCCTGCTAGGCTTAATGGCAGGGTAATGAGGTAAATTTGGATAACTTCTTAATGTATAGTAAGCAAAGTATTAAAGTTGATTGAAGACTTACTACCTATATATGTCTATGTTATATGGTGTGAAAATGAGAAACTGGAAGGAAGATCTGCACCATAGCCTAGGTTCTAATTATTTTATGTTATAAGTTTTTGGAAAATAGCGTATGTGTTCAGTCTGTTCTTTCAAGCCTAACTAGGTAACTAATAGAGGGCCAGTTGGTTACCATATTATGGAGAAAGAGGTTGCAGCTGGAAGTTACAGTGCATATAAAAACAGCATATAAATAACAGTTACAGTTATATAAAACAATGTAGTTTTAACAGTGTAGAAGTGCAGTGAGAAATACTAATTCTTATGGGTTGGACGTTTCCTGTGGAGGATTTCCTTTAGTCTTGAACCTGAGATCAGGATTGTGTAAGGAGGTTGGACTGTAGCCTCCCCTTTAATCCTTGGCTGTCAGAGTCAGGACTGGCTTGGGTTAATTGTTGGCCATTTTCATTGGAAACTGAGAAAGAAGTAAGTGGTCATTGAAGGCTGGAGTTTCTGGACAGCCAGGTCTCAGGTCTAAATTGGAGAAATTCATGGAAGACTGAGCTTGAAGAAGAATTTGAGTGCATTTGACTGAGAGGAGCTGGTTGTTGCTGATGGAGTCTCCTGGGGAATGAGAGGAAGGAAACCTGTTTGGGTTTGCTCTTTTTTTTCCCCCCTCTGTTAGCTTTATGCAAATCTCTCATTGTTTTATTAAAATGTTAGACAAACAGAGAAATCTGCTTGTGAGAAATCTTTTCCTTGATGTGATGCATGCTTTTCTTTTTTAGCTTGTTGCAAGCGTAAAAGGAATGCTTTTGTGGGAGTAATGAGTGGAAAGATGAAGCTTAGCCTGGAATGGCTGCATTATTGCTCAGCTGTAGCATTCACATCTGTGAACACCAGTATCTATATGTTACTTCTTTGTTCACATAGGAGGCAGTTCCATCAAAGTTTGCAAAATTTAATATACTCTTTGATATGGGTAAATACTTGGAGATTGGCAATATTTTATTAGTCCATTTTGCTTTAAAAACAATTTTTCATGAACTTGTTTTGAAGTGCAAAAACATAATTCTGAGAAATATTGCCAAATGCATGTTACTGACGAGAAGGTATTGGAAGGGTGAATTAATACATTAGCTAAGTTCAAATGTAAATTTTGAATACTCTTCATATTCTGGATTTATGGCAGTGAGCTTTTCTGTAAAGCAGTTTTGGAAAAGCAGCTTCTTCTGAGTGCTCTCTTAGTGGTAGGGCTGTGGGTTGTGTCTTCAGGACTCTACTCAGTTCTGAAGAAACGGAGAACTGTGTAGCAGAGAGCTGAGGCTGTTCTGTCTGTGTCTTCTAATTTGCAAGGACTCCCAGGGTACTCACTGGAATGTAAACAGGTTCAGGTGCTTTGTCTTTTTTTTCTTTTTTTAATCTTGATTAGTTAAGAAGGTGAAGAATAGCTTGTGAAAGCTTTTGTTTATAACGCTCTAAGTAAGACATTTACTGAACCACACAGCGCAAGTGGGGGACAACTTAACTTTGTGAAATAAGACTTTAGACCTAAACATTAAATGTGCATTAGCTTCCTCAGAGAGTGAAGTTACTGCGCTTCTCAGTGCTCTGAGATATGTACAGATCCTTAAGTTGTGAGAGAGTTTTTTGTTGGGTACAAAACAAACCTATTATATTTGATTCTGTTGTGTTTAGAAACAGTCTTGGCAGAAGCTATAGTGAGGGACAATCCATAGAGAAGAGAGATCTCACTGATTCAAAGGACTGTGTATTCTGGGAGTCTTCATTACCAAGCTCTCCAAGCTTTGTATTGAACAGCATTTTTCCCCCTCCACAACTTCAAAAACAAAAAAGTACTGATGTTTTTATTTTCTTCTATACCTAAATTGTTGCTTTTTTTGCTAGTGAGCTGTGTTTGAAATTCCTTGAATTGAATGCAGGGAATGTTAGTCAATGATTTAGGGAGTTAATTTCACTTTGGTGACGACTCTTGTGACATTGGTGAGTTCCTACAGAATGTACTGTATTGGCAGTTTCATTTGTTTCTAAACCAAGAGAAGAGTGGGAATGAGGCACTTAGATCTAATGCACTTAGGAGTTTGGATAGGTTTTGTTTAACAAGGGTGGGGTTTTCTGTGGTTTATGTATTTATGTATGGTTTTATTAATTTGCTTTCCAACTCTTGACATCTGCTCTATATAGATTGTGGATATTTTGTGTAGGGGAATAAGGAACTCTTTATTACTGCAGTATGTAGACATACCTTAAAAACAACATCTACCTTAACACTGTTGAAAACAAGAGTTCTATATGACGTTATAATACGTTCTAAATTGAATGTGTTTTGGTATTCTAAAATAAAACTGTTTAAAACTAAAAGATTTTTTTTCTGTTCTGTTTTTAAGAACTTGAGAATCTAAATGATGCTCCGTTTTCTGGTGATGAAGAAAATGGTGGGTCTGAGGAACGAAAAAGTGAAATCAATGGAAATTGGATTCCTGCAACTTCAATTACTGAAGCCAAAATAAATGCTAAAGCAAAGAGACGTTTGAGGAAAAACTCTTCTAGAGATTCTGGGAGAGGAGACTCTGTTAGTGAAAATGGAGAGACACTGAAGATTGGAGTTGTACCAACGAGCCCAAAGGGGAAACTCCTGGACAGGCGATCCCGGTCCGGAAAGGGAAGAGGTCTACCAAAGAAAGGTTGGTGTAGCTTAGTGAAGAGAGTAGAATGAAAAAGATAAAGATTTGTTCAAAGCACAGTACATTTTTTTTTCTGCTGGGAATCATTTTCATAAACCACAGTCTCTGTGCAGGCATTCGGCCCTTTATGTTATTTAGTGGGTGGCAGCAAATCTAATATGTCTGTGATCAATCAACATCTGTCTTCGAGGGAACTACATTTCCTTAGCAGGCTTAACACACAAATCTGAACTGTTGGTGGTTCATGGGACTGTTAGTAATGCAAATTTAAATCATGGCTGTATTCGAAAGTACAGTTTCAACCTTCAGGTCTTCTTGTGCACCCATACTGCTTCTAGTGTCTTACTGGAAAGTGATGAAAAGTGACTGAGGAAGTGGGAACTTGTCAGACAAACACACCCTCTTCAGCATGTATTGTTAGTTAGGAGAAGGGCACAAGCAATGATAGTTCATTTTTAAGTGAAAGAATGTTGTGTTGAAATCAGAAGTATTGTTTGTAAACTGGCAGTCCTTACTTACTCTCCCATATTTTGCCAGGTGGAGCAGGTGGTAAAGGAGTTTGGGGAACACCAGGTCAAGTGTATGATGTGGAAGAAGTAGATGTTAAGGATCCTAATTATGATGATGACCAGGTATGCAAATAGTTTCTTTGCAGTGTTGGTTTATATTTCCCTTCATCGATTTCAATGGCCTTGTGAGTTAACATGGATGTCAGCCTGGCTGCACTGAAATGCTCATTTTTATGCTCAAGAATAGATTATTGGCTAGTAAAAAGTCAGCTGGTGTAAAAGTCACAGTGTAATACTCACAAATCTTATCCCCAAGCCCTCTTTCTGTTCTTGAGTAAGCAGCGTTCCTTTCCCACGTGTGTTCTCCACGGCTGGTTCCCATGGAGGTCGATGTTGCAGTGCTATTCCATGTTGCACACAGACACTGTGCTAGAAATGCAACACAGACTTGCTCAAGTTGGGAGTTTAGTGAGGACAGTATCCTTTATAGATTTTTCTCTTCCCTGTATTCCCAGCCCGCCCAATGTCTTCTCTGCTTGGTATAAACACTTCATGAAGTTGATAGCTTGGATATTTTGTTTACATATGTTTGTTTAGAATATGTTATGGAAGATTGTATCTTACAGCCATATTACTGGGGGAAGGGTAAAGAAAGCAAAGCTTACTGGGCAGAGGGGCTTTCTAGCATTGAAAGTGAAATGGTGACTACAAACACAGATTGCTAAAGTCTCTTAGATCAATACAACTGCAAGACTGACCATAAGTACATTCTGTATGACATAAGCAGAACAATGGTGGTGTCCTTTGAGTAGAGGCTGTTTGCTGTAGCCATAGTTGCTGAAAGAATGGTATGTAAGAATATCAAAACCTTCTTCCAGGATCAATTTTGCCTAAAATTTGACACTTTACATTAACAGAAATAGCCATTAAAAATGGAGTTAGTGCATAGAACAAAGTTTAATGAAGAATAAACATTCTGTATAACTTTGATGGAAGGATAGGTTTTTTGATTTCTACTATACTTCTTGATCATGAAAAGTTTCTTTCCGTTAAACATTGGTTGAAAAATGTCTTTGATCAGATGTCTTTGTTCCAGCTCTGAATGTTGCTTCTATAGGTGCAGAGTAGGGAACTGAATTAGAGCAGGGAGATCTAGTGCTGCTGGAACTCTTCAGGACAGGTGATACATGAGGCAGCTGCTGTGTGCTTCTTTTTTTCCACAGGGAATGCCTTTACTCACAAATATTCTGAAAATGCCTTTTCTGTGATCTGTGCATGGCACCACCTGTCTGGTCACACAGTCACCAAGAGGGAACAAGGCAGGGTTCCTGCTAGGGACAGGAGTGCCACTTGCAGGGGAAGGTGCTGTGGCACAGCCAACTCTGCTGGGCTGGGGCAGGAGGTTCTGTTGCTCTCCCTTCAGTATGGAGGCACTTGACCTCTGCTCCTGTGGTATCATTTGAATCCTGGGAACAGAGTTTGGTGTGTTTACCATTGTTTATCAGCCCTTCAGTTGAATTCAGCTAACAGTAAATCCAAAATATGAAGAAGTATGACAATCAGCCAGCATTGTTGGCACTTTAATAGTGGAGACAGAGTCTAATGTTTTGTGGCAGAATATTGACTACGAAGAACAAAGCATTAAGGATTAAAACCCCACTATTTTGATGCTGTTGGTGCTGCATAAGGTGCAATAAAAGACAGTAAGGGTATCTGCTTTTGTTGTCTTTTAAAACAGGAGAACTGTGTCTATGAAACAGTAGTTTTACCTCTTGATGAAAGAGCATTTGAAAAAACTTTAACACCAATCATCCAGGAATATTTTGAACATGGAGATACTAACGAAGTTTCGGTATGTTACGTGCCTTTTTATTTCTTTGTTTTAAGGGTCAAAGCTCTAGCATCCAGGGTAATGCAATTGACAGCTATGAATGAATTTATAGAGAAGTTGGCAAGAAATGTCCTATAAGAATACCCAAGCAGTTATATTAATTATGTGAGCAGAAGCATATATGTACTTGTATAAGTGTAAGCACATAAATATTTATTTGAGGTCTGTTTATATATTTAAATAATAATTATGAAATCTTACTGTTTTGTTTTTCAAATCTTATGTAGGAGATGCTGAAGAATTTAAACCTTGGTGAAATGAAATACAGTGTGCCAGTGCTGGCTGTTTCCTTGGCATTAGAGGGAAAAGCTAGTCACAGGGAAATGACATCTAAGCTTATCTCCGACCTTTGTGGGACAGTAGTAAGCAAAACTGATGTGGAAAAATCCTTTGATAGACTGCTCAAAGAACTACCTGAATTGGTGTTGGATTCTCCCAGGGCACCGCAGGTATATTTGTAAATCTTTACACCAGTAGTCAAAAGCTTGTTGTGGCTAAAATAGATCAAATAAACTGCAATAGACTGTGTTTTGAAAAATATCTATTGATTTTCTTACTGTCTGTAATCCTCTCCCAATTACCCAGGCTGTGTTTTCACTTTGAAACAGCTCATTTAAATAAAATCTGAAAACCAAGCACATTATAATTATCTACTTAGAACTTCTTTGAAATTCAGCATTTAATTAAAAATGCTTCTGTTTTGTTGCAGTTGGTGGGCCAGTTCATTGCTAGAGCTGTTGGAGATGGCATCCTAAGCAGTACCTACATAGATGGCTACAAAGGCACTGTGGATTGTGTCCAAGCTCGGTAATTTCCTTGCTCTCTTATATAGAGACAGTTTTCTATTCCAAATGTCAAATATGATGATCAGGAATTTACAGCTTCAGAATAAATCATGCAGTTCTTTAACTTCCTTTTTTTTTAATTTGAAATGAAAAAAAACCCACAAAATCTGCAAGAAAACTAACAACATCCAGAATGACTCAAGTCAGAGGAGAAATACTGAGTTCTGAAAAATGTATTAATACATTTGAGTTCAGTTTGTCAGGTTTGTTGTCCAGCTTATGTTTGAGGGCGAAAAATGAGCTGAAAAAAGAAGTGGTTATAGAGGGTTTTGTCTTAGAAAAAGCTTTAATGTGATTAATGGGTAAATATAGCATCAGGACAGCTGCTGTAAATATGCTGTGAAATACACAAGGGATTAACTGTTTTGCCTTACAAAGGTTTGAAGCTTGTGCAGTGATTTCCGAGACTTTCTCTGTAATGCTCTATTTGTCAAGAAGTACAATTGTTTTCCATGTCAGTGTGAGAAGTTTGAAGGAGCAATCTGACAAAGAGGGATGTTTTAATAATGAGTCATGTTTTATTTTTCTTACCCCCATAAGTGTATGTTTCAGGCTTGAAATGGAGGTGCTGAACTCCGTTTCTTCCAGAAGTTGCATTCGCAATGATTGTAGTTGGGCACTTAGAGAAGGAAGAGCGGTTCTTAGCTGCCTACCTTGGGGGCTCAAATTGAGAAAATTGCCTGTCACTTATATAAATGTGTCCTGTGATTTGAAGGATTGTAGCCTGCATTCTGCACATCTGGGATGCTTTGCTGCCTTTGTTATTTCTTGGCCAGTCTTTCCTGCTCATTAAATCTTGGTGAATAGAGTTATTGTTATTGGCTTGCCCCCAGCATGAGGACTGGGGGAACTGTTCCTCCTTTACACGGATGGTACATACTGTATCCCAGACTCCTTTTTTTTCACCTTACTTCCCTTTTTATTATTTTTTCAATAAACTGGCAGGCATCCCTAGCTTGTGCTATTTTTCCAACTACATATTTACCTTCTGAAGTGTTTTCTTTGGCTTAAATTCTAAAGGTTTCATAATTCTTCAGACCCAAATGGAAAATAGTATTTCAGTAGAAAACTGTTCTTGAGTGTGGCAGCAACTCAGGCCTTTTTTGTTTGAGATCCACCTGCCAAGCTGCATTCTTGGAGGAGTCTGGATACAATCCATTTCTGCATAAGAAAATATTCAGCTGTTTTTTGTGACGATGTTTGAGGTTCTGCATTGGTGATTTAATATAAAGCCATCGCAGGATTGTTACCTGTCCTTGGTGTGAGTAGGAGTGTAAGGGTGACAGAAACACAACATGGGGAGCTTATTTGCTGGCTCTTTGATATGAATGGTCCCTGTGGAGTTGGTAACCCTGACCTTTTCCCAAAGACCTGGTAGCTTTGTCTGAGGAGAAGTGGCCATGAGGGAGGTTGCAGTTGCATTTAATGAAGTTTTGTAATCAGGTTTTAAGCACTGACTTTGCCTTCAGAGCTGCGCTGGACCGAGCGACGGTGCTGCTGAGCATGAGCAAGGGAGGAAAGCGCATCGACAGCGTGTGGGGGGCAGGAGGGGGCCAGCAGTCTGTGAAACACCTGGTCAAAGAGGTAATGACAAAACTCCCCTCTCTCCAGTTGCCTCTTGGTCTAAGCTTACTTGCTTTGGGGTAGAGGGAAGAGAGACATGTATCCTGTACTAAAATGATGTCTTCTGTCATGAATGTTGGTTTTGTTTTGTTGTTTGGACTTCCTTTTTTATATAATTGATTTAGACGAAGTAGTAGAACGGATGTAGATAATTTTGTTGATTTTGTAGTATTTGTCACTTGTGGGAGCATGCTAGTACAACACTGTGTATTGCAAGTATATTTTTGGTTTTGGTTTAAGCAAGACTTGTAAGCATTCAGCTTTTTAAGACCTCACAGTATAAAGTGATGAAGTAATTAAAAGAGCCAAGATGAAACTGGCTAAACTAGATAAACTAATTTTTTTTGGCATTGCTGATCAAAAGCACAGTAATGACTGAAAAAAGAGAAAGAAACAGGAATGTTTAGAGAGCCATGCTACAAAGTAAGCCGGTCTAAAGGAAAAGGTCATGTTATAATTTCTAGGTTGGGAGATGATAGGAGGAGGCATTCAAGGGAGAGGATAAACAATGACGCCCATATGCACCTTTTATGGTGACACACAGCTTACAAAACAATGATATTGGTGCTTCTGTATCAACACTGTGGATAGGTATTTGGCTTACACTGTGTTTCAGGTTACTGATAAGGTCTCCATTTAATTAATGCCTGAACTTATTACATTTATAAAAGCATTGCCAGCAAGTTTGAGGAACTAACTTGCTGCTGTGCTGATAGTGGATTATCAAAACAGTTGACAGCTTTTATATTTTTTATATAATTAGTGTTGGGTTGTTTTTTTTTTTTTTAATTCAATAGATTGATATGTTGCTGAAAGAGTATTTGCTTTCTGGAGATGTATTGGAAGCAGAACGCTGCCTTCAGGAACTGGAAGTACCCCATTTTCACCATGAACTTGTATATGAAGTAAGGAGAAATCAGTCCCTTTAATAATCGTTGGTATTTTGATGTGGCCATGCAAATAATATAACTGGCATCTGAAGCTTAGGTTGCTTGTTCTATTATTTGAATAACTAAATTGTTTTATGTAAAGTTAATGGTTTGTATGCTCATTTGTGTGTGCACTGTGGAACAAGTAAGCTGCTGCTGACTCTGGGAAGATCCAGACGTAATTTTTGAGGGTTAAATAGTTGAGTTCAGATTATTATAAGTTCGTGAAAATGAGATCTCGGTTTATCTTCTGCTGAGGAATAGCAACAAAAAAACCCTCCCATGCTTTGTTTTGGTGTTTATTTCCTTCTAGTTTCAGATATCTGGGTATTCTAATGGGTGTTACCTGTTTTTGTTAAGTTATAAAGCTTCCTTTTTCAGGGTGGGATTGTTTCACCCAGCACATTCGTAAAAGTTCACATATTTCAGACCCAGCCTACATGGGAGACTGTTCCCATTTGTACTCTTTTATCTGCCAAATTGGGAAATGATTGTTTACCAATAAAGCTGAACACCCACAATCTACAAAACTTCCTTTTCAGTAATTGACTTGTTATAGAAAATTCGTTCACAATAGCACTACAGAATCATTTCAGTTGATGGGGGTTGTGCAGTATTGTAGATTTTAAGCTTCTGAGTTCTTCTGAAATCACAGATAAGAAACCCCCATGGATACAAAATTAAAACCCCACGGATACAAAATTAATTTCACAAAATTAATTAATTGCCATCTGTACTGCAGCAGCCATATGGATATAGCCATGTAGTGCTGAAACCAGAGACAGAAAGGCAATGCTTTTCACTCTGTATAGTCCTTTCTGGTTTTTCATACCTTTTATCTTACCCAAATAACTTCTTATCAGTTTTTGTTTAATAATAATATTAGATTGAAATTGTCAGTGCATGTAGCAAATGGGCTTTTTTCTCCAGAAGGTGATAATAACGCATTCACTCCTTTCTGTACCTCATATGGTCACACACCTTGTTCCTGAGCCAGTGTTTTCATTTTAGTCAAAACACTTGCATGATTTGTTTTAGGCTATTGTACTGGTTTTGGAGTCAACTGGAGAAAAGACCTTTAAAATGATACTGGATTTGTTGAAAACTCTGTGGAAGTCTTCTGTCATTACTGTGGACCAAATGAAAAGAGTAAGTATGGCATTTAGAGAACTTTGCGTAAGGTCTTGCAAAATTTCCAGCTGCCTTTATGCAGTTAAATGGTTAAAACTAATCATCTAAAATGCTGCAATATTGTTCCATCATTTAAATTTGTCTTTTTATCTGGTAGTTCCTTGTAACTGAAGTAGTACAGTAAAGGCCTACTAAGTACAAATGTCAAGTAGAGCAGTATAGAAACCACTATTTTGCACAGTTGGAATCATCTGTGACTTTACTTGTCAGGATGAGTATATGACAGCAATTCTGTCCCAGGGCAGACTGGGGACCACATTAACACTTACATAAAAATTGACCCAGCTGTGTTGCTGGTGGGAAGTGATGAAGTCATCTCTGGTTGTCCCCAGTCTCTTGCCTGCTGCATAAACTTGAGTTGGTCATTTGTGGCCACATTTTGTTCACTTACATGGAAGACTTACTTTCTTCCCATGTTACTACCCATGTTGTAACAGGCAAGCTAACATACAGATTTCTGTATACTGTCTAGATTTCTGACTTGTAAAGAAGTTAAAAGTTCAGGTTGTGTTTTTATGTAGATATTTGTATAATGCCGTGGTATGGGCTGATATTATATACCTTATTTCTCTACTGACTTGTAGCTGCAATGCTTTAGGTTTGTGAAACCACATTAAAAAAAATCCTCTGGGATGCAGAAGGGTATTTAAAAACATTGTGATAAAATCATAGAATAACCCGAAGATTGTTTGAATCCTTACACTGCAGGGCTATGAACGGGTTTACTGTGAAATCCCAGACATTAACCTGGATGTGCCACACTCCTATTCTGTGCTCGAGCGCTTTGTAGAGGAATGCTTTCAGGCTGGAATCATCTCCAAACCTCTGAGAGACCTCTGCCCTTCAAGGTACATGTTTCATGGTAGATAGGCAAAGGCAGCACTCTTCATTCCTATCATAGGTTACAGAAAACAGCATCTTAGGACCAAAGTGTAACTGATTGGATGTGGAAACTGGACGATGGACTTAACAGTCCATTTTGGACTGGTAAAATGTGCATTAAGAAGCTGCACTGATGTGAAACCTGTTAAAGCTGGGAGAAATACTTGAGGAAAGACAGCCTCCTGTGAATCCCAGCAGCACCCCTCAGTGCTCCCCAGAGGATAAAGGCTGCCTCTCCTCTGGTTTCCTCATTTGCTTGGGAGAAGTCAGTGCAGCACCAAGCTGGAAGATCCAGGTGTCACAATGGTCCACGTAGGTGACAGTGGAAAACTGTCAGCTATACAGGGGAAATGAAAAAAAAATCCTTTAAAAATGGTTTAAACTTATCAAACAGCATGAGTAGAGGTCTAAGATGAGACAACCAGTCCTAATATTTATATTAAAAGGAACAGGATACGAATATGACATAAGCTCTGCACACCTCATTTCTCGTATCTGTCCTGTGATTTGTATAATGCTTTTGGTTTGTTTTGGCTTGGTTACTTGTAGCATAAATAACGCTGTGTGAACTGTACCTAATCAGTATGCTGTTACCTCCTTACTGGTCACAGAACAGTTAATAAGTTTTATTTCCTCTGGGGAATATATGTAAATTTTTAAATAGGCTATTAAAACTATTATTCAGAGTTTTATGCATTGGGAACACTATTTGACAGGTCTTCTCTATTTTGGATGTTTTGTCAGAGTTCTTAAACCATCTTGACAGCTTGTGATAAATTTGGATCTTGGAATGTTAGCATCTTTATCAAGAACAGCCACCATTTGTGGACTTTAAACTGTGTGTTGGTATCAAATGTTTTGCAGTTTTGGGTGTGTGGGAAGGTTGAGAGTCATGACTGCATCAAAAGCTTGATTATACTTTGGTTACCAGTTCTATGTTGAGAGGCATTTTTGGTTTGTGTACTTCAGTTTTAAGTAGAAACCCACCATTCCTAGGTTTCCAAACTAGCATTTTTAAGCAGCTGACATTGTGATCACTGAGTTCACCCTGCTGAACTCACACTTGATATTTGATTTCCAAGACCAGTGAGAAGATTCTTCTCAGTGAGAAAAAAAACCAAGCAACATAACTCTAAATTACTGAAAAGATACTTTCTACTTTCTTTCAGGGGCAGGAAGCGTTTTGTGAGTGAAGGAGATGGAGGTCGTCTGAAGCTAGAAAGCTACTGAATGTGAGAACTGCCTCCTGAAGCCTTACAAGTTGAAAGGGAACATAGCTCGCTATCGATATATACAACACGCATGCTCCTCTGGTGTGTGTATGTATATATGTATACACATCTAGGACATACCAAATTTAAGAGTTGCTTAGCACAGTTCGTATTTTTTTAAGAGCACATGTTTTGGGTACAAATTGTTTTCTTTTTTTTTTTAATAGTTTTGTAAATTTCAGGAAGAAGTGTTCTTTCTTTGGGCATATAGTAGAACAACTGGCCACTCTGCTGTGGTGGTGCCTTGAAATAAGCTATCTCTGTATGTGCCATGTTTATGACCTAATCATTCCATGTGTGCATCGATGTCTGACTGCCGCTCGCTCTTTCCAGGACAGTGCTGTCATCATAAAATCACTGGTTTATACAAAGCTTTATCATAGAAGGGTCAAGTTAAGCTGCTGTGATCCCATTTCCATTGCTGCTAAAGAAATACTGTGCTTTGGGAGTTAAAAAAAATAGCAGTTTCTTTGTTTTAAAGAGCCCAAGAAAATACAGCTGGGTCACAAGACTAATTCATCTGTTTCAGGGGAGAACACTGGTTGGTTTCAGCCCCCCGTGTACCAAACTTGTCTTTTTTTCTATGTAACTGGAAAAGTGAAAAGTTCTGGTAAAACATTAAAAATATTTTTTGTGAAGCTCTTGTTTCTACCTCCTTTTATTTATTTAAACAGAATAAATTAAGCAGTACATCTAACGCTGCCCTTTGGTATTGCCATCAGGAGGCGAGCACAGAATAATTAAGCTCATGCTAAGTAAGTATTTACCAGATCTGTTTTGGAAAACACAACTGACTTGTGTAGGAGCGTCCAGGCTGGCACAGATAGTGTGAATGTGTCTTTGCTACAGAGCTTTGCAAAGCCCTTGCTGAAAAACAAGATGGATCTAAGGAAGACTGGCTTACAGGAACACAGGAACAGCTACAGCCTCTCCTTTTTCAGTTTCATGTCAGGATTTCAGGTGTTCCGAAATGCTGGGAATAGCCATTCCAGGGCCGCGAACACGCTGTGCTGTAGGAGCCAAACGCTTCAGTGCTCGAGCGGGTCTGGTAAGCCCGACTTGGAGCAGAGGGTTGTGGAACGGTGCCTCCTCCCACTTTCTGAGGGGTTCTGGTACCTCTAAAGACGCGTTTAAAACATCGCCTGGGCAGCCACGAGCGCAACTTCTACACCAACAGCGCCCGATGCGCGGCCTCCCCGCCCAGCCCGGCATCACCGCCCGCGTTCAGGCCACACTTTAATCCGCAGCCCCGTTACACAGCGGTACCTCCGACTGCGGGTGCGGCCGGGCACGACCCTCCCCGCGCTATTGCCGGGGCGGCGCGGCCCCCGCGGACGGCGGCGGGGCCGCCTCGGGCGCCTGGGCCGCCTCCAGCGCCGCCCTCTGCAGCTTCTCCAGCTTCTCCAGCGACACCGACTTGAGGGGCAGGATCTTGGGCTTGCACAGCACCATGGCGGCCGTGTCCTCCACCGACAGCTGCCCTACAAAGGGAGAAAAGGACCGTCAGCGAGCGGCAGGCGGGGCCGGGCGGTGCTCGGCACGGCCGCCGGTACCTTGCTTGGGCAGCACCTCCCGGAGCGCTCCCGTCCCCTCCGGCATGGCGGCTCCGGTACGGCGGCCTCGGTACGGCACCACCCCCGAGGATAACTACAGCTCCCAGCTTGCACTGCTCGGCGCCACGCCCACGCACCCCTGTCGTAGCCCCCGGTGCGTGCCGGGAGTGGTAGGCCTAACAGGTCTCCGGCTGCCCCAATGCTCGTTGGGAACTGTAGTCCCAATTTGGTGTGGCGCTGCGCCGGGGTAGTCCCGGGCGCGGCGGGACCGGCTCCCCTGGGACTGTCCCGGTACCGGGATTCCGGGATGCCGCTCCCCGCCTCAGCTGCGCCGGGCTCTGCTCTGGGGCGGAGCCGTCCCACCTGCGCGGGCCTGCCCTGGCCCGGCGAGCCGCTGCCTGCCCGCCCGCCGCGGAACTCAGGCTTTGAGGCGCTTTTATGGTTTATTTTCTGCTTCTGTAAATAAAATTCCCAGCAGACACCGTCCAGCAGACGGGCGCGGCCAGGGCGTACGCGTCCCGGTTTTCATTTCCAGGCAGCGCCTCGGGATTCGCGATGTGAATCATGCTGCTGTTTGACATGTAAACAGCAGTAAAAGCCGCTGTCTTTCTAAACACTGAGAGCTTAAATGTCGCCGAACCTGCCGGGCCAGTGCACCGGGACCCCCATAGGGGTCCGCCTTTCGGAGGACCTTTGCCGCCGGGAGCAGCTTCCCTGGGAAACCCCCGCGGGGAGCCGCGTGTGACCCGGGATGGGCGGAGAGGGATTCACCTGTCCTGTGCCTTGGCTATGCCCCAGCAAGCCCCGATTCCGGGATGTGTTGTAATTTTAGTTTGCTAATGAGCTTGCCTGTGCTCCCTGCACACCCTGTGTGCCTGCGGATTGACAGCTCAGCCTGGTAATCCTGCTAACCTGGCCTTGGCAGGCGGGCACGGTTCCTTTCAGTGTTCTGGGATTGAGACACGGCTTCTTGCTGTGGGAACAAGGTCATTCCACAGGGAATGACCGTGGATAAGTAAAATGAGGGAGAAAATGATCTTTGCTAATAATTCTTTTCCATTCTGCCTTGGTGGTGGCTGTCTGCATGCTTCCCTCTGCTAGCTCAGGTGGGATCTGTCAGCTGTGGGATCCAAGGCTTGCTGGGAGAGTAGTGATAAAACTTTTGACTTCCAGTAGCGGCACCTCTCTGATAGTTATTTAAAGCCTCTGGTTGCATTGTTCCAGACCTGTTTCCTTTTTCCTCTAAGCAATCTAGAGTAGGAAGCTGACAATCCCTCAGGTAGCCCGGTTCCACCTCACTGGAAGCCTCGCCTGATGCTGGGTTGGAGACCAGCAGAACCCACAGAGGGTGAGAGCAGGGCTTCTCCTTCCTGCCTTTTGTGGAGCTGGCCAAAGATAACACTCCTGGGCTGGTCCCAGGCAGCACAGACATGGGCCCTTTTTGCCCTTACTCACATATTCCACTTTCAGGTCAGAAGATTGGCATTGATGAGGCTGTAAAATGGATGTGCTTGCTGGGGACATCCTTCTCTACCCTTTGAAGTGCTCAGAAGCATTCCCACTGATTTCAGTGGAAAAGCTCCTTTGTCTGATGTGCTTTTCCATGTGCCAATCAGTATTTTGTGCTGACTGGAAGCGAAAGGACAAGGCAGTGCTTTATGATGGATGTTTTTAGACCGGGGAATTTTAAACAGTACATGCAATTTGCAGATCAGTATTTTGTAATTGTTTGTCAGTTTGTTTTTAAGAACCAATCCAGCATCTTAGATATGGCTATGGCTAAAAATGAACACATAAGATACCCAGTTATGACTGGAAATTTTGCACTGTGAAAGCAGGAGTTATTCCTGTGGTAACAAATACGGCCTGCAGAGCAACAGAAATGAGCTGAAAGAAAGATGTTGAAATGAAACTGTAGGCCAGGTTTTTTGCCAGTGTCCTTCACAGTGCCAATGGCCACCTGGAGTCCAGCATTATGTGAACACTTGCATTTGGAGCCCATCTCAGTCGAGCAGGGAATCACTTTCCAAAGCAGTTTTCCTGCCAACGAGGTTTGTTTGCTTGGTGATAAGAAACAATGGTCAAGTCCGTTTGTTACTTGAGCATTTTAGTGACTGAGGAGTCTGGCATCCTGTACTAGATCCATTTTCTTAGCTACTCATATGCCAGCTTGGCAGCCTATCTAGGAAGCTGATAGTGCTGCGACAGGCGTGATTGTGGAGGTTGTTTTCAACAGTTTCTAGTAAGTCTGTTTTTAAGAGACCTCCTTCCTTTTTTCCTTTCCTGGGAAAAAAAATCACAGTTACCACCTTCATGACTGGGAGGTCTGGATGTGAGAGAGGAGGGAGGCATGGGCATGCAGCTTAATATCCTACTTTTTAAAGTGCATTAAAAACAGGACTGGGTTTAGTTTTGTTCACTAGAACGGTGTTGGCTATAGTTAAGAGGAGGGAAAAGCATTTCATAGAGAACCTAATTCCCCTTGTTTTGTTAGCAGAGAAACAAGAAGAAAAAATGTGAATTTTCCAGTTACAGGTAAGGGATCCAATCTCTTCTGCTAAAGAAAGCATAGTTACTCCCCATTTTTTGACCTGTTTGGCCTCTGGGGTTGACGTGTCCTGAAGCAGCCATTCATTTCTCTCACAGGCCTTTCCAGTTGCCAGGAATAGCTAGGAAGCTGTTTGCCATGTGGGAAAAGCACCGTGCACTTGCAATGGGACTGTGCTGAGCCAGTGCATTATCTTGGTGTCATTCCACGGGGCTGAAGAAGCCAGAACAAGACTGTCCTTGTGCCCAGGTCTCAAGTTGTGTCCCCATGGCATGAAGCTTCCCAGAGTCCTGAGACTCGACCTTGGGATGAAACCCAGCGTTATTTGAGAAAGTGTAAGCATGGTATCCATGGAGAGGACAACGTGCTCTAGGTTGCACATCCTTATTTTACTGATGTCACAAACAAGTTATTCTTGTGCACTGCAGAGAGCCTCACAACCACAAAACCAGCAATAATTTTATAAATGATAAGCTTGTTTTCTTCCTCCTGTTCCCAGATACTCCGAGTGCAGCAGACAGCAGAGATGTGCATTTCTGGAATCCAGAGGGTTTCGTAATTTGGCAACTGCTTGATGAAAGCCCTGCAGATACAAAACAACACTTATTTCAAGTCTTGAGAAACATCTCCTACTAAATAGAAGAAAAAAGCATTTAGGTGAAGCAATGTTGCCAGTCCCATTTGTTTGTGAGGCTTGGTTTTTGTCTTTATACATTTCAAATGCTTTTTATTTTCCTTCTGCTTTTTAAGCCTTTCAGGTTCATGTTTTCCATATGACAAGAAAGTCTGGAATCAAGTCCTTACTTTAAAAAGCAAAAATTTGGTTCAGAGTCCTGTATAATCATGTAGCTTCAGATATGGGGTGTTTAAAAATAAAGCCACTTTGATGAGAACTACCCATCTTGAAGGTGACTTTCTGTTCTAAGTAAATACTTTGTTGACAGTTTAAGAAGCTTTTAACAGCACCTGATCTGTGTTTGCTTTCCACTTGGATCTTTCTCTTTTTTCTTCTTTTCTAAAATTCTAGAGCTTCTTTCACCTCTCTGTGTGCTGACAAGATTAGAAATGTAGAGTGACAGCATTTGGTGAACGATGCATCCCAGTGCTTTCAGAAATACACCTGCAGATTTCATGCAATTGTCCCTGAAGCTGCTGAGTGGTACCATGGGACATGGAGCCCAGCTTCAGACAGGAGGAGTGGTTTGGGAAGGTGGTTTGGGTTTACTGGGTGGGGTAAGGCAAGGAACAGAAAGCCTGGCGTGGCTCCCTGCGGGAATCCCAAATGCCTTCAGAGCCTGAAGCTTGATAGCTTGGTGTTTAACCCAGTCCTTGTTTTTGAAAGGGAGCTGACAGACAAATGAGTCTTTTTAGTTGAGCTTTCTGAATATACTTATTTTAAGTTTGTTGTTTGATGCAGTGGGATCCTCAAGCTGTATGCAAAAGGCAAGGAGACGTGCCTGGAAATGCATTATCCAAGGGATACAGAAACAGCTTTTTGACAGGCTGCTGCCCTTCCTGCTAACACCTGGTAAGTGCAGAGACCTGGCTCCATGCAAGTCCCATCCTGGGCTCCTAAGCCAAAAGCTCTGCACTGGCATTTCTAGGAGGTTACTGCTCTACTTGTGTGGTTTGAATCGCTTAAGTCTTTGGCCTCGTGCCCTGGAGTGCCAGCAGAGGCTTGCTGTAATTGCCCGTAAGTGCACCGTCTGTCAGATTATTGTTTAATTATTCCAGCTTCTCACCGCCACACACTGCTCAGTGTCTCTCTTGCTATCTTTATTTAATTGAGTGGAAGAAATTGGAGACTTGTGCTTCTCTTACATCACTGTTTTTTACCCCTCCTCGCCGCATCCTACCATGAAGTCCCACCTTTTGTTTGCAGAAGTCATTCTTCTTTAGAGAAAAAAAAACAGTCAATATCTCAAGCATATGTTAGAAAGAGAATCAATATTTTAACACATGGTAAAGTCAAACCATAAATCTCTCAGCACAGTCAAATGACTGTATTATTCTCCCTTGAAACACCGCTCCTCCCCCTGAGAAACAAGAGAGGGAAAGAAAACTCTTGGATAACCAAGCCCTTATCCTCACAATGCAGGACTGTTCTTAGCCCTTTGCTCTGTGTCGCTCCTTCCTCTTCAAGATCCATCTTTACGTAGCCCATCCCTGTTCATCTGTTCCAGAATACTACTGGGATATCAGCTCTTTTCCTGAGATCAGCTTGTGATGACCAGTTCCACTGCCTACCTGCTGCCATTTCAAACACCTCTGTGCTTCCTCCCACCCTTGCAACCAGGCTCTTAATATTGTGTGTTGAAAAATAATCTTTCTGAGCTCTCTCCAACACTCTCCTTGTCTGTATGGCCTATAAAAAAACCTGGCAGCATTCTGACTGCTTTTCTTCTCTCATGCTCCCTGTGCCTGTGACAAATATGTGTCATCTTTCATTCGTCTTACACTTGGCTTTCAGCCTCCGAATCAGAACACTCTTCTTGTACAGCCCCTCACACAAAGATCAAGGCTCCGGTGCACTCCCACAATAATAATAATAAGTGTTAGGGTTGCTGGCACACACTCTGCTCTGGTTTTCATGGCTCTGGGCAGAAGGAGTTTCAGGATGTCCTTTTGGAAGATCTATCTGCACCTGAATGATTTAGTTTTCAGGGTTTCATTTAGAAATCCTCAGCTGAAACCTTCCTTTATAGGTGTACTCCCCATAATGCCTGGCTCCCTGACCAATTTTTGGGGTTGTTCTTTTAACTTCCTGTAACTGAACTGTAGGATTACTTATTTCATACTAGTTTCTGATTTTATTTTTCATGCATCTCTTTTCTTCAGGAAGGAGCCATTTATGTAAAAATTTCACTGTGGAATTGACTTTAGGCTTTATTGCTATTTGTCACCCTTCAGGAAATACATCCCTGGCTCCAGCACTCAATCCCTGCTGGCACTCTGAAGAGGAAGAGAAAATAGCAAAGCTGCAGCTATTAAGACCAACAGGCAAATATTTTATTCAAACTCAACTTCTTCTTCCTGGGTCACTCTTAAAGAATATTTTTCTGATTGCGAGGATGTGAACGAGGGTTTGTTTGTTTCCCTGGAGACTCTCCTATTCAGCTGACCCTCATCTTCTTCCACGTTTCAGGCAGCAGAGCTTGCAGCAGTGACAAGCTGTAATCCCAAGGCAAATTGCTTGTGCCTGTGGCCTGGGTTAACCTGCTGGCAGTGATACGTGCCTGGGCAGGGGCAGCCGTTTCACACAGCTCAGCATGGACGTGCTGCCACTCCCAGCCGCTTTTAGGACGCAGGTGAGTTGTTTACAGCAATCTCAAAAAAACTTGTAATAAAGTCGTTCTGCCTTCCTGGAGCCACCACTCCCAGAGACCTTTCCCCTTTCTTGGCTGTGGCGGGACCCTCCTTCCTTTGGCTTCACACCTTTATCAGCTAAAAATGATACAGTTAAGAACTGGTTGTGGTCAGGCTCTGTCTCAGAAGGAGGGGCTACACTGGCACTCTCTTGTGGCTGCTGAGAACGGGAAGATCAGAGAGGACAACGGGGAAGTGGAAGCCTGCTCCGTCTTTTATGTGGAATGGAGTCAGGATATGCCCTTGTATGAAGTTCAGCAGAGAAAAACTTGGGCTGCACTCACATTCCTACCCACCGTGCCATTCCAGTCAGCCTGGTACTAATCTCCACGGATCTCTGGAGGCATGAAACAACATGCAGTGTAAATGAAATCTGAGCCACACCACACCACAGTACTGGTGCCAGCCAGTTTTAGAAGACTGCCATGAGAGCCAAGGGAAACAGGTACAATGGTAGAAGATGCCTTGTACCACCTGCAGGCACAGACCTACAGCACTCGAGCAGCTCATGAGGCATGTGAAAAGCTGGTGAACCCAGGGCCACTTAGACTTGAATGCACTTTCCTGGGGAGGAAGTGGCTTTTCCCTTGGAAAGCTCAACTCCCCAGGGTCTGCATGAGGTCAATGGAAAAAGTGATTTCTTCAGAATATGATTCAGAGTGCCTAAGCACAGGGCTTATCTTATTGACTACAGAGGAAGCTCAACCTCTGTAGATTTAAACCCATTTTTGAGAATACTCATCCCCTCTTGCCCCTTAGTTGTGGGAGATATACTAGACCTGGATGTGGTTAGTCCTACCTACTGAAATCCAGGTGCTGCAGACCAAAGCTAAGAGAAGCTTGTCTACCAGAGCACAGAGTGTCCTGTTGGATCCTGCTTTGTCCTTTTGAGTTGCCCTGGGATGTCAGAAATGGATTTGCAAGTACCACAAAAGAAAATTAAATCAAGAAAGGTTGGTTTCTTCATGGTTCTCCTTACTGGAGCTGGAATAATCAGCATCTGTTTTAGTTTAACTGAATTTTCATTCTGGCCTTTCTCCCTGTTCAAAGAACAGGCAACTGAAGCCTTTAATTTGTCCTGTCTTTCACTGCAGAGAAAAATAGGAGTTTCTAACAGCTGTTACTATCCTGTGTAGAATAGCTACACTAAAAAAATACAGTTTATTGTCTCTTGTGAATGAAAAAGCTCTTGCTTGTTTCTGTTGTTTGTCGTGTTGACTTTGAAAGATGAATTGTTTGAACTGGTTGACTCTCCATTTGTATAATTGGAGATTAGCTTGCCTGATAGCCTGCTGTATTTGCAGTTTTCCCTTGCACTAAAACTGAAGAACTGCTGGCCTTGGGGCAGTTAGGACACAACACATACTGGAAAAAGTTTGTGTGCATTCTGGTAAATAAGAAAATAACTTCATGCATGACATTCTGGATGTGCTGCTTCAGTGTTGATATGTCCCACCTTTCCACCTAGAATAGCTCTTGTAAGACCTAGGAAGCCTGTTTAAAAAATTGCTAACAGACATGAATAGCTGGCTAATGAATTGAAAGTAGAAGCTGGCAGGACCAGAATTAGTTTTTAGATGGAAATTCTAAAATCCTAAATCGTGCTGCTTGCTTTTGAGAACATAGGTACTCTGTCCTTTTATAATACATTTGCTTTGTAAAAACAATTGGAGAAAAAAGCAAAAATAACTTCTTGCCACTCAAGTAAGCAGACCTGGCTCTGAACATATAAAAGGAAGTGACAGTAAAAATAGCAACATCTTACTGTACTGTAGTTCTTCAACAGAGAACCACATTTTGAGGTTCCCCTTCTTTGCATCCTTCTTTGTATTGCAAAGGCATCTTGCCCCAAGCAGAAGCTTTTGCTTTTGGGGGGGTGAGGGTCTGATTTCAATGGGACAGATCTTGATGTCAGCCAGTGCACTGAGTATCAGCTTTTAGACATTGACAAGGGCTCTGACTCTCCATGTGCATCCTCCAGGTCTGGTTTCTGTGCCTTCCTCTCTCCCCTTCTGCCAAGTGGTCCAGCTTCCCCAGTTTTTGTCTACTCATAATCAAGGCAGTGGAGCCAAGGTGCCATTACAGGGGAAGACAGAAAAGAATGACAAAGGCATACACTGTTTCCATGATGAGTATGGTGCTCACAAAATCAAGTGGGATTTGTTGTGCCATCAGCCTCCAAAACATGCTTCTCTCGCCCAGAATAACTAAACCCCTTGCAACCTCCGGCCAAGAGACTGAAGCCACACTTCTGGTAAACTGACAATTCAAGGGAAAGGAATAGGATATGACAGGAAGGTCTGGATAGATTGAGGTGTAAATGAGAGGAAGGTAAAACCTAGCATGAAATTTTGAGATTTGAGACATGACAGTGGGAGATTGAGATACAGAAAGAAAGAAACAACAACTGGGAACTAGAGTTTTCTGTTGAGACTGGTTGGCAAGGAACTGGCGGACAGAAGACACAACAGAACTTCAGTACAAAGAAAGAAGAAGGAAGAGAGTGGAAAGTCAGGGGGACAGGCAGTGACATGAAGAACCAGACAAGAGACTAGACTAGGACCTGGCATGAGGAACCAAAGTTGGAGGCCCTGTTGGAGATTAGGAAAGGAAGGACAGGGTGGGGAAGGAACAGGTGATCCAAGTCTGAGAGTGGAGGTCGGGCACAGGCAGCAGGGAGGGCACAGATAGCAGGGGAGAGCTGTGGGAAGCAGAGCAGAGGGGTATGTGGGTGGAAAGGGGCACAACGGGCTGTGCTTGCTGGGACATCCTGACTTGCAGAGCTGGAAGCAGAACAGAGCTTCCCTGAGGCTGGTCTTCATGTTGGCTCAGCCAGCAAAGAATTTGCCTCTTGTGCTGTCTGCCCCAGCAGCAGTACAGAAACGACTGGAGCTGAGTGTCCTTGGCTGAGGCAGCAGCAGCTGCCTGCCTGGGGGAGGAGAGCAGGCTTTCGGGTAGTTGGATGACAAAAATTCTACAGTTGGGAGGAGGTAGTGAAAAGGCCACATGACTGAGGGAGAAAGGGTCAATTCATTAGTCTGGCAGCCACTAAATGAAGAAAAGGCAAGCAGGACTATATATCAGAGGTATCTGAATTCGGTCAAAGATGCTTCTGAAGTTGCTAGATTGATCTTGTTGGCTTAAGCAAGCTTAACTAATTAATTGCTTTATTTTAGTCATTGTGTAAGATCTAGCTTCTAATAAATCACACTGTTTTGTAGAAACATGCTTGAAACAACTGTGTAAATACTAAATAGCCTTAGGAATGGTCTTATGAATCCACTGAATAATCCAAATTCCAACACTCATCCCCTTCTGCTGTTGGTCTGGATGGAGGATAACAGTCCACTGCTGCTGTTTGTTTTTCAGTAAAAGGGGCAGAAGTCTGTGCTGGACACACAAGGGTGGGGACACACAGCTAATGGCCCATGGAGGTGTTGTGATGCTGTGTGATCCTGCACCAACAGCTGTCCTTTTCAGGAGCACAGGAAATGCTACAGGTGTTACAGGAACATTATGAATGTTGCAAAGCCAAGCCTTTAAAAGTTAGGCAATGTCCAAACAAAATTGCCAGTGAAACCTTAATTCAGAACCATGTAGATTATGAAAATGCTCTTTAATTATGTTTCTCCTCCTGCTCGTTTCAGTGTGGATGGCAATAATTCAAGGTCCTTGTACAGTCCTGTGGGATTTCTGGGGCAACAAAGACTGAGGAACCTCTGACTTGCTGTTTGTGGATTTATCTTTAGGAGAGGTGCTCAGTCGCAGTACCACGAGGTTCAAAATACAGGCCTGTCAGCACAGTCTTCTGATCCTGAGAGACCCTTCGCTGATACTTGTAAGGATTGTGAACTCTTATGTTCACCTTCTGCTCTGGGACAGATCTGTGCCAACGGGATGTGGTGACAAACATTGCTGATGGAGACTGGGAGTAGGTTGGAGCTGAGCTTTCCAGCATCCAGTAGGAGGGTATAAAATTATCTACTCAATTTGGGCAGATTAAAAATGAATCTTTCATGCATGGATTCTGCTTTTGCAAAAATGTCTGTTAGTTCTGATTGTTGGCACAAGTATTACCATAGTATCAGTCTAATCTCATAAGACATATTTAAGGATTTGCAGCAGAAGGGTGGAGTTACCAGTGTAAATTTCTTGGCTGATTTATCTCTTGTGACAATTGTCCTGCTCTGCTTTATATTAGCTTTTCAGAAAAGCTTTTTTTTCTTGAGTATAAAGTAACATTTCTTTAGATTTCAAATAATATTTTTTTAAAGCAAGCCGAGTAGAAACAGAAGTAGACTAGAACTTCTAGAAGCAGAAGTTCTCTAACAGAACCAGAGTACATGTAGCACGTATCCTTTGTAAATATTTCAATGCTAAGGCAACTGGGCAGTGACACTTTACACACAAAGGGCCTGAGAAATGTAAAGGTACACGGCGAACAAAACATTCAGATCCTCCCTACAACACTCCAGTCTTAATGCAAATGACTGTGTTCAATTAAGTCACACAAGAAGCATTTTTTTCAGGCTCCAAGCTCTCAACACAAAAGTGTGTATTTCCATGTCTTATAGAGGATCCTGCACTGTCCACAATGAAGTTTTACTGATTAATAACAGCAAATAAACATCCAGTAATTGTAAGAAATATTGTCACTAGGAGATTTCAACTGCTTTCTTGTCTTGTGATCCAATATGCCAAAAATCCAGTTCTGCTTTTAATGCTGTTCAGCATTTATTAGTAAAAGCCCACATAATCACACCAAACTGTCTGGTTTGCCAAAGACTCACACAAGGGCAATTCGAAGAATTTTGGTATTTAATAATTGAATGCGAATAGCCTTGCTTCACTGAAACCAGCCCAGATGATTGCCAAAAGTTGTAAAAAATCTGATGGAAATAGCAGATAGTTAGATTTGACTATCTGATATAGGAAATGGCTCCCAAATTTCCTCATGGTTTCGATTCTGCTGAAGTAGCCTCTGAATGTGATCTGTGAGACCGGTCCCGATTAGCAAGTAAATCCATCAGTAGATTGATCAATTAGTAGACTCCTATTAATTTGAACATATTTTAGGAATTATAAAGTTGAGATACTACTGCAGTGCAGAATCTAGGCTTGAAAGGGGAACTGATTGCAACCACCTGAGAGCATGAAAAAGCTAAACCTTTCTCAGCAAAATACTGAAAGTATCTATTATAACAAGTCGTCGAAGAACTTGCTTTTAAAGCCCATCCTAAAAGAAAGGGCGACTGATGGCAGGTGCTCTGTCACACTTGAGTGTATTTTTCTACACAGAGGTGTGGTTGTCACCTTCTGCATGGGTGCTGCCCTTTCTTGCAGCTCCCACATATCCCTTGCAAAGGCAGCTTGGTTGGGCTTCGCCTGAGATACCTGCTACGGAAAGACGAGCACATTGATCCGAGGCTACAGCAGTTGCCCAGTAGCTGGGGATGGTCCCGATTTTGTCGAAAAAGGAGACACAGGAATGTCGCGGTCCCCATGTCCATTTCTTCGGCGGTGTCTGAGCAGCTAAAGGCGCTTGCAGCAAGAGCGGGTGGCTGTGCCCTGAGCGTCCAGCACTGAGGAGAGCTGCTCCACACCAACCCATCCCACCAGAATTCCTGATCCTGGCTGCCCTGGGGGCCAACTCGCCAGTTCAGCAGCTGGAATGGCAGGAAAACACTTCCTGGTTGTTGTAGCACTTTAATGAATTGCAGTGGGTCACCGACGGAGCTAGGGGCTACCCTCCTCACCCGGGGACATCCCGGCAGCGCTGGCACGACGGCAGCTTTCAGCCGGGTGTGCGGGGCCGGGGACGCACCCACGGGACCCGCGATCGGCGCTGGGACAGCGCAGGGGAGCCCTGCCCGAGCCCCGCGGGGAGCCGGCCCGGGCTGCGGGAGCGCTCGGCCCCGCACGGCCCCGCTCCCGCCGTCGCCACGGGCAACGCGGCGCTTCCGCCGTAACCTGGAAGCGCTCGGCGTCCGCGCTCGGCGGGCCCGCCCCGAGAGCCGCGGGAGGGCCGTGGGCGGGCGGTCCCGTGACGGCTCGGTGCGCACAGACGGTGGCCGGCAGGGCAGGGCCGGGCGCGGAGCGGGTGCCGAGCGCGCCGCGGGAGGATGGCGGAGCCGCACGGTACGGTACGGGGCGGGCGGGCCGGGGGGGCTCGG
>WAAE01023697.1:0-55730 GCA_013400495.1 Nicator chloris | reverse complement strand
GGCGGGCTGGGCCGGGCCGGGGGCGGCCATCGCCCCCGCGGGGCTCGGCCGAGGGGCTGCCGGGCGATGGCAGCGACCGCCACAACAACAACAATAACAACAAAAAGAAAGGAGGAAGCACCGTCTTACAGCCTCACCTCTCGTCCTCCCCGCCAGCTCTCGGTGCCGGGAGCTGGCACAGAGAAATTGAAGCGAACTGGCGTGTGTGTAGTGGCAGTGGCGCTCAGGGTAATGATTACCGGCGTGCGGGTAATGATTACAGCTGCCTCTGGTCGTGTCAGTGCGGTCCCCCACCCTTTCGCACAGGCGTGAGCCTCTTTTCCTGTTTCACCCGATGTATTTATTGTGGCAGTTCTGATGGAGCCACAGAGACAGAACCTCGTTTCAAAAGTCGTCGCCTTCCTGTCTAGCCAGGTGATTTTCCCGGTATTTAAAACAGAGAGGTGTGACAGAAAAAAGCGGTGTGACAGCTTCCCGCGTATATTTGTGGCTGTAGAAGGCGTCTTCACCGAGTTGTTCGTGTTTTTCTCTAGGAAATGCTTCAAAAGCTGTAGTAACCTTAGTGAGGTGAACGGCTGCGTTGACTAAAATTGCTACTGGGCGTGAGCTACACAGCAATTCAGCAGAACTGAAGTTTGTTGAAACTGTGTTCCTACTTCACTTGTCCATCCTATTTAGGAGCAGACGTGGACATGGAATGAAAAGTCACAGTGTGTGAGAAAACAATTGCGAAGTGCTGAAATAGTATTGGTAATTTTTAAGTTGTGTTTTTGAGATGGGACTGTGGAAGCATTGAGTTCTGCACATGTGCAGACTTTTGAGGCAGAATATTCATGATCAAGGAGTTGTAATTGTGCGTATTGTCATTGCTGCAGTACTTGGTGGGGATTTTTTTGGAGTACCAGAATAGAAATTAAGATGGTTTTGGTAATTACCTTCAGGGTCTTAATTTTCTACTGTTTCTTGTTTGCATGTTTGACTTTATATATTTTTCTTTTTACCTTCTAAACTGTGTGTTGGTTTGTTTTTTTATTTTAATCACTAGTCATTACGATGTACTTTTACTTATAAAATCAAGGGCTTAAAGTAGGTGGTGGTCAAATTAAATCACACTTATTTACAGCCATATTTCAGGCATATGTTGTATGGTGATCTTGATATAAACCTAGTCTGGTTTTGGGAAAGATTTACAGTATCTTATGAATTTGTTATTACACTACTGTGCATGCATTTTAATTTTAGTAACACCCTTATCTTAATTTCCCTTGAATATTTTGGATTTCACTATTTTGTTTTTCTGTGTAATTATTCTTTGCTCTGGATGAGTAAAACGGGAGATTATTTTACTAATTTGAAGCTGTATTCCTTTAATTTTAGGCCGTTTGTCAGCCATCAGCATTTCTGTACATGTGGCAAGGCAAAGCATGTGTATTAGGCAAAACTAATTTTATATGTAACCTTGTAATACACAAAGATGATTCCAGACAAAGCTCTCCTTGTGTCCACAGCTTTCCTTTGAGGAATACTGAAGGATCCTCAAAGAGGATGCTGTCTTCTTCCCCGTCCCTCTCTCTGCTCTTTCTAAAAACAATCCCCAGCATTTTTTGTTTGTGATGATGGCAAAGGAGGGTCAATGAACAATTCTGGTTGTGAGTAGCTGCTGTTCCCGGTGTGGTTTTTCCTTTCCAGCGTGGTATAAGGCAGGAGGTGCTGGGAGGGGCGTTCCTTTGTTATGTTGACACTTAAATCTCACTGACATGAGAGGGTGTATTCTCCTCCAGGAATTTTGTGTGATTGTAGGGATTCCTTCAGACGAGCAATATTTTCTCCAGCTGTCTTCCTGTGCTGTTAACCTATGTACAGAAATTAATTGCTCGGAAGATCACTGCTGTGCGTGTGCCTTTTAGGAAACCCTTGGATTGATTGTAACTTGGCTGTGGCTTTCTAGAAAAGCATGTTTCTGCTGGAGCAGTGTGTGTGTGGCAATCCTGGCTTGTCACCGTGTGAGCTGGCAGCTGCTGACCTGTGTCCAGCACCCGTGAAATAGGTGGATGTAGGGGCTTGCATGTGGGCACGGTGCTTGTGCATTGTAATCGAATTACTGCTGTCAAAGCATCTTCTGCATGTTTGAAAAAAGGATCATATTCTGTGATCCCTTCTTGACAAGGCTGAGGAAGCACAGTAAATAACAAAGCTCTGTTTTGGAAAGGTTTAGTATGGTAGCAAGGAAATAAAACTGCCTTAAGAGACCTCAGTGGTTCCAAAATACCACTGTGGACAATTTGGGTGGGTGCTAGGAAGGAGCCGTGTCTCTCTAGGAGCAGGTTCTCTTTTGTATCTGAGGAAAGATGAAAACTTCTGTGTGTGGGAGGGGAACGCAGTGTTGTCCCTTGCCATGTCCCGCCACAGACCCTGGGATGGCTGTCCCTGATGCCCTCCTTGCCCCTGCCCTTGCCAGCGCCTGGGTTTTGGGTGTCTGTGCTGTTCCTGGGCGCAGGAAAAGCTGGTTCCATGTCCTCCTGTTCAGCGTGGCCAGTGGCATTTCCCACCCAGAACACTTCGAGGCTCATTGCTTTTGATTTTATTTTTCAGTGGATGCTCTTTTAATTGAAGTGAGGCTTGCTTTCTGCTCTGTGATCATAATACCATGTATTTATTTTTACTGCATGCAACTCCATCTCACAGGAAATATTTCTGCCTCTTTTTGGTGGGTTTGTGTGTGTGTGAGAGGGCTGGGGAGGACAGAGTAGTGAAGATTAAAAAGCCAGTCACAACTGATTGTACAGATAAAAAGAACTCTCGTTTTCCTGGAAAGTGTACTAACTGACATAGTCTAGTCTGTTTGATACAGTGGTCTTGCTGTGTTACAAAATGGACCGGGATAAAATGTAACAGGTTTATAATAAGCAAGGAAATGTTTGCAGTATTAGCCATTGACCTCAATTTGCTGCATTGCTTTGCCTTGACTCTGTTGCGAAAGACACATCACGTACTATTATAAATCTGGGAATTCTCCAACATCAAATTTGGTTCAATAAAGGCATTTTCAGTATATCCAAGTCTCTGGATGAAAAGGGAATTTTAATTACTAAGATTTTTTTCCATCATCAACCTCCAGGTAATGTATCTCTTATGTAGAAATTATGGACAGCTTATAATTTCTTTTAAAAAAGTAAGTTTCTGCTGTGTGGTGATTTTAGACTGTTTTAAGATTGTTGCAGTTTAAGAAGTACTTTATCTGTATTGCTCTACAAGAGAAATAAGAGAACAGAGCCTATCACATAATTGCAGACATGCTGGCTGGTGTGAGGATATATTAAGAGGCTGTGAATTGGTGTAGATAAATACTAGGGTGAATGGTCAAAGAAGTTTTAAAAAAAATCTGGCTTGCCAGATACTTGGTTCTTTTAGTATTGTTTTGCCATTAAGGTGTACATGTTGGGAAAAAAAAAGGAAATGCTTGAGTCTATTAGTTTGCTTTTTGCTTTCTCTACAGAAGCGTAGTCTGTTCTCAAAGTGGATGTGCATTAGATCCTGGTTTGCATGCCTGCCTCTCTTTCTGTCTCAACCAGTGCTGGAGAGCGGTTTTTTTGGGTTTTTTTGGTTTTTTTTGCCACAGGAAAGTATGTACCCATTTATTATTATTATTATTATTTTTTAGCCTAGTTGAAAGTTTGCTGCTGTGTGTTAGTGGTGGTGGGGTTTTGCCGAGAGGAGCAGCCCTGGGGACCGAGCCGTGCTCCAGCCCAGTTGCTCTCTTGTGAGACAAGGGGCTGGTGCTCGCATTAAATTGGTTGTAGCTTGCTCTCACCTTTGCTGTGCTAATCCTCTGCGTGCTTTTGTGCCCAAGGACGCCTCGTGTTCTAAGTATGAACAAGAGGTACGGTGTGATCCAGCAGATCTCAGTATTTCCACGGAGCCCTGTTGATCCCGTAGATATTGTATCCGGCTCAGTGGACCTGCCTACCCTGTGGTCGGAGGCTTTTTGTTATGCGTGCATCCTAATTGTTCTTTCTCTCAGCATTGTGCGCAGACTGAAGGGGCTGTGCACCAATGCAAATAGCCTTTCTAATACCTTCCGCATTTGCATTATAATGGCTGCATAAATATTGCAGCACATCTCAATTCACTCACTGCTTTGACTGCTAGGCTTTAAAATAGGTTCTTTCTGTAGCACAGATCTTGTTCGTGGTTGGTATTGCTTTGGAGAGGGGTTCTGAAGTGCATCCTTATTAAATAGTGAGGCTTGTTTGTGATGAGGTGCAATTTTAACTTAGCCATGTTCGAGTCTCCCACTCCTTTCAGCCCACAGGTTGATACACGCACTTGGAGGCAAAAAAATTCAAGCTTAAGCAGTTTTTCACCAACTATTTCTAAACTCACTATATTTGGGGTGTTTGCTTGAGATTTTTCTTTTGCATTAATTCCAGAAATCCTATGGATGTCTGTGAGAATATTTTCTATGTAAGAAATGTGAAACATTGTGCCACCGTTGTTTTGGTGCTGAAACATTTGGATACAGGGATGTGACTGAAAGCAGACACTCTTTTTGGGAACTGGTGGCAGATTGCCATCACCTGTCTGTCAAAAGTTTGCTTTACAGAGTTGTAAAACAGAACAGTGATTAGTATCACGTACTTGACTCTTAGTGATTAATAGATGCATAGAGACTTTTTAATATCGTCAGAGAATGCCAGCTTTTTCTGGCTATAGACTTGTTATTAATGTAATGTGTCAAATTTTGGGAGAGGTAGTACATGAAAGTATTATTTATATTTTTTGGCTAATCCGTTTTAATCCTAGGGTTCACTGTGTCTTATGTGGTTTAGTGTATGAAAACTGCAGCAAGAAAGGTATGTTAGGTTTTTTTAAATATGTCTGATGTTAGTAGCTTGTCACTCTTCCACTTCTTTGCATGTATTAAAGCAGCATGAGATATTCAGGTTAAGGATATGCAGAATGAGCTTGTTGTAAGAATTAAAATTACAGAAACTGTTTTCTGAAACAGTAAGTGATAGTATTGCAGCAATCCTAAATTTACTTAGGACTTCTGTATGATGACTGATGATTCACTTACATATGAACTATTCTGCATAGTGCTGCAAACAACATATGTATTAGTATGATACACTACTTTTAACACTTACCCTGTCAAAAAATTGTGTCTATTAGAAGTTTAGAATAACTATTTATAGTGGTGGGCATGAAAATGCAAGGTTAAATCATGTTATGTGAAAGCATAAAAATAATCTTGAAAGCCCAATACCTGTGAACACTAAGCTCTAGTGTATCTATACTTAACATACAGATATATATGGATTTTAATTATCTATTAGATATTACAGGTAATGTTGGTTTAATACATCAAAAATATGGCAAAACCACTTCAGGATTTGCTGTTGTGTTTAGATGTGTGTTTTCAGTGTCTCCATCCTAATTAGGAATTAGTGTTAAATCAGAAATTGAAGAGTTTCATGACAGTTTGAGTGATCAGAACAATTCATTGGTCTGGCATGTTTTCTTGACTGGGAAGAAAAGTAAGTATATTTATTACTTTTATGAAGAAATGCCTGACTGGCAGCCAAAACAACCAGGGGCCGATATTTGTTTGTAGCTGAGGTACAACAATGATCATGAGGAGTCAGACTTCTCTCTTTTCCTTTTCCTTTCTCTTCCCTGTGCCCCAGCCATTTAAATCTTAGCAAATAGGGGATTTTGCTTTCTCTTTGTCATGAGGCTTCTGTCCTGTTACTGCCAGTAGTGGTAGTCTGTGTAATTGTAGCACGTGAACTGTCCAATCTCCTATGTAATAAGATTTCTGACTGTTGTAAAATTTTTCGATGCTGACAGTTATAATCTGTTTTGTGATACACAGCATTAATCGTGGTTATTGAGAATTGTCCTGGGAGGAAATACTCATGTTGTGTCAAAATGCTTAGAGCAAAAAAAAAAAAGCTCTTTTTTGCTGTTTCTTAACTGTTGCATAGCTTTTTCTTTTTTTAAACAAAAGAAAGCTATTCAGTGTGTCACAACTTAAAACTTATATTGCACAGTAGTGAAGGTTGTAGTAAATCTGTAGATAATTAGCTAAAGCTCTGTGTACAGTGCAACTGCAGGTGCTGAGTAAAGTGCATTGTGCCGTGGAAAGGTTCAGACTCTTAGCTTCAGTCGTATTTTTTTGTTAGTGTTAGACCTAATCTAGCATCATTCCACCCTCATTAAAAAACAAAGCACCTTGTAATCTCTCTCAATGCTTCTCTCCCAACTTAACACCCCCCAATCAACCTGCAGCTGTCCAAGGCAAAGAAATAGTGATCATTATTCTCTTCATTAGATGAGAAGTTGTTTCTGAAATTGTGATGTTAAGAGTTTTGTGCTCTGTTATATTCTCCTTCCCCCTCTGCTACAGAAAAGCAGAACTGTGCATTTCTTTTAATTCCATGGGATAACTGCACAGCTAGGAGTCTTTGCAGACTGCTGCAAATACCAGCTCCTGTTTAGAAGTGTGTAGTTACACGGAGTCACTGTGTGTAGCAGAGAGAAAATGACTTCACTGGCAAACTATATGTCTCCTGGAGGCATCAGGTGGCTTATTATGTAAACAAAAGTCCTTTGCAGTGAAAAATAGATCTTTTAAAGAAGAAATAGTGCAAAAAAGTGACCTCCTAAACAAGGAAGTGAAGGGCTAACAGAATTCATCTGTGTAGTCCTGCAAAATGCTGATCATAGCAGAATATGAAGGATTTACCATGAAAACCCATTTTGCTGTTGCTTCTGATGCAGCACTTAGAGTACATGACTTTTAAAAATGGTTCATGTAGAGAAATGATTGTACAATCAATGAGTCTAAAGCCAAGAATATATAATATGCATAATTTGGAGTGATTTGCACAAATTTCTTATTGAAGGGATGTATGGGTTAAATGAAGCCTCAGCTCAAATGTTCTGGTTAATATGTTAAATCTGTGACAATTACTTTTCTAATAGTTCTTCAAATCTAATGGCTATTATTCAGTACTTACAAAACCAAAAAATATTACTAATTAAAGAGAATTTTATAATACTGGCAGTTGCAGAAGCTTTATTGAATTTAAAATTCTAGATTTTGTGAAAAGGGAAATTCGTATTAGTAAATAGCACAAACAAATACCTGGGAGCTTGTTTTTGTGCAGCAGATTTTGTTTTGGTAAGTCTGTCCAGGTCTTTTGAACTCTCTTTGACAGTGTGCATATGATCACAGATTTTAGGTAATCATATTTGTTTTTCACAGTGGGCTACATATCTGCTTTTTAGAATATTCAAAAAATGGTTAGGCAGCTTTCTTTGTAGCATATTGTGTGTGGCAGGCCTAGCTAGGAGGGAACAAAAGTTTAAATATTATACCTATGAGTTGAAATTCAGAATTTAAAGACAACAAGGTGGATTTTTTTCCCCCCTGTGCTTTCATCCATAAATTTATTTTCTATGTTTTCATCAGGGACATTTTTACAGTAATTTCTCTTTTCTCTTCCCCATAAGATAAATATTGGTAGTTGTTTCTTGCATGTAGACAGTGTCCTGTCGTGTCTTTTAAAACTTATCTCTTTGCAGTGTAGCTCTTTGGAGAAGCCCTAAGTCATACCCAGATATTGAGGTTTCATTTACATGCTCTCACTGTAGTATCATGTTTTCTTCTTCTAAACCGAGATGCTGTTTATTGAACCAATTAGCTGCTGGGTGCAAGCCAGAACTTTCTCCTGAAATCAGAATTAATGAATAAACAAATTCCACTGGAAGGATTCCTGTTCTCACCAGGCAGTGGCAGTTAATGCATGACAAGGACACGGTTCGTGTCCTGTCGCCTCAGTGCCTCTGTGTGTCTGGGTCTGTACTTGGCCCTGCCAAAATCCATGGGGTAAACTTCTGAGTATAGATCACAACGTTCACATCACATATTTGATGGTATGTCTGTCTTGGGCTGTTTTTGAAACCATTCCAGCTCTTCTGTAGTCAGCAGATGGGATGCATACGCCTTCATTAACAAGCAGTTAACTCTGCTGGTAGGACTGAATTTTCATCACGCTCCGGGTCTCTGACTCGGCTCTTTCTGCATTCCAGCTCCCACTGTTTGTTCTGCTGTCTCTAAGAAGAAATCGACAGGAGCGTTACATGCTCCTGCCCTCCTGTGGTAACGAAAACCCAAATGTTTTTCTCAAAATCAGGTTGTGTAAAAATAAAAGAGAGAGAGGAGAACAAGGAAGTAGTTTTTCTCTTCTGGAGCAGCTGCTCACATCTCAAGATGTGTGTTTGCCTTTGGTGAAGTGTTCTGCTTCAGAAGCCCTGAGAAAATCATGGTTATTTCTGAATTTGCTGTTGCAGTATCAAAAAGACCTTGTAGCCTTTTATAGTCTCGAATAAACTTTCTAAATATGTGATGTTCACTATCCCTTTTGCATTAGAGAAATTAAGGCACAAATTACAGGGGAGATTTTTACCAGCAGCAATGGCAGTGGGACAGCTCTGCCTTCCCCCTGTGAGCCCGGGGGAGCTGAAACCCAGTCCAAGGACATGGCTTGTGGACACCAAGCTCACTGTGGCTGAGGAACAGAGGTGGATCCCAGCCCCAAACTCCCCACTCCTCCCAGCCAAGTGGAAGGTGGAACAAGGCAAATGGGCACAAAACCATGGCTGCAGCGAGGTCTTTGTTGGCTCTGGGGACCACTGAGAGTGCAGTGTTGGCATCTTTGAACGTACAGTGTGGTAACAAGTAGTCATGTGGCCTGAAAGGGTCCTGAAGTGGTTGTAGTCTGTATGTGACCTTGTTTTTCTTAATGATCCTATGTATTAATAGTACTAAAAGAAGGGTGCTCTCAACTTCAAAGCTCATGGTGTATATAAACTATGGACATACACCCTCAGTCTCGGTAGGCAAATCTTTGTGTGTTTCTCAACCTGTAAAGTCTTGGAATGAGAAATCTGTGTTTGTCACAGCTTTCAGTCCTGTGATTTTCAGTGTCTACTGAAACTGATTTGTTTTGTATTTTCCACTTAAACCTGCTTTATGTTAGCAGGGAGACTTTCACAGTTTGCATGCTGTTAGTTCTTTGGGCCAGCTTTCTGTCTGTCTTTCAGAAGCATTTAATATAAGCTGATCAGTTGTATACCATGGCTATCTAAAAGTGTGCTTGAGAGCTGATTCTACTGATTTTCTCATTGCTTTGTACTTTTACAACATGATTTTTGCTCCCTCTTCATCTCTCAACATAATTAATAGTTGAAATACTTTCCAACAAAAAGATACGGTGCAGAATAATTTTTTTAATCTTGGCTGTAAATGTAAATGTCTTATTTTGTGACACAGAAACAAGCTAATGCAAGGCAAAAGGGTGTACAGAGCATAAAAGCTACTCATTGCTACTGCTTGTCTGTATTCCCTTATCCTGAGGTAACATGAGGTATCCTGCCTCCATTCATCTTAATGCACACATTCAGGTATGTGTGCATGCCTGAGCTTTTCCCAAGTAACTGGTGTGCTTCCATCATTGAATTACTCTGTTTGCAAGTCTAGAGGTATAAAGTTTTCTAATAAAAGTAGGGGGAGAGAGCATGGAAAGTTTGTATGTGAATGCCACTTTCAAATTGCTGTTTCTAAATAGAAATTAATAATGATTTGGACTTTCTCATGCACTTTTCCAGTGATAGAGCAGTGACTTGCATGTCATGTGAGCAAAAAGAGCAAAAGGTTCTGCTTGGGTTGTATGTGGCTGTAAAAGCTCATGGGCTGAGTTTCAAGTTGTCTAGGTGCAGTGTAAAATTACTGCTGAGACTCTTTAAATCTATTCCAAGAGTAAGTTTTCTTTCCTGTCTAAACAACTTTTCCAAGTAGTGAAGTGTGAGATGGGCAACAGGTCTGGATATATTTTAGCTATGATTTTTATGTAAATTCAGTGTTGTATGGCCTGGTTTATAACTAAATGAGGCTAGGAACTAAGGAACTAATTAACAAGTTTTCTTTTGTGCGGTTCCACTTTGATGGATCTTCCATAAGTAGTTCAGGTGTGTGTATATATCACCACAAATGTGCTGCTCTTCAGTTACCAAAAGTAAATGAGCAGAACCTGATTAATAGAATAGAATTAATCGTGCTGAAAATAGCCTTTTCACCAGTTTTTGATCACTTTTCAGGTAGCCATTCCAAAATAAAGTTTTTATTGATGCATTATAGAGATGATTAGTCCAGAATCACAGCATTTATGATTCAATTGAATTAGCATTTTCCTTGCTGTCAAAACTCTCAATTACTAGCTAGTGTGCACTGTAAGTTATCTTGTCAGTCAGATGTGGGAGGCTGGTTGTATGGCCCTTTTTCTGACCTCCTGTGATCATGGGCACTTTTCATCCAAGCCTACTCTTTGGTTTTGATTATTAGTATCATTATTAACGTGCAGCTTTTGCCACTGCCTGGTACTTGCAGCCAAATGTGAAAAAATAGCTTGAATAGCAGTGACAAATGAAAGCTTAAACAGGTGATCACAAAGCAGAGTAATTAGCCAGTGCAAGGAAGTGGTTCTTTTAGGTCAAGCTTTTAATTTGCCTTTAAGGGTCACTTTTCAGTATGAGGTGCTCTGATATGCCGGCATAGTTGATTTTATGCCATTATAATTATATATATATATATATGTATATATGTGCATATACACATATAAGGGTAGGGCGGAGAATGACTTTGTGCATTGTTTAGTTTACCAAACTCACTTTTGGATCACTCCCAACTTTATTTTGGTACTTCTGGTGGCAGCTAGTGGTGCTTGAATTAGATAATATGACTTTTATGCAAACCTCCTAATATTTGAAACAGTATCTAGAAATAATAAATAACAAATTGAGAGTTCCTGATGATAATACAGATGAGGAAGAAATTTTAACTGGAGCAGATGGTATTTTTTCAGCCTAATTTGGATTTGCTTTATCTCCCTTTTTTATTTAATGTTCAGTCTTTTATATCTCTATTAGCAACTTCATTTGTTGTATATGCAGGCATGACTAATATGTTGGAGCATGCAGAGCAGCCTGGCTTGGAAGCAGTCCACAGGCCAGAACTGCCTTGCAGGGCAGTGATTTGCTTCATTTTTCTAAAGGACAGGTGGAAGGGCTATTTGGGCATTAAGTACTTTGGCACTGAATTTTTTCTTAGATTGCACTTTGTAGTCCCATCTAGACATAATGGTAGCATGGCTAAAGGATGGAGGACATAGACAATTTTCTAGCAGATTCCTAGAGTTATGGTGTGTTTATAAATATGAGAAGAACTGGACCCATAGAAGCATCCCTTGAAGATACCACATTCTTCTGGAGGGCGATGAAGAGCTCCTGAATCAAAGTAATAATTTATTGATAAATGCTAGAAGTAGGAACGAGATGGGGCTGTGTAAGATCATGCTGTAATGCAGCCCACAGTGATGAGTCTGAGTGTTGGCAGGGATCATCTGGTCTGGATTTAGTGGTAGTGTTATTTGCTCTGTAAAATAAGCTAAAAGTTGCTTGTGAGAAAAATGAGCAGTGAAATAGTATCATCTGCACAGATCTGACATGAGGAATTTAGGAATTAGAGGACAGCACACAGTATGTCAAAAACAGAGGCTATTGTTAAAACCTTTTTCTCTCAGTCATGTTTCCAATTGATAGTCCTCACAAGCACAGATCAAATTTAGCCTTAGAAAGCAAGAATCATTTAAAATTAAAATTTCCTTCTTTGCATCATGTCTGAATTTGATCCCCATAGGATGCTGATCTAATATAAAGTGATTTTATGTATATATTTTTAAAAAATTGATAATTCAGGTTTATAGCATTTAAATGTGCTTTAATACTAAGCCAGTACTGACAGTTGTCAGACTAGTTATGCTACTTTGTGAGAATTACAGAAGCTTTTGGTTTAGTAGGAATTTGTGCAGTACACACAGTGATATTCAGCTCTTCAGATTGCAACTTTTCCACCTCCTGTTTGAAGAATTATTGTCAGAGAATGTAGGAAGAGGAGGAAAGAGGAATTGTGAGGGAGAGAAGCTGCCCCTGTTTGCACAACCTTATGTCCAAGAATCACAGGAGGCGAGGCTGGTGGGGAGCAGGTTTCCTCAGACGTGTGCTGATCCTTTAGCCCCAGATAGGAATAAAAGACTGGATGTAACTGGGCTGTTTCTTGCCTTGCAGCAAAGGGAGGGATGGAGCAAGACTTGTGATGGGATGAAGGAATAGCTCCAGCATGTTGTGCCTTGCTGGGAGGGTGGCACTGGCCGTGCCCTGTTGCAGGGGTTGCAGCAGTTCAGGTCCTGTTCCACACATCCTGCTTAGCCAGTTCTGATGTCCTGCCTGTCTGTCTACTACTCCACTTTGGTTATTCCTGTACATTGTTAGAGTTCCTTGCAGCCTGTATTCCTGTCTCACTTCAGGTACATGCTGGTGGTTTTCATCTCTCTTTTACCCATATCAGTGTTTGCTTTCTTTTTCTCATCCTTTATGTTTTCCTTGGAAATGTCATTCCTGTGATTTCTTTCTTCCTTCCTCACTATTTTGAGAATGATTGAGTGAAAAAGAAACAAGCAGGTAGCAAGTGTTAGTTATGATTAACTAATCAACTTCTTTGTTAAACTAATTTTTATTTATTTGTTTTTAGAGTTTCAGGTACAGTGTTTCAGTTTCTTCTTATTCTTTCTGTTCAGGAGCTCTGTTCTCATGTCCTCAGATATTTTCCTAGTATTCTCATACTTTTCATATATATATATATATATATATATAGTACCCTCATTTTGAACATATTGTTCTGGAGCATATTGCCATACTAACATTTGTTCAATCCTCCAAGTCAATTTGTGAGGCTGTATATTTTTTTCTGAGTACTTTCTGCATATGTCTAATACTTTTTGGATTAGACTTGGTTTGAAAAGGACTCACTGTCTTTTAATCTGAGTTGGTTCAACCTTTGCAACTCATGTGAATGTCACTTAGAGGTTGAAATACCCCTCTCCTGCCCTGTGGATTAGTTGAAAAATTAAGGCTCCATCACTTTGAGGTTGGGTCAGGGTCACTCTGCAAGGAGCTGAGAGCATCCTCACCTCTGTGCAGGTCACAGAGCAGCAGATGTGGGAAATCCCTGTGCAGGGAGTCACCTGCTCTCAGCTTGCAAAGGTCAATGCAACCCTCTGGTCCATTTATTCAGTGGGAACAGATTCTGCAAGGCACAAATATCTGGAGACCAGCAGACCTGGCGAGACACTGTTGTACCTGAGCTGCTGTAAAGGTTGCATTTTAAATGTTCACAAACAGACAATTTCTTGCTGAATTATGTAGACATTTATGATACCTGTTTTCTGTCTGAAACAAAGGGCTATAAGCTGCAAAAAATTCACTCAGTATAAATAGGCATGTAGTACGATTTTGATATTAATTTCGTTAGGATAGTGATATGAATGTTAGTATAGCTGTAAGCTAGCCTGCTTATTCATCAGTTTTTTCAGATTTCCATTATCTTATTTAATTTTTTGGAAAGTGGTGAGGTAAAAGGTATTGTTGCAATATTTATTCAATGTTGTTTTATTCAGATTGCACCTAAATTTTTTCCATGACATTTTTCAGGTTAGCAATGCTACTAGTTTCTACTTTTGCAATACACAAGCCTTTCAAGTGTGCTAAGAGTCTATCACTGAGCTGATTTTTGACAAGCAGAAATCATGTTTTTCACAGTTTCTAGGAAAAATGTAATTGAAGACCTTTGGGGTTTTTTTTGGGGTTTTTGTTTTTTTATTTTTTTTTTTGGAAGAAAAGAAAAGGATGCCTCATCTGAACAGATTTTGAAGAATCTGCTTGGAAGGGATCATAGTGATTTCCTTTTTACTTTTTTTTTCCTTTTGAAGGAAAACATCTTGTTCCTATGAAGGGACCCAATTTATCATGTGTTTTCCAGAATTGTTAGTATATGTGAAATAATCTCCTGATCAGGCTCAAAGTTATCAGCAGAACAGTATTCAGTGCTGGGGCTGAGGGTTTTGTGCGTCAGGCTCCGTGACAGTGGGGGTGAGGATGAAGACTATTCATGGTAGGTCTGGACATTTTGTGGTTCTTCACAGGAAGGTGAGCAGAGCTTTCTTTCTCGTCCTTGTTTGTTTCATTTTCATCTGCTATCCTGGGAAAGAAATCGCTGGGATCATCTTGGGAATCTGTAAGAATGTGGATGAACTTGCAGTAAATTCAAATGCCGTAATTTTTGGGGTTTTTGTAATGCTAATGCATTCAATGTTAAGTGGGGAAGAAAACATGTAAGAAGCTAAATAAAAATGCTCTTAAGAAGTTAGGAAAATTAAGTTTTCAATATAAAGCAATCAGAATTAGGTAGGTGTGAATGAGATGGCTTCCAGTGGTGTAGGTGACCGTACTTGTCAGAGTGTGTTTAATACCTCTCCAGTCACTACGCACTTTTGCCATCTCCAAGACCTCTTCTCCACGCAGTGTGTAGGAGCAGGAATGGTGCCTGTTGACTGATTATTTCCTCAGTATTTTTATGTCTGTGATACTCTCTTATGTAGAATCAGCTGTTTCTTGCCCATCCCCTGTGCCTGCCAGCCTCCTGTCCTTGTTCTTGCTCCAGCTCCTGCCTGTTTCTCAGCTTGCCTGTGCTCCAGACAGGAGCTTTTTCCTCAGTGTGCCTGCTGTGACCCAGAAGAAGGTGGGGAGGACAGTAGGAGGGTGTCACAGCTGAAAGGAAAGGCCTGTTTGGCTCCTCTGGGTTTGACTTGCTCTGTGGGAATGCCTTGTATCAGAAGCTCTTGGTGTTCAGGAGGTGAAGCAGGCTCGGGCTGTATGAAATACTCAGAGCTTTGTTACCACAGGAACTGCTTGTCGTTTTCTTACTAGATTTTGAGTGGCCAAGAGTGAATATGTGGTGAAATTCACTGTGGCACCAGACATTATAATAAATTTGAAGTCCCTAATCTAAACTAAAAGTGCCATAGTTATGAAATTGGTGTTAAGATTACCTTCAGCTTGAACAAAGCAATGTGCTTTTACCAGCTGCTAGTCTTGCAAACAGCTGAACCAAGTAAATTATCTTACGTTTTCCATCTATCCTTATGCTTCCTCAAGGCCCCTCTCTCCAACCCCGAAACAATCCAAAAACCCCTGAGGGCTGGCAGGCAGATGCTGGTAAATGTCAATTTGAAGGAGTGGAGTCTTTTATACAAATCAACGTGATTGAAGGAGCCTTTACCACAGAGCACTGGCTGTATGCTGGGCTACCTGAATCACCTATGGAACGCATCTATTTGTTTCAATAATACTTCACTGCTTTACGTCCTTGTGTTTAATTCTGTCATGCTCAATGGGGGAAAGCAGTTGAAAGCTTTGAAAGAGGCTTGGGAGCAATTTTGTTCTTTATCACCTCCTCAGGGTGCATAATGAGCCTACATTTCCATGGTGCCGTTAATTTGCGAAGTTCCCCGAGGTATTTCTGAGTTGCTTTGGCTTCTCCAGCTGTGGCTGTGCATCGTTTCCAGCAGTGGTGCAGGAGCATGGAATCCATTGGAATGTGGTGCCCACTGGAATGTGGTAATCTGCTTAACCATGTGCAGTAACGCAGCATAAGAGGGTGAGGATAGGGAGGGAATAATGCAAAATCCAGTCGAAACTGAGTGGACAGAATGCAATTAACCTCAGAAATGTAGCAGTTAAAAATGAGAGTGGGCATACATAATACAGGAAAAATACCATTTCTCTTTGACAGTTTCTAGTTCTTGCATCTGAGTGTTGGATGGCAGAAGTTGTCAGTCACATCATGTTTAGGCAAATGATTGCTGGAGAAAAGAGATGAGAGTATTTGAACTTTTATCTAGTTAGCTGAAACAAAGCAATTTCTTTGTCATCATGGTATATATTTATATATATACATTAACCTGGCCTGAATCAGTTTGCTTTCACCAGGTAAGATGCATTTATCTGAAAGAGTCGTATTACAAAACCAAACAAAAAAAAACCTCACTGGAAAGAACATTGCTTAAGCAGTAAAGGGGGAAGATGTGTAGATTTTTTTGACTTTTCATTCAGAATAGCCTACATTTGTTTTGGTTACCTGTAATATTTAAATATATAAGGTAAACTTTTGGAAAGATACACTGTCATAACGAAACAACTCTAGCTGATCGTTGTGCAGTTTTCAAATAAATTTTATTTAGTTGTAATGAAGCAGAAATGTACACTTAGATTAGAGCAAATTTCATGCTGATTGTGGCTGTTATCTTTTCTCTGGGAAGAATGCTGATCTGTTCAAGAAGCTAGTTGTTTTCTAAGAACTGATCAGATTCAAAATATGTTAATGATTTGAAAGGTGAGGATATGTGTGATTGGAAACATGTGGGTAAAGTATTTTTTTGGACTTTGACAGATACTTCTATATCTTCCAAACTCACAGTGTTAGTTGAAAAGTAAATGTTACTGCAGATTTCCTTTTCAATGCATTAGTTATATTTAAACTAGGTGTTCAATAAAACAAATATGTCCAGGCTTTTGTTGTTTTTACTGAAGATCAAGAACTGCGAATCATTTTAGCTAAAAACAATAAAAAAAATTGAAGAGAGGCCAGATGTTGTTCAGTGCTGAGCTGCAATAATGTAGTTATTGTGGCTTTGTCTACTAGAACATAGAAGGTAGAGAGTCATTGGTCCTTTTCATGTACAGAATTGTGTTGAAAAACACATTTTAATTGTTAGATAGGGTTTTTTCTTTTTTTTTTTTAAGCATAATGTTCCTCTGCAAAAAGATACAGTGACTTACAGTCACTAATTATGGTCAGAAAATTTGAGGGACTGAGAATCATCAAGCACTGAACTTTATGAAATCATAATTATTACAGAAAGGCATGTTGAAGAAGGTGAGCAAACTTGTTGCATCAAATTCAGAGATAAATAAACGGAGAACTGCTACAATAAACAAAATTTTTGGTAGATAATTGTGTTGCCTTTATGCGCCAGGGTGGAATGCTACCCTAGATAGTAATTGAGCAATTTTTGGTTCAGCTGTGGTGGGATTTTGTGTGTGCTTTGTCCCAGTTTCTGTAGGATCAATGTAATTTAATTTGTTGATAATATAGATAATTAGTAGATAATGTGTTATACTGCTGTTGCTTTGTGTGTTTACTTTCTCACTTGCTCATCATTCATGTTTAGTCTCCTTTTTAGTAGGTTTTGTTTTGATAAGTTGTTTTTATTGCTCAGAGGAAATGATGAAAGAACAAAAATTACTTGATGCTGGTTTGTAGTTTGTATCATCACCTTTGGTGGCACCACTGCCATTTTCTGTCAAATTTGTAACAAAACAGTGTGTGGCAGGTTGCTTCCTTTCTTTACAGGAGCTGTTGAGGGATCCGAATAGTTGTGTCTGGGTGCTGTGTAGTGGTAATAGTGAAAGGTTGTTCTATGTTGGAAATAAAAATTTTGCTACAAGTGGGTGATCTTTATTCAAAGGAGGATATTGAGTGGGTTGGGAGGACTTGCTCTTGCAGAATGTTGTATGCCACTATAGACAGAGAAGTTGTCACAAATACAAGAACTGGGTTTTCCTAGACTGAGATATCCATTTAGAGTGACCCTTTTAAGAGATATTAGAACCTGCACTAAATCCTGGAAATTAGTTTCATCTAGAAAGTTAGGATTTTCAAATTTCATGTATAATGCAGGATTACACAGCCTGCTGATAGAGCGAGTTGCCATGGAAATGGAGACATGCAGCTCAAGAGGTACATGCTGGGGGACCACGCATGCAGAAAGTACCTTTTTACATATTAACATAAGCTGCTGCATGGAGTTAGCAGAATTCTTTGCTCTTGGAGTCTATTTCTACAAAAACTTGTAATGGTATTTTCTAGTTTGGCTAAAACACTAGTGGGTTTTTGTTCCTGCAAAGAAGAAGAGAGAGAGTACTTCATAAAAATAATGTTGGAGCACACAGAATGAATCAGAGTATGTATATTTTTGTACTTCCTAGGTGAGTTCAAAGGCAGGGCATAAAAGATTATTTCTACCTCCTAGGAACTTAAGGCGTAGGTGATTTCATGTCTGCATAGGTGACTTTCTGTCTACAAGTGCAGGGCCTTTTTGTCCTGACTGCTCTGGACTTTGGTATGTGACCTGGCACTTCGTGCAGGGAAGTACTTCCAGAGAGCAGCAAAGCTGGTGACCAGTGAGTGAGAAGATGGACTCCAAAGCTTCAAACCCAGCAGTGATGTCCATGTGCCTGCCCATTTGCCCTGGAAGGACACGGTTGTGTAAGAAGGGGGGATGGGATGTCCTGGGAGATCTGCCTGGTTCTGCAAGCACATAATGATCAACCTTCAAAATCTTTAGAAACTCAGTCGCTTACTTATAGTAACTCCAGATGTAATTGCACATAGGATTGTAATTAGGTGCCTATAGTTACAGATGTGCTTGCAGATTTAAGACACCACAAGTGAAGCATAAGGAAGCCCTTGGAGATGGTCTAAATGGAGTTGTTGCCCCCTTGGACTGACGTTTGTTCAGTTACTCACTGGACCCCTGCTTTGCTCGAATGTGAGACTGGGTTATGCTCGGCTGTTTGGCAGCCGTGGAAGCAGCAGACAGTGGGGATGGTCTTGGCTGCAGTCCTGTGGCAGATGAAGATGTTCTAAAGGCCTTGGAGGGCTGTCAGGGCCCAGGCCTCCTCCTTAGCCAGCTCTGCGGGCTCAGGCTGTGCCTGCAGTGGACATGCCGCTCCCTCGGTGCGAGAGGGGATTTGGGTGAAAGCGATGCCACATCCTGGGGTGTTGAAATCAGGCTAAATTGGTAGTCTGTGAACGACCATCTGCTGGCCATCCACTTACAGGACTGAGATGAATTTAATGGGTAGCAGTCTCTATTGAACAAGCCAACCAGGGTAGCTGGCACGACGAACCATGACAGTATTGCCCTGCTGCCATTGAGCACTGAGTACTCTGGAATAAAAGGTTTCTTCCCAAAGAAGAGAAGCTGTCTAGCTGGCATATTTCAGGAACACTGCTTTTGTTGAGATAGATGGGGTGGTTTTTGATCTCTGGTGGAGTGATGACTGGTTGTTCCCCTGCTGTTTCCATACCTCTGAATGATGAGGTTTTGTGTTTAGAGGAGCTGTGCAACCGCCGGTGACTGATTCAGCAGTTTGCTGCCAGCTGGTCCATGGTGGCTGCAGTGGCAGAAGCTGAAATGCACTTATGCAGAGGAAAACTATAGGTCAGATGTTTGAAGCTAGCAAATTGTAGGAGAGAATGTGCTTTGTTTGCAAGTGACTCGTTGGCTTAAGCTATTTGGTTTTCCAAATGGAAGTAGTGACTGGTGATTGGGGTTTTTTTGGTTGGCCTTTTTTTTTTTTTCGTATGTGGTATTGAGAATGGAAATTCATTGTAGCCACTTGGGCTAAACTTTAAATTTCATCCATTGCTTATTGATGTGTTCATCTTTGTGGTGTACTGGAATATGAAATGTTTTTGATGTATCCCATGCTGCTCTAATTAAAAGGTAAATACTTTTAACAAGGTAGATTTTTTTTAGTGTGTTTGTTTGTGAAGAGGTGTTGCTGCAATTACCAGGTAGCATTTGAACTCTGCCTTGTTGTTAAGAATCACTTAGGGCTGACTAATCAGAAATACCTAGATCAGAATTGCAATCTCAGAACATTTTATTTATTGCTGTGTAGCAGAATAATTGTCTGCTTACTCCAGTGTCACGTATGAGCTGATTCCTTATTTCTTCAACTTGTTTAATATTTGGAATGATCCTTTGCTGTTATTTAGGTTGAAAAGCCCTAGCTGTGGTGTAGGTTAAGTTTAGGGGGAACACAGAATGAGGAGAAAAATCATTTCTATTGTGATAAGAAGTTCTACATGTAGTAAAAAAAATTGCTTTTCAAATGCAGGCCTGTATGTTTCTTGCTACCTTACAGAAGTAAAATTCTGTTACAGTTAAGTGTAGTGTGTTACACTTTAATGAAAATTATGCCTTAGATGTTACATGCTTAGAATATCAGAAATGTTTATGGTTTGAAGTGCCTGGTTTGGCTACTGAAACACAGAAGGGGAACCAGTAGGGGTTTAGGTGGAGCTGTAAAGTGACCATTCTGTAAGATGATGTGCCACAATGATTTTCCTTTGGCAGAGAAGATTGCTGTTGGTTAACCTCGTCACTTGAGAGGGAAATGGTTCAGCTGCGGGAGACTTATTTCATTTAACAATTTCTTCTTCAAACCATCTCTGTGAATTCACAGGAAACTTTCGTATAATTGCAAGTCACAAGACACTTGAATGCATCCTCTGGGAAGTGAGGGACTGCTGAGAGTAATTCATGCGAGGAACAGCCTGTTCTGGGGGGTCCCACCACTTTGCAGTAGTTGGTAGGAGACAGTTAAGGCTTTTACAGCCTTTCTTGAATAGTAGTTGGCTGAAATCCTTTATCTCAAGCCTCATATTGTGTTAGATAGTGACCAGGAAACATCGGTATTTATATTGCCAAATTGCAGTGATTAGTGTAGCGTTATTCCTAGAACTGCAAAATGTTCCTACATTACCATACTTTTAATAAAGCATTTATTGCATAAATGTTTTAGGTTGTATTGCTCAGAAAAACTGATATTTCTTTTCAATTACTTGTACATATTTTAAAAAAAATCATTAAAATATACAAGGTAAATGTGTTCATCTTTTCCAGACAGTAAGGAAGGTGATACAGTTTAGGCTGAAGTTGCTTCTGTTTCTGAAGTTTCATGAGTTACAGATGACAGAAAAAACTAAATACAGTTTAAATCTGGTTTATGTTCACCAGACATCAGGAGGAGTGAATCAAAACTCTGAAGTTGGTTATTTATAGCTATTTACAAATACTTTACTTTAACAATAATATTTGGAACAGGGCAGAGATTATTTTCTTTAGTGTCTCTAAAAGTTTTTCTTCCCCTCACATACTGTGCCAAACAAGAGTCTTATTAAATTTTCCAAGTTCTCTGGGACATAATGTTAAATGTTTTTATGTCAATTAATATTGACAGGAAGTCAGTTTGAACAGCATTGGAAAATGGAAGTAGTTGGCAGAACTAGCTAATTTCACTGAATTTCCTTTTGCTAAAAATATCTCTAAAAGAAGCTCTCCTTTTGAGATACAATGAATGCTTGTTTGATAGAGTTTAGAATTGATGGTGACTCTTGTCCTTTAACTGAAAGGGCTTGAAAAATATGCATAACCTTTTGAAACATATTTAACTTCCTCTGTAGTATATGTAACTATACTCATGTCCAGCAAAAGTTTGTACACGTTTGACTTGATGTGTGTGAGTAACCTCATCAGCTTGAATGATCTGCAGTAGAGGTCGTGTAGAGAAACTTACATGAAGTTGAGCATTTAATTTCTTTCTAGGTACAATTAAAGTTATTGCTAACAAAGGTGGTGAAATGCGTGTAGGTTATTTGGAGCACTTGCACTGCCGAGCTGCTTTCAGCATCACTAATCTCCAGCAGTCTTTCCTTTTTGAGGCTCTTTCTAAACCTCCTCCAGCTGCTGTGCACATAAGAAATGAAACAAATCTCTTGGTGGGTCCTAAATTTGATGAAATTGAAAGCTGGAGAGCAGCAGCCCTTTGAGGATTTCGCACTTTGGGGACTGGATGAGGAGCAGTAGCTGTTCTGGCACTGCTACACGTCCCTTTTCTGTGTATTATCGGCATTCAGAAACTATGTTAGTTCTTGATTCTTTGTGTTACTGTTTCATAATGAAAACATGTTGTCAAGCCTTTCGGGCTCCCACCCTTTAGTCAGCTGTGTTTTTGCATTGGGAGTCATTACATTTCTTATTACTGGCGTTTTACAAGCTTGTAGATTATACATTGCTGAGAAGTTTTAAATATAATCTGATGAGGTTAGTAATCTTGAGGAGAGGTCAAATTAGTGGATGGTGTAAAAGCCATGTGGAAATCTTAAGGATACAGCAAAGAACTGGCTTGTGCTGCTTTAGAAAACTCAACAGTGCAGAAAATTTCCAAGTTAAAAACTGGTTTTGCTTGCTGGTGCTAGCACTCAGCCACAGTCCATTACTACAGAGTTGTCGAGAACACAGGAACTGGAGGAAATTTTGGGCTTCTTTTGGGGTGGAGGGGTCCTTTTTTTTTTTTTTTAAATTTTTTTTTTTGCTATTACAATGTTTGTAGCACACTTGGTGATGCTGCAGCAGTAATGACTCAGAGTGAAGGACTGGAAGGCACCTCCTGAGGCAGGTTCTCTTTTGAGCGTTGTTACTAAACATCTGGATATGCAGCTGGGGTAAAGTGCCTTGTCCTTCTGATCATTTTTAAATAGATATTTTTTTTACCTTTTCAAAAAAAAAAGAATATATCTATAGAGCAGAGCGTGCAGTTTTGTTTTCCATGTCCATTTTTGTGTTTGAAGGTAAGCATACACAGCATGACCACAGTTAAAAATGGTTACTTGAGCTCTGCTAAAAAATGTTTGTATTTATAGTACCTGCTGATGGCTTAGGTATGCAAAATATTATTTCATTGATTTTGATTACAAACTTCATGAACTTGTGCAGAAGTGGAATGCCAGGACAGTGACACACCTCTTGTGGAGGTTTTAAGAGTATTTAAACAAGGTGGCTGGGAAACAAGGGCCCCTTCTTCAGCCATGGATATGCATATCAAAGCTGAAAGGTGGACTAATATGGAGACATGAAATTATTGTCATTGATTGTTTATTTTTCTTCCACAAAGATACATTTAAAAAACCTTTCCACATTACTTAGAATCATGGAGTTCTTGGGCATGTTGTGTGTTTTAAATGGAAACATGGAGAAAAGCTACTTTCTTTGATGCATGACGATTTTGTAAAAATGTAGATGGGTGTTTATACATTTTAGACATCTGTTCACTTATTAGGTTGCATTGTAGTCATTGAGGGGGAAAATTCAAGATATGGTAAAGATATATTGTGTCCTACTCCCAAGAGCAATTCCTTCATAATTTTGCTTATCGTGAAGCATAATATGTTATTTCTTCTAGGCTTTCGGCTGACGTTTTTATAGGTATATTTTAAAAATCCTTGTGCTTGGTTCTTCAAAGCACATGAAGCTGGTGAGAACATTCTGCTCCACATTAAAAGCAGAGTTGTGTTTCAGAGCTGGTCAGAAGAGAGGTCTCAAGGCAAAGTGTTTGTGTTACTGTAGCATATTAGATTTTATTGCAGATTGAACTGAGATTCTTTTGTGCTGAAAGAATAAGCCTGCACGGGTTTGTTTGAAGAGGCAGACACTTAAAATTATAGCAGATATTTATTGGCTGATTGGGCATTGAGGGAAGAGAGAATATACATGTTGTTGACCAGGGAGTAATTGTAAGAATTAGGTAAGGCATAAGATGGTGACTCAAATGTAGTACTGAAGGCAGTATTGTGTTTAAGAATTGTGATTTTTCTTCCCTCATGTACACTAATTAATACAGTTCTTGTACCACAGTTGGTCTTGTGAGCAATATGTGTAGTATTTTTGGTTTAGCCTTGGGTTTTCCATTGGCATATGAACAGAAGGACAAATCATTAACCTGAGTTAGTGAGCACAGGCTTGATGTAGAAACACTCAATTTTTAACTGGAAGTTTTATATTTACTCTAACTTTGGCTTCTCTTCTCTATGTTCCAGAAATACTAATACGGAGCATTTGACCTGATCTCTACAGCTGAATCTCCTGATAGTAGGATTAGGAAAGAGTGCCTTCAGAACCAATATGTAGCAAATGGGTGTCACACCTCTGAAGCTCCTCCCTGGGTTCAACACCTGCGTGTTCTAAGGATCCTGGTTGCCTCAGCATTGAATTGTTCTTGTGGACTTCAGAAACAGATTTCATGTGGTGCTTGCTGAACGTTGAATCACCATGAGTAGTAATCTCGGAAAAGAAAAGGACTGTAAAGAGAAGGATCCAAAAGTCCAATCATCAAAAGAAAGGGAGAAGGAGGCTAAGGCCTCTGGAGGGTTTGGGAAAGAGAGCAAAGAGAAGGAGCCTAAGACCAAAGGGAAAGATGCCAAAGATGGAAAGAAGGACTCCAGTAGCACGCAGCCTGGGGTAGCTTTTTCAGTGGACAATACGATAAAAAGACCTAATCCTGCCACAGGTACTCGCAAAAAATCCAGCAATGCTGAAGTGATCAAAGAGCTAAATAAATGCCGGGAAGAGAATTCGATGCGCTTGGACTTGTCCAAGAGGTCTATACACCTGCTTCCATCAGCTATCAAAGAGCTAACGCAGTTAACAGAACTTTATTTATACAGTAACAAACTGCAGTGCCTACCGGCAGAGGTGGGCTGTCTTGTGAACCTGGTGACGCTGGCTCTGAGTGAAAACTCACTCACCAGTTTGCCTGACTCTCTGGATAACTTGAAGAAACTGCGCATGCTTGACCTGCGGCATAACAAACTGAGAGAAATCCCCTCGGTGGTGTACAGGCTAAGCTCCCTCGCCACTCTGTACCTACGCTTTAATCGTATAACTACTGTGGAAAAGGATATCAAAAACTTGTCAAAACTCACCATGCTTAGCATACGAGAGAACAAAATCAAGCAACTACCTGCTGAAATTGGTAAGTGATTATACTGACTGAAAGTGTGATGCTGGTTTTACGTTCACTTTGCAGTTCAGTTAATTATACGTAAACTGTCACTTTTCCAAGTGCACTTCATTTAAAACTACATAAAATGATGCTCTTGATCATACTGTTCCACTGTTAGCTTGAGAATAGTCAATACCTTGTATATATATATTTTTTTTAAACAACAAAAGCCCTTTATCTTCATCTGTCATCTTAAAAATCAGATGTATCTTGTTTTCATCTTTCTTTGTACTTTCACATATTGTGTCTTGAGAGCCCAGATGGTTTAAAAAAAAAGAGATACAGGCGCATTGTTTAAGATTTTTTATAAATTGTTATGAACTGTTCCAAGTTATAAACACATTATGGGCATGTTACAGAGGGGTGTGACCACAGTTATACAAGGTAGAATAGGTAGCTACATGCTATTGCCATAAACAAACTATTGGGTGCTGTAACAGTTAATAATCTAGGTTAATGATTTGTGCAAGTGTCTGCGTTTTATAGGTCGTGAATGTATTAATACATGGACTCTGAAGTGACCAAATGTTGTACACATGGCTGATGATTCTTATGACTTTGTAATGAATAGTATTTGTTTTTCCAAACATTGTTATAAAAGTTCAAAAGATGGTGAACTAGTGTGAAAGTGTTATTAATTTAAATGGTTTGTTACACAAAATGTGCTGGACAAGCTGTATATCAAGAACTTCTATGTTATTCCTAATACCTTCTGCTTCATGGAAAATATGTCTTTATAATACTGTTCTCAAGCAATATTTGAACAATGTGTGTGCCCTATAGAAGTGTGATTCTGTTAATCAGTAGGTTTTTTTTCTATATATCACCAGTTTTTAAAATGCAAGTGTAGTTTAGCCTTTTTAGGGGATGGGGAACATAAACTTCACACAATTAAGAAACTGCTTTGACTTTCTTCAAGTGTGGGAAAAAACCCCTTGTGAAAGCTCTTGTAACACTGTGAGTAATAATTCCCATGCCCTGTTTCCAAAAGCTGCTGTGGGGCTTTTTCCTGTTGTCCAAGCCAGTGTGTGTGTGTGTTGCTACTGAAGTGGCCCCTATGGTCACTAATTTCGGAAAGCTTGAGGAATGCTATTGTTTGTATACCTGCTAGATCTTTCTCAAGCCAGCAGTGTTTGCTCTTTATCTTGCACGTTGCTGTGAAAGATACACAAGATGTTTGTGATGGCGGGAACTCCTGGACGTGCCTGAAACTGCAAATCCGGTTACCAGCAATGCCCAGTACAGAGAGCTTTGTCCGTGGTAACAGGAGTGAAGAAATGCAGTGGTGATGCCAGCTGTTGGTCTGAGCCTTTGGCTCCCTGTGGCAGCTGCTGGGGATGGATTCTGCTGGAGCTACAGGAACGCTTTTTGCTAGGCAGAAATGAAACGTTTGATGTGGTATGTTTCCTGATCCACGTGATCTTTGAGTTGGCATGAGCATCTCAGCTAATCTTTGAATTTCGCCTGGGAGAACAAAGGAATTACGATTTTCACCTATTTTGACACTTCAGTTCAAGTTCAACAGTCTCATTGAATTTTTTACTGATCAACAAATCCTACTGGAAACCGTGGGGCTGATGTTTACAGAAAACCCAGCATACGGCGTGCTTCTACATTCATTGAAGAAATTGTGGCCAATTTAGCTGGTTGAGCTGTTATACAACTGTCAACATTGTACCCGGTTCTGTTTGTGGCTCAGTTATTAGTTCATCTAGCAAAGAGCCATCTTCTGACATTTAACTGAGGATAGTGCTGCATAAATTTAAAGTAGTATTAGTAGTGTGTGAAGAAAAAACTGGGAGGTGTTGAATCCTAGTCTTTGGTGTTGTGCTTTAGAAACTTCTCTTAGGTGTGTTTGATACTGCAGACATTGCTGTTGCTGAAACCTCTTTATTTCTTTTGTTTGTTGAATAGGGTTTACATTGAAGTATGTAATGTCTGTATGTGTTTGTTCACAGTAGTCTTGAAAGAGATCATGTGTAACTGCTCCATGGGAAAACTAGTCGGTATTTGTGTCATGAACATGTGACTTGTTTCTTTCTTTTGTAATTTTTTATTGTCTTGTTATGTGTACAGGCAGTGTTCTCAGTTCTCTATAAAACCCTAGCTTGAGAACATTAGCTTTACTTCTGTCTTTGTATCCAGCAGTTAGTCCTGCCTTTGTTTGAATTGTGATAATGCTCATGTTCCTTGTTACGGGTCAGCACCTCATTGTGGAAAGCCTTTTAGAAGCACAAATGCAAGACAACTGTCACCCTTATGAAGAATTTCAAAGGGAAATCATCACACAGGCTCCTTTTTTATTCAAACTAAATTTTTCAGACTAGGTTGCCTGAAATTGAATCATGTGAAAAATAAAATTAATTGGTGTTTAAGTAACACAAATAATGTAAAGTGCCAAGACTCATAGTACGAGCACTTGAAAATCTTTTTCATCAGAGTAAAACCATATAAGATAATTCTGTAATTGATTTCTACTCACTTTCATGTTACTTTTTTTGATGAAATACTTGAGTTGAAAACAGCTGAAAAATGAAATTACTGAGAACTGTATTTCTGACTTTCCAATGGAATTTCTGTTTCTTTAAACAGTATTTCTCTACATTTCACATATGCACTTCGAAAAAGCCCTTCCCTTGTTAAGACCCAATGCTGTAGTCCCTTGTGTGTTTTATAATACAGTATCTAAATATTCTAAACTAGCAAGCAGTCATATTATCAGCTTGTAAATAACACAGAAATTTTTGTTGCTGCAGAGCGGGAAGTAAAATGAAGCCATTATCTTTTACAAAGCAATATCATGTGGAGCATTTCAAATTCTTTTTAAAAATGCCCCATTGTTCTAAGGCCCAAGGCTCACAATGGCATGCTAGTGTGCTTGTTCATATTTTTAAAAATTCAAAGCTTATGTAACCTGCTGGCTTGTCCAGCAAGGAAGAGTCTTGCAGCAGTTAACTACAATGTGCTCATGTTGATGATCTGGTGCACACTGTGCATAGAATCCTGGGTTTTCTTTACTTTGTCTTTTGAAAGTAGATGTGCTACAAAAGGTTGGTCTGGACAAAAAGAAAATTAAAGATCTAGACTTCAGTTTGAAAAATGTTGCTATTGTTCCCTCAAAGGGGGATGACATTAAGTCTTACCCTGGTGCTACAGACTTGCGATGGCTTTCACTGTTACTAAACAAAAATTTTCAGATTTTATAAGAATAAATGGAATTCCAACTTTAGGATCTTGTTGCTTTAAAATAATGGGTCACCTGATTTGTAAGCAATCATCTCATTGCTTTTCTAGGAATCTTTAGTCTCCAGCCTTATAAAATAACATTTATTTTCCTTCTACTCTGATTGAAATAAATTGAATGTAGGGACTCTGATAATTGAGACCTTTCTTCGAACACCCAGTATGTCTTTGAGTAGTTGATTTTTGTGCCACTGATGATCCATTGTTCTTAGATGCAGCACTTTGCCTCTGTTGTTCTCAGGTGCTCCTGGAAACTGCTTTACAGCTGACCTGTTTATGGTGTTTGTTGTTTTGTGGAAAACCTGGAAGAGGTGAACCTGCCAGCTCTGACCTGCTGGGAAATAAACTAAAATTTGGTTCTATTTTGGACTTTCAACTGTCAACAGCACAAACTTTAATTAGGTGATTACACTTGAGGAAAAGCTGCTTTGCATTTAAAACAAATGTTTTAGTGAGAAAGAGGAAGTGTTATTATCTATAGTTAGTAAACAGATGTATGTGTTTCTGGCCTTCCCCCCGCCCAGAATTAAGCACCTCTCATTCCATTGCATCCAGTTGCTTTCTTATAGGTAAGCTTTATTATAGGTAGGTGCATACGAAATAATTTCTGGTTGTATTTATCAGACTTCACACTTCTCTAGCAACATCTATATTGTTTCTACATTTTTAATATGGTTTGAAATTATTTCAGTTGACTGTGTAGTAAGCTGAGGTCTTGGTATGCATTGTTGTATTTTCAAATGTAAACATATTTGTTAGAATAAGATGTAAAACTACCTAAATACTTTGTTTTGGTTTGTGTTTTTTCCATGTTTAGCCAAAAGCTCTGCAGGTGAATTAGTGGGAGTTTCCGTGAAATGGACACGCTGATGTATAACAGCTTCATGATACTGAAAGTGGCAGTATCCACTCCCCTCCTCAGATGCTACTTTTGTTGTGTGTTGCTTTGGGTAGTTGAAATCAGTGTAGTTTCAGATCAGCCTGGAACTGGTGTGGGAGGAGGAGTGGGAGAGCATGAACTGGAACAGGGAGAGCAGGACGGCGCTTGGCCCACACTGAGCTGTGGGATCAGCTGCCAAGCCTCTCAGGTAGGGCTGCTCTTGCTGTGTATAAGCATGTCAAGTGCACTGCAGGTGCTCTGAGGAGGAGTGGATTGCTGTCTGCAGAGAGCTGTTGAAAATGCATCAAATTACGTTTTCGGAATCTTTTTCTCCTTTTCCCGCTGCTTTCCATGTCTTGTACCACAGAACCTGGTGTAGTTGATTGGAATCTTGGTACTGTTAGCTCAGCTGCACCTTCCTGAAACAATTTTTTGTGATGTTTTTATGTATAGTGGTGATGATCCATTGATGGGAGTTTCTTGATAGCAAAGCCACTCTGTGCTGTTCTTTCTTACAAATTGCATCCTATCTAACAATAGTGATAAATTGTTTGAGAGTGCATCTTGCCCTGTATCCTGGTTCTGACTCTAGCCCTAAGCCAACATGTGCATAGAAACAGAGAAAGTTTATATATGAGGCTTAACCTGACTCCTTGCCCACATCCAGCTATTTTTGTATCAGGGATTTCCTGAGTCTGGTGCAGCTTGTTTCTGTAGTAATTCTCAGTACACTTTTCTTCCAAAGGCTTGGCCATTTTTTCCCTTTAAATTCCTATAAATGCCTTTCATCTTTAGCAAGGTCCGCAAGTTTGCTTTGAATCTTGTTCCTGACCATAAAGGTCACTGTTACACTGATGTTGAGTATATATATGTACACACATGTGTGTATATATATTTATATATGCACATACACACACACCCCCCAAGTGCAAGGCAGAACTTACCTGTTCACCTGGCTGTTCAATTTCTGGTGGCATCCATGAAATAAAACCTTAACGGAAAGGTTTCTGTGTGAAGACGTTGCCAAAAGACAGTCTGGAGGGATAATTGTGGGGATGAGTTCACAAGGTGGACACCAGCTTCATCTCCTTATCTGGTAAATTGTCTGTTCCACTGAGATCAAAAAGTGGAAGATCAGAATGGAAGAATGTGAATACTTTGGTGAGTCAGACAGTCAGCATGAGAAGGATGAAAACCAGAGGAATTGTCTTGGGATGAGGCCAAGCAAATGTTTCAGTTTGCAGGCTGTTACTTAAGCAAGCCTTTTGCATTTCTTATATTTGGAGTTTTATTGCATTCCTCCATGTTGTGTTGAAGGAATTGTTTTGCACAGTCAAGTTGATAATATTTGCTTTGCAAAGACAAGGTTGCATCTTATACCAGTTTTGAATATTTTTGTCATGTTAGCACACACACCTCAAATAGAAATAATATTGTCAATGTGGTTGAAATTACATTTACATAGTTTCTGCAAGTTTCTTGAGACTCCAAATATTGTGTTTTCTGTCTGTGAATGCAACTCTTTTTCTGGGGAGAATCTGGTCAGGGCTGTTCTGCAAGGGAAATATTTTTAGAAAGTAATTCGGGGAATCTGCCTACACCAGACCAGGAATGTCTTTGAGACTCTCTTCTATTCTTTTCTTCCCCCATCTACCCAATATTTAGATCATTTGTGGTTTCTTCACTGCTTCGAAACTCTTTTTCATAACACTTGCACCTGTTTTGTTTTCAGTAGCATAGACAGTGGACCAGATGTGTGCAGCCACATTAGTTCAGGTCTACCCACTCCATGCTGAATGTGGTGCCTCTTAATTAAACAACTGGTTAGTTGCAAAGCTTTTCAGTGATGCTCTGAATTTCATTTCCTTTTTTTTTTTAGTAGATCTGATAATACAGAGAAATATTTGTTTACATTATTTGTATCTAAGAACACCTTCCTGTGTTTCATCAATTTGAAAGAAAAAAAAATTGTGTTTCTGGGCTTAATTGGCGTGGTAATGTCTGCAAACAGTGGTTGAGAATACTTTTATATATTTGTATTTTAATGTGATAAAAGCACGAAGTTCTGAACAGGAGTGGAATAAATATAGGTACTGAAGCGTGTGTGCTGCTCTCTAGAAGTCAGAGATAATGACTGCTTATTTGATCCAGCTCTGGTGGTTTTCTTAAGCTGCAGGAAAAGTATAGAACTCCTTTTGACCAGCTTCAGCTTTAGTATCTGGGTTCTGATTCTTGTGAAAGTCTTGTGGGGATGCAGTTTTGTCTTGTCAGCTAGTCAAATTCCTCCTGATTACATTTTCTTCAGACTGGCTTTAGGATAATGATAAACTAGTCCTGCCTTTTTGATCTACTTGCAGAGCTTATTGGGATGGTGCTCAAAGTGTAATTCCAGTAGATACTCAGAGCCTGTTAGAAGTCCATTTTTTTTTCTTTTTTTAAAATCAATGCTGCAATTATTTTAACTGTTTGAATACTTTCATAAGTACTGAACAGAGAGAAAAAATCGCTTCCCTCAGGCTGCCCTTGCTAATGTAGCCTGGAAGGTGGTTAGCCTTTACTGTTTGAGAGCTTGTTCCACACTGAGTGGACGAGATCCAGATGTTACCCCGGGTTCATCATCACCAGGACCCCCTGGTCCTTCCCTGCAGAGCTGTTTCTCACCTCCTGGTGCAAGATTGTGTCTTTACAGGATTATTCCCTGCTAGGTGCAAGACTCTGCCTTTCTCTTGGCACTCAGATGAGGTTCTGCTGTCCACCTCAAATCCTGCCTTGAGCCCTTGCCAGGATGTTTTTCTACATTTTTCATGTTTGCGATTTTGTTTGAACATGCTTTTTAATTTTATTTGTGTTTGTTGCTTTCAGTTATGAGCAATAAATGAAAAGTCTGCTGTTGTGTCTTGTTGAAGCTTGTTTTGGAGCAGGTTTTGAGTCTTTTCAGCTGGGCTTTACTTCTGTGTTTTCAAGTGGTTCCCACAACTAGATCCTGGTGTGCGTTCTGCAAATTGTGAATAATGTTACTGTGTTTATTTCTTACTTATATGAGTATTTTAACTTTAGTAGTCACTAAGTCACTCATGACCATATTAAAATTGCATTCCTTCTCCTCAATAACTGTTCTCTGTAAATTTACAGTTGTGCAGTAATAATTCAGAATAGCTCTGACTGCTTACCTGTTCTTTTGGCAGTTGGTAATGCAGAACAAAGAGCTCAGGCTGTCTGTCACTGTGATGTATTTGGATCTCATAGAGGCAGAAGACTCTGAAACTGTAAAACTGTTTTAAATTTTTTTCTAAAATCAGGAAACTTGTCCCAAAGACTTTTTGTAGATTGAAAATTCTTTTTCCTTTTTATTTTTTTCCTTTGCCAGCAGAGAACCAAGTGAAAGATGAATAACTATGAAAGTTACGGGAACTGTTTGTAACTTGTTCCCAGCATTGCTGACTTTGGGTAATTAATACTTACAAATTAGCTTAAAACCAATATTCTGACACACCACCCTAAAGTCCCACTAATATTTGCATTCTCCTCTTTCTTCTACTTTCCATAAGAGTCTTGATCCCCTTGCTGTGTCATCTGGCCTAGGATTTATCATGTTGTGAAGGATTTCATAATGCTCAATCTGCTTAAGCATGGTGAGGCATGTTGTTAATCCAGTGGAAAACAGGCTACATTACAAATTGTGTTTGCCATCCAAGAGTGGTGCCCACTGACTGAATTAGTGATTGGAGACACTGAAGCCTCTTTACTATTGACCTATATACTCTCTCCAACTGTTAATTTGTGTGTACTTTGGTGTTTTTTGATGAAACAGTATTTTGTGTTTTAAATGGCCAAAACGAACTCTGGGAGTTTTGTAAGTCAGGGCGTGTAACCTGGCCCTCTTGTCATAATAGGCTTTCAGAGTTGGCCATGAAACGGGGCTATAATTCTGCCTCATTATGCTGAAAATATTAGTCATTTCATTTTGCTTGTTTTTTTAAAGCAGGTATATTTAGCATTGTCATACTATAACATTTATTCTTGGTGTGTGTGAGGTGATTGCTCACTCCACCTTTTTTAAAGATTGCTGAGATGAAGACTTAGCTGTGTTTTTAACAATTTTTTTAAAATAGAAGTTGGTTGGAGTCTTCACAAACTATCTTCTCTGAAAAATGCATTTGAATTATGTGATTTTTCTAGAACCTTTTAACATTTTTAAAAACTGCATGCTAGGGTGTAACTGACTGTTTTGTGAAGGTTATTTATAGAGAAACTGTTTTATGTTTTTCAAATGGGCATTGCTCCTACTTTAAAATCTTTTATTGTCAAGCCAGCTAGTACATGCAATTCCTGTGCTTTCTTGGCAGACTTTGAGCTTTTATTGCTTTTTTTCCTTTGCAATCACAGTGCAATATAGTTAAAAAAAAAAAAAGACGAAAAACCTCTCCCCCAAAAAACAACTCACTCCAAACCCTAGCACCTTCCTAGTTTATTTTTTAGTTGTTGTGAGAATACTTATCCCTTCAATGCAGTTGCACGTAGTCTGTAGAGAATCCTTTATTCACTATTGTGAGCTTATAACTTGTCTGTTTTGGACATTACTTGTGGCAAAAAGAGACAGTTCATTTAACCTGTGGTTAGTATTTCCCTAAAGCAGTGCTTGCCTTATTGTAGGGATTTTGAGTGTTTGAGAAGTATTTTAGTGAAGTGATGCAGGAGTTGTCCACATGATGAAAAGGAATGGGTTTTTCTTCAGGAAACTGCTTTCTGATTAAGGCTGATTTTGATCTGCTGCACATTTCTAGCTGACTTATTTCTGTTAAATCAAGATAAAAATGTGTTTCAGCAAATTTTATGTAGTACACAAAAAATTGCCAATGTTGATTCTTTTACTATGAATGAGATCACAAGCTCCTTACTCATTAGACATTTTTCTTTCTTTACCTGAACGAATCTTTGTTTTAGGAAATCTTTCTTTTTGATTTTGACATATGCTTCTTACCCTGGGAAAGCAAAAATGCCAGATTTCAGTTGTATCTTGGTGAAATTTATTTTCACTTTTTTTTTTTTTTTTTGAGAAGCATTTCCTCGGTACAATTGCCACTGTTCAGACAATAAGGAAGGACACTTGCACTCACTGAAACATCAGCTCCTGGGAAGAGCATTATGCAGATGGCCTCCTGTTTGGCCTTTTTGTATTTGCAGATCATTATTTGTTGTGTTGACTGCTCATGCCATGTGTTTGTGGTGGTGTGAGTCCTGACAGAGCTGCTGTTGTGAGCAGTGCTGTGCACAGTGTGGCCATTCACAGGGAGGTCAGTGCGGTCCCTCAGCCGGGCAAGGAGCTGCCCCTGGTGTGTGGCTGCTGCTCCGGTGGCTGCGCTCGCCGTGCCCAGGCCCTGCTCATCCCACGGCCTGGGATGTGTTCAGTAGTGCTGGGCACATTAACTGTGCTGTCGCTGGTACTCAGACTTCAGAGCAGAGAGCTTTGCCTCACCCAGGAAAAGAGGTTAAAGAGAAGACAGGGCAGGTGATGCTGGTTGGCCACAGGACATTACCAGCATTGATTTGTAAGGGACTGGACCCTTTTATTTCCTTATTCCTCTGTTTTCCGACACTTGCCCTTCTAAGCTACACTGATTCCTCCTTTTCCTGTTCCCTAAAAATTCCCTGGCAACTCTTACCATCCCTAGTTGCTCTTCCTTTTACCTCATAGTAGGTGTTCAAGCCCCACATGCAGTAACAGCCTGCGAGGAGCTCTGAAGAGCCTTTCCATTTACACACCGTGTTGGGTCTCACACATACTTGGACACCCAGGATTTTAGTTCTCAGGCCACAGCTGGTCCCCTGTGTGCCTTTGCACGTGAAGATCTAAAAAACCTTTTAACTCAGTTGATTAGAGCATGGTGCTCATGGCACCAAGGATGTGGGTTTGGTCTCCCTGTGAGCCATTCACTAAAGAGCTGGACTTGATCTCTAGTTTCTGAGTTAACCTCTTTATATGTGTACTGTTAGGCTTATGAAGTAAGTCTGAGACTTTCTTTCATTTCTCTCTCAAATATCTTTAAGTTGATAGGCTGGGTTCATGCTCTTCACTTCTGTGATCTGAGTCTCTATCACATCACCCAAACATTTTTCACCTTGTTAAGCATGTTGGTTGTAAGATTTTTTTGCCATATGTCATGGAGAACAACAGGAGAAATGTACCTTGAGTGATTTTTGTTGACTTGCATGCTCTCTGTTGTGTCTCAGTAATTCAAGTTAAAGTATTGAAAAAGTTTTAGTGCCAACAGCATTTCATCTCCCCTCTCCTTCTATCCTTAGAGGGTGCAATAAACCCATTTTGATCAAATGCTGTCCAACTATAAGTATCTTTATGTCCAAGAACAAGATTCCTTACTAAGCAATGTGAATTAAAAGCTGAATATTTCTGTATCTCTTTATCTCTTTAATTCCTTTCCTTAAGTCACTATGCTTCATGATAGGGCTTTAACTTTTGATTTCTGCTCTAAAGTCTAAAATTTGTTGGGCAGTCCTCAATCCGTTTTAACATTCAGTATTTTTATTAAATGCTTACCAGTGTTGCTTTTGAAAATAATGCCTGCATCTTTAATGTAACAATATTAAGTATGACTGTCCATATTAAACTACAGTGTTTGGTTTCCCTAAATTTCCTAGAGAGACATAGGCATTACTTTTCATTATTTTTCCTCCTCAGGATTAGGTAGTAAGATGTTTGTTTCAAACATTTAGCTTGCTGTTGTCAGAGATATCAGCAGGTGCAAAAATGAAGTGCAGCACATGTTGCTGCAAAACCCCCAAGTATTTCTTTGACTTGAGCAGATGTAGAGTGGAAAGAGTCAAGTAAATGAGAACTCAGCACAATGAAATGGAATTTATGCCATATTTCGTTTGACATCATTGGTTAAGTTCTGAAGTGAAAACAAATGAAAACAGCAATCATGAAGTGGAAACTACTGCCCCAAAGTGTCTGAAGGTTCTTGAGTTACCTTAGCAAAAGTTTTGTGAGGCTCTTTTTTGTTTGTTTAGAGGGAGGGATGTTTAAGTCTTCCTCAAGCTTTTCTTCCTTCTATTGCATTCTACACTTTGCCCACTTTTTCCATGAATAATAAAGGTACCATTGTCACAGACCATTAACTCTTGCTCAATTTCTTCTTATATTTGCTTTCTTCTGTATGGAAGTGGCATTGGCATGTGTGGGTTATGCAGTGCTGCATACAGCACATTTAGCTGTTGCCTCTGGTTGCCTGGACTGCACTTGATTGCTGATGTAAGAGAGGGGACAAGCACAGTGATGGAGGAGCTGCTTGAGCACCAGCTTTACATTTCCATCTTCTTAGTTTTTAGGATAACATCCCATTTTGGGTTAATTAGTGCAGGAAATAAGAAACCAGTTACATGTTAGCAATCTAAGAAAAACAGAATAATGAAGCTTTGAGGTTGACTTTTTTCTTGGCCTTTCACAATTGTTCTGTAATGCGTGGCGAGTATTGTGGTTACATGATGCCTGAGCTCTATACAGAGTCTGAATTCTTAGCATTTTATGATTTATTAAATCACCAGTCGTGATGATCTGCTGACCTAATGTGTAGACACTCTACACGTCAGAACTTGCCCAGGATAATCCTGCAAGCCTGAGAAAATCCTTATGTCAAAGATACAATGCTGAAGCTTAAAAATAGACATTTGCTCCTCAAAAGGAATTTGCTACTCTTCCAAATTTGTTACTCACTGAGTCATGCTCTAATATACAAATGCAGTGACCTCATCTTTACTGGAGAGAGTAGAAGCTGTTCAAACCATATGCATTAATTTCACCTCCATTAGGTGCAAAAAATGTGAATACACACACCTGTATTCATGCACACAGTTGGTTTTTGCTTTTTTTCAAACCCAACAATCTTTTTCTCAGAACACAGTGTATTTGACATAAAAATAGGTGAAACTACTGTTCAGAGAGTTGTGCCTAGCTATGCTTTTAAATGATTTTATAAATGTCAGAAATGAAGCAGTTCTGTGTAAAGTGGCTCTAAATTCCATGCAAACCCAAACTTTTTTAATGCTTAACAGATAAGCCTTTTATTTTAAACTTTTATTTGCTGTAGATCTGTTTACTTATCACTCACTTTACTTATCATAAGTTGTCTTTTCTGTGATGACTAAAAATGTTTAAAAATAGCATTCAGGACTTTGGATTATCTAGGTTGTCAGCCAAGTAATTTTGCTGTCTCCTAATTGTTGATTTTGTGCCTGAAAGTAATTCATGGTATAAGAACAGATCTTAATTTCTCGAAATTTAATACAATTCGCTTACTTAGTGATGTTTTAGACTTCTGGTCAGCATGAAACAAGTGTAAGATGCAAGTTCTATACTTGTATTCCACAGCTTGAACTGTCAGAGTAAAATCAATCAATAAATAACATTTTTTTGGAGAGTCTATTAAAGCTTTATCTGAGCTTTTCAAAATTGTTGGTCAGGTTTTGGATCTGACTGATGAAATTATGATCCTGTAATACCTTATTTTATATGTATAACTTTATGGTAGCAGTAGCTTTTTTTTCAGCTTATCCCAAAATCCATCTGATTCTATTAATCTCTGTGTGGAGGTCATTTTTGAGAGCTGTATGTTCAAGTCCTTTATGTTTTGGTTTTCTTGTGTGCTTTTAGGTGAGTTGTGTAACCTCATAACGCTGGATGTAGCGCACAATCAGCTTGAACATCTTCCAGAAGAGATTGGAAGCTGCACGCAGATCACCAACCTTGACTTGCAGCACAATGAGCTCCTGGACCTGCCAGAAACCATAGGTATGTGAAGAGGCTGGAGAAGAGAAAATATGTCACTATTTTAAAATGTTCAGTAAGAGGAACAAATTTAGGAATGAGTGTTTGTTGGTGGCTGTAGAATGGCTGGTGTTTAGCTCAACACAGCTTCGCACTTGGGATTTAAAGCAGGTTGTGCTTGTTACCTTGAATGTTACCTTAAAAAATTTAAGAATGAGAGTTACAATGAAAAAAATCCAAATCCATTACTTCTAAATCTTAAGGTGTTCTGTGGTTATAAGCAAATGTCTACTGCTTGTTTGTTCATTCTGTAATGGAACTGAGCATATAAAGAAATGAAAGGCTCACTTATAGTTGAAGTGTAGTACTTTGGCAGATAATTTTAACTTACATCTTTGCCTGAAGAAAAATAGAACTAAAATCATAAATGTTTTAAATTAATTTTGTATATGGTATGTTCTTTGGTGGAACATGTAAAAAATCTCACAAGTCCACAAGGTCATTATGCTCTTATGCAATAAAACACAGAGAGTTTGCAACTTACATTGGGAAAAATAGACTAAGATAAACAGAGTCCTGGTTGGTTTCAGAATCTCATATGGGATAAAGCAACAAAATATGACTTTTCCTATCTCATTAAATCAGTTTTAAACAGATGGCAGAAAAAGATGGCTGCTGTGATTTGAAAAGGCTAAAAACAAGGCCATCATGATTTTAAGCTCTGTCACCAGAACATACTCAGAAGAATGAACGTTATCAGTTTAATGGTATTCGATGTTGAGCATTTATTAATGTACTTTAATGCATAGTAAAGTGATGAACCATTTAATGAGACTCCAGCTTTTCTTCTAGCAGTAAATTATTGAGGATGAAATTATTGTGGCTTTTGGTCGAGGAAGTTTGACCTGAGCAGAGTTTACACTGATGATGTATCCATTGGAACTACACTTCCTGGATTGATGATATTTTTAAGCTCTGGAGATCCCATTCCATCTGGAGTTTGCATCTAACTTAGACCATTCATAAGTACAGCCTTTATTTTTGTTGCTATTTTGTAAATCTTGCTGAATGTTGTTTTACATAACACTTATGTGTAGTGTATGTGTCACATTTAGGGAGTGAGTTCCCTGGATAAACTGTTAATTATGGGAAAAATTCTCTAAGCAAGTGTGAGATTTCCATATTCAAGGCTTATAGACTAATGCTGTTAATTCCTGTGCAGAGTAGTAGTATGATTTACTAAGTTGTTTAGTGCCTGGTAGTCACTGAACTTCTCAAAGGACCAGAAAAATCTCACTTGTAATATGCTGCAAGACTGTACTTACAGGGAAAGGTCTTTGGGTAGGAGAGGTACAAAGTTATTAGGCAGTTAAGTCACTTATGATAGGTAGGGATTTGCTCACTCTGCAATTAAGATAGCTTGGACTCACCTATGTCTTCAGAAAGTTTCTATAAGCTTCGGTGGTTTCTTTTGAGCCAGGTTCATACCTGGTTGGACTGGATTTCTATTTTCTTTGTTTAGTTTTTTCCTTGCATTGTCTTTATAATGTTTAGAAGTTACTTGCTTTTAAATGTTGGTAGCTGTCTCTTTACATGCTTACCTGAGCTGAATATCAATGTTTTAGAGCTCAAGAAATCACCAACGACAGCTGAATAATGGTAGGAGACAGCAGTGAGCCATTGTGCTGTTAACCTTACCCCAGTTCAGTTTTTGCTCCACCGGAAAACCCCTCTTGTAAATAGTAAGTTAAAAAAAATAGTATTTAAATAAGAACTTAAAATCAGAAGTCTGTGTTTGTGCCTCATGTGGTTCGCAAACAGAATTTAACAGTGAAGGGAAAAACTTTAGGTTCCGTCTTAAATGATAATGATCAGCCTACATTTATGCATGTTGCAGAAAAGGCAGCCGTAGCCAGTTCAGCAACATTGGCTTTATTTCTTAGTCATCGCAGTTTTGGTTCAGCATATTAAAGCAAGTTGCGGCATCATTTTTAGATTACAGCTTGCTTTGTGGTTGGAATTGTTCAGCGAGAAACTTTGAGTACTGAGAAAAACGCGGCGAGTCAACGGCGCGTGGCCGCCTGCGTGCGCGGCTGGGGGCGGCCCTTGGGCCTCTCCAGCTCTCGCTGCAGTTTCTGTCTCTTCCCTGCTCCTGGGTGTCTGCCTGGTGTTTGCCACGACTGGCTTTTCTTGCAGCATTTACATGCTTCCAGGTGTCAGGACGCTCGCTGTACGGGTGCTGTTAATGGTTCTGAGTTCAGTCAAACTCTGGGTTACAGACCAGGGACAAAACAGAGCAGGCACATTTGCTCGTTATAAATATTTGATGTTCTGTGAGCCCATGAGCCTCCTGTTATGGACCAGACTTTCCATTACTGCCAGGTCTGTCCCTTCCTCCCCTGCTGACACCCTGTTGATGGAGGCCTCCTTTTTGCTTGAGAAGGATGTTTTTGTCACACTGATTTGAAAAACAAACAGCCCCCTTTGCTTTCTATTTCTCTCTCCTCTCAGAAAGGACCCCTTCCTTCCTCTCCAGCAAAAAACCCTCTTAAAGTAGCTGCTGGACTATCTACACAAATTTTGGTTTTACCACAGAAAGATTTCAGAATCTGCCAAATTAAAAAAAAAAAAAGCTTGTTTGGTAACTAACAGCATCTACTGAAATGTGCTGGAGCTGAAGGGACGTGAGGGTGACGTGCTGGGGAGTGGCAGGGAGGGGATTATGCATCAGCAGTGATTACAGAGGTAGCAGAGCCAATATACCCACTCTGTAAAAATACCAAATTCTTCTCTCAACAAATGCTGTAGAAGCATGCTTTTGTGCAGTCACAAATGTCGATTTTAGATATTTGTTGTCAGGAAGTGACCTAATGCCTTGCTTTATTGATATTGACTTAATACATTCATATCTGTGTTTCTGTTGATTGAAAATTGTGAAGTACTTTTTATATTAGATCACTTCCTGTAAGAAAAATGAGCTTTGTGGAATGGCATAGCACATTCTGAGAGTCTCAAGCCCAGAATCAAAATCAGTGGGATTGTAGCTATTTAGTGTTTTCATTGCAGATTGCACCCCTCCGCCCCATGTTGTGGTGGTGTTTTTTTTTTTTTCTTTTGGAGGGTGGTGGAATTGTTAGCTACTTTTATGTACACAATGTCTTATCTCTGTATACTTAGCTGGCATATTAATATATCCAAAAGTTATATAGAAGAAGGTGAACAACATACCGTTTATATTAAAATAATTAATTGAACTTTTGAGACTGAAAACAAATTTTGGGTGGAGTAAATTGTTCCTTAGGATTACAAGATAGCTTAGATAATTTTGTCCTGCAAATACCACATTGTGAGCGTTCTCTCTTTGAACTTTTAATTTTAGCATTCTGTAAAAATATGCTTTTGCAATTTTATGTGTAAAAGCATAGAAAAACTTATTTGAGAAAGAAATAAAACAGGAACAGAGCTTTTAAAAATTACAGATTCTTCATCTGCTTTGTAATTTTCTGGTTTTGTGTGCTTACGTGTGCAGTTTGATTATAGTCAAACGTGCCATATTTACAGACCTCTAAGGCAACAGGAATTTTAATAAGAAAAAGAATAGTCAGTTGTAAGTGTTCCAAAATTATCCTTTAAAAGCACAAAAAATTCTGTCAGTGGAAACAATTTCCACTGTCTGACATAGCACTGTTCCTAAGAGATGGTTAGCAAAATGTGAGGTGTATTTACAGCTCTGCACTACCCTCCTGCCCTTTGCTGCGGCACTATAGCTCAGAAGCTGAAATCACAGCTTTCATGAAATTAAATAGTATTTATTTATTGCTTTTCCTGGTTGAAATTGTGCTCCAAACTACACTTCTAACCTGTTTAACCCAGGTGTACCTCTGAGAGCACTGTTGTGCTCTTTAAACCTGTAGTTGATAAAACATGAAGCACTGACCAGAACCAGATGTATGGAATTGATACAGCTCAGGTTATGCAAAATTGTGGTTGAGAGCTTTAAGTCCCTAGAAGTAAAGATATTTCTGAAGAAATGTGAAACTACTTAAAAATGGTATTTTAAATTTGGCAGGTTTAGCAAAAGCAGGAGTCTTGTTCTGAAATGTCTGAGCACCTGCAGCTCCCTCAGTGACTGGGGCAGTGTTCAGACCAATGGGTTTGATGTTATTAATTACTCACTGTTCTGATGGAGCAAAGTGTAGAGGCTTCTGCTCCAGCTTTCACAGCAATATTCATAATCTCAACATTTAAGCACAACCTCGTGCTTTGGTCAGTGAGCATTCTGTGCTTTGTGGCATCAAGTCTGTTTCCATAGGCTCACTTTGGGAGAGCTGATGGACATTCGGTGCTTTGTCCAAGGTTTTGTTCTTGGACTATGCCCTTAATTAAACTTCTTTAATTGGATTCTGCTAGTATTGGGCAATAAGTTCAGTCTTTTCTTTATCTGATTGAAAGCAGTGGCTCCCACTCTTGTACTCTAATTTTTGTATTACTGTAAGTAATACAGTCTAGTTTTCATGATGGTCTCATAAAGGAAAACTTCTGGTTCTCGTTGCCTTCAATTCTAGACTTAGTAAATGTAAAGTAGCGAAATTGACTGGAAAATGTCAAGTGGAGGGTAAAAGGCAAGTGACTTGCTCATTTTGTCCTCCAAGTTCAGAAGGGCAGGGTGTGAGGTGTTGCCTAACACTAGTGAAGATCAGACAGCACTGCATGTGATGGGTGGGGGACATTTGGGTCTCAGTGTTTGCACGGGTTGATGTAGATGCTAAAAGCTCACAGTGTGACATGGCAGTTATGCAGAATAAAATCATAACAGTTGCTTCTACATTTGGGAAGTCACTGTTGAATCTTCCCTCACTCTTCTGGAAGTTTCAGGGTGCCTTTTCCCTTTTCTGTAGGTTCTTCTCCCGGTATCTGCTGTTGCACAGCATTCAACTGCAGGGAAGATACAGAGTGGAACCCTGGTCTCCATGAAATAATTCTCACAATGCTTAATTAGCTAAAATTGTAAAGATATATTCATGTGTTGTACGTTTTATATATTTGCTTTATATAGTAGGGCAGACTTAAAAAATTAAACACATCTTTCACTTAAGAAAGGTTAATGTTTTTATTGCATTGCCAGTTAGGCATAAACTGTTCATACAATATGATTTACATTTATATAAATCTTTAATTTCCCAGAAAGGCTTTAAACAGTAATTTGAAAAGGAAAAAAAAACCCACCAATGAAAAATTAAATTAAATAAATTGCAGTTGCTTTGTCTTACCGTATGCAGTGTGAATTGAGTAAAATGCAATGCTTTCATTCATAGCTCAAAATAAGGTCCAGCTGTCTTTTTTGTCTCTGTTGTAATGTGAAGTGTTTTTGTATTTTTGTTTCATTTTCAGCTAATTATAATTTCTGTTCTGTTTTAATTAATACATTTCCAATACAAACCCAGTATAGTTAAATACATATGTACTGCTTTCATTAAAGGTTAGGATAGCTTCTAGTGGCTAGTTAATTCTGAGTTTATTGATCCAATGTATTTATGAAAATATTTTTTATTTTGTATTTTGTTTTGATATTCATCCTGGTATGACTAGAGCAGGGACAGTTTATTTTAGTGAATGCATGTACCATCACACAGTAATTAGATGCAGAGACCAATGTGTATGGATGTATTATAACTGCAGCTCAGCATTTTTGGAATGATTAGTATACTGCAGAAAGAAAAAGCCTATAATCTTATTTTCTTTATGTGAGAAGCAGGCACAAGGGAAGAGTGGTTCAAAGGAACACATCAGAATTGAGATGAGCGGGTCTGTGAGTTACATGCATTTTGATGAATGCGTATTAAATGAGTTTTAAGTTGAATTTTCATTGTTTAGACAGTTTCAGAAACACGTCACTAAGAGTTTGTACTCTCTAGCCTTATGCAGGTGTTGTGTGTGATGCGTGTTGGGTACCTGAGCATCTGTTGCTCAGGTTTTGCAAGTGTCATGTGTGCATCTTTCACACAGTCAGCAATGTTGCAGTCTGGAATCAGAGTTGGAAAATAAGTGACTGCTAATATGGTCACAGTTCAGCATTTTAATATTGATGTAATGAGGTAAAACCTGTCTTTGGATGACACTGTTAGACTGAAAGTAGAGAGAACTCTTTGCTTTCTTCAAATGGCATTTAAACTCGTAGGGGTGGTAGAGACTAATTTTAAATTAATGTTTGATAGCTTTCTAATAGATAACATCTTCATCAGAACTCCTGATCTTTGCAGAAGGAGGATACTGCACTTTGGTTTGGGGAGGGCAAAAAATTATGGACTCAGCTGACTCTGGCAATTTGTGAATTTGATTTTGCCTCCTACACTGGCCTGCCTGGTATATCAGGAGGTATTGGTGGCTGAAAAGAAAAAATACACTAAAAGTCACTTTACTGTTAAACTAGTAAAATTAAGTCAAACTTTGTATTGTGTTTAACTATACTTTTGTATTTGGAACAGAATAATTACATTTCATGCTTTGGCTTTGACAGTTGGTAGCAATGATCAGGAGGGATTCTCTTCTCTTCCGCAGTTCTGCTAAGAGTGGTTGCCCTCCCACCCCCATCACCTTTCTGTCCCCATTCCCAATTTTTCTAGGGCATCAGCCTTTAGCCAGAGCATATTAAACATTAGGGATGTAGAGATTGTAAAAGGATTTGTTGCCTCTCAGATGATGACCGGTGACACAAGTTTTAAATTCGTACAAACCTACAGGCTTCGGTTTAAGAAGAAGGTGCTGCCAGACCAGATGGATAATGACTATGGGATTTTGTTCTTGTTTCCTCTGCAACAAAATCCCCGAGATCTCTTTTGGGTGTCTTGTTGGACCAGTCACTTTGTGCTGTTGCTCTCTACTTGTGGAGTGCTACTGAAGGTTAAAACACTTTATCTGAAGCCTTTTGTTTTACTCTACAGCTATCAGGGGAACCGGTTTGCTTTCTGATACGAGATTAGATTAAACACACCAACAGCTCCTTTCACCTAAAAACAGTTAAAAAGTTGTCTCAGAGTTTGGCTGACAGCTGGAAAACTAGTATATAGTAAGTACAAAGTGTGGTACAGGCACCTCCTGACTCAGGGCTATTTTAGACCAGGAGCCACTGTTGAGATATCTGAATGCACTGTTTAATCTCTGTGCCCAACTGTCCATCTCTAGCACGTCTACTATCTCCCATACAATTTGAAATTTATTTCATATTATCATCTTTGTTATTCTCACTGAAAGATTATTACCATGTGGTGTATTAAATGTAATTCGTGTATGTTTTTTTTTTTAAGTGACATCCAGTTTGATTTTTTTTAAAGTATTATTAATTTTGGCTGTAACTCTTGCATTCAGTTAGTTAAAAATGACATCTGGTGTCTTCTGTATGCAAACCAGCAATTTTTCTATGCTAGGAGAAGATCCCTCAGTGAATTGAGCACATGGCACTCTATGAAATAACATGTGGCCATGTAAAATATGTTCCTTAGTAGGTGACTGCTCATTGTGTGCCAAGTTGAGTCAAATCAAAATCTGAGAATATTTATACAAGTTAGACCATCTGAAATACTTTATAGTGCCATGTTGTTTGTAACGAGTTCCTACAATTTTCTGTTGTGTGCTGAAGTTCACGTATATTGTTGATTATGATCTTATGGGGTTTTGATGTGCACACCTCTTATGAGTCTAAGTGGCGTTTTTAACGTTATCTGTAGAAGTTTTCTCTAGTGAGCAGCTTTTTAAATTGATCTGATGCGTTTGGTTTATTTAAAAGAAAGCAACTGATCCTGATAGCAAATTAGCTCAATGAACTAAGTTTCACATTAATAATGACCCTTCATCTAAGGGTAGGGAATTTGAAGGATTATTTTAACTAAGGGAGGGAAAGGAAGAGGTGTGGTAAACCTCAGAAGAAGACAGCATTTATCACTGTTTTAAAAGCACTGGTAGGACTTTGAATTAGGTATTTGTATTTCTTTATATTGTTCATTTTACCAGTTCTTTTTTCTCTTGATTTTGAAATATTTAAAAAAGAGATGTAGAGACCACTTCAGGTGGTCTTTATAAAAAATACTGTTTTGTTAGCATAGCTTCCTGCTTTATTTCCTATCTTCTGTTTGTTTTGGGATTGGCAAACACCTGTTTTTCCTTTGATTAATATTTTTGAAGTACCTTTACTCAAGAATTAATTTTAACCATCTATTTCACATCCCTTTTATTGTAACAGTTTAGTATTTCTGGATTTGCATGCTTCCAAGGATTTTTAATTCACTTCTGTGTAAATGAAGCAGCTAATCCTGAGAGAGACATAAAGTCACTCCAGTGAAGGGATTATTAATTCTGTGCTTAGGTTGCTTCAACTCTGAGACCTGGGATCTGCTCATAGGTGTTAATACTGTACTGGTGAGAAAATGGACCTGAGACAAGGTGTCTGTGAATCCTGATTCCCAAGAGTGACTGTTTCTGATAAAAGTTGAACTAAAGCAATTTTTCAGTGACTTGCTTAGGGCTGAGTCGGGCTTTGTGATCTTATTTTTAGAAGTACCAATGAATAAGGCAGTTTAGTTTACAAGGGTTTTTGTAACGGGCTCTCAAGAAAACAAGTTGGAGGGGGTTTTGCTTGTTGCTTTTCCTGCTGGTATCTGCTTTTCATTTGTGGTTATCAAACTGTCACGTACATGAACATCTAGTGCAGTGTTTTCTGAGTCATTACCTGTGAGGGGCTGTTTCAGATGAGCTGCTGAGGTACAGCTTCAGTGACAAAAGTACAACTGCAATGGTCCTGCTGACAGTCTGACTGAGCTGATCGTGATCAGTTGTTACCTTCCTTGCCTTATTCCTTAGACCTAACCTGACAGCCCATCAGCAGATACCTGGTGCTGTTCCATCTCAGAAAGCAATAGTTGAGCTGGAAATGGAGATGAGTGCAAGCACTGTACAGCAACTTCAAATACGAGTATCAGCTGGGTAACCCTGAGCTCAGGGAGCTTAAGTGGGATCATTTGATGGTTCAGTGCACCAGGTGTGGTCTTGAGCGACTTGTAACAGTTTCTGTGGTAAAACAGCTTGTCACGTGGTTTTCGTGTTAGGGACGATGGAGGGAAATGTTAACATTGTAGTGGTGCATTCCTGTTAAAAAGAAAAGTTAACGTGAACACACTGGGAGGAGGAAGAGCTGTAAGGGTCATCCTGTTTTGTGAAGGTGAGACTAAGATCTGGCTTGTCCAGCGTGTGAAGATAAAAGCTAATGAGGGTTTCACACTGCGATGCATTCACAATGAGGTGTGCGTAAGCACTCTGAGGATGAAAAGATATCTGAGCCTTGTTGACAGAAGACTGAGGGGCTGTAAATAAATTCTGGCTTGAAATGAGAAGGTGGCTCCTGTTGCCTGCATCACCTGGGCCCAGAACAGTCCTTCCAGGAGCAGAGGGAGAGGTGCTATGGATTCAGCTCCAGCTGAAATCTTACCGGTTTTGTCCTCAGGAATAATTGTATTTAGTGCTGTGATGTGTAAAACAAGCATAAGGAATGTGGTGCACACAGGGTATGTCTTCTGTTATGCCTTTGTGTGCCTTTCCCATGGAGGAGAAAGATAACTAGTAAAGAAACAGTGATAAAGTTCTGTTAAGAAATGTTACTTACGATAAGGAGAAATTACTGGGAGCTGCTATTTGTGCCTCCTTTCTGATAATGTCATGAGGATCGCCAACGTGTGTCATTCTCTTCTTTGTGGTACATTTTGACTCTCTCTAGTGGCTGCCTTGTTTCATTTTTCTGAAATGCCACATTGCTGGTAGGAAGAGAGCCATATACATACAGCCTGTGCTCACAATCTGGAACTGGCACAGCAATGTTGTATTGCTAAGCAACAGTTGGCATCATGCTGTCTACTTCCCTGTTCATCCTTTTGCCTGAAAAATCCAGATCAGCATCTAGTGCGTGTTTTAGGTAGTGAAAAGAATTTCATAGAGTAGTTTCATATCTTATTTTGTGTAAAGTTTGTTGTTCATTCTTTAGTAAAATATTAAATAATTCAGAGAAATACGAGGTGTGCTTTGTTCATCTTTAGGATGACAAATCCTAATGATCTTGGAGCCTTGCAATAGAATGTTTTTTTGTGTGAAGTGAGGCCAGAAGTTTTTTATTCAGCCAGAAATGCCTGATCTGACAAATACAGCATGAAATAGCTAAGTTACATAGAAGTCTGTGTCTTTATACTAGTGGTCTGTAGGATCAGAATATGTCTTAATTATTCTCTTCAGTATGCGTATGCATGGCAGGATTTAACAGGAAAAGATGAAGATTTGTGCACTGGAGTGTAATATTGATAGCCTTGGAATTTAAATGCCTTTTTCTGATTAAGTGAAACCTTTCTTTGCTGCTTCTATAAAAAATTATTTTATACTTGCTTAGAATCCAGCACATTAAAAATAGAACTCAAAATCCCAATTGAAGATACTACTAGTTAAGCAATGGTGTGTAGCTACCTGTTTTGACTTTCGTTTAGTTGTTGATGGTACTAAGTAGAATTTGTTGCCAAGCTTGTTAGATCATTATCAGATATGCACTGACAACTCATCCTCTTTTTTCCTTGATTTTTAAGACAGTTAATTTTTGTTCTATATTAAGGAGTTTGTGGGTTTTGGATTTTTTTCGGTTGCAGTTTTATGGGAGAGCTAAGGTTTTTTGTTTTCTGCTCTTTTTTGGTGCTCATTTTTGTTTTACTTCCATTACTCTTGTGACTTCTCTGTTTCAAAATCTACAGCAAATCATACATAGTTTTCAGTTTCAAGTTTTTATTACCTACATTCCCAGCTATTTGGTGATGTAGGGACATTTTTACTGTATATTTTGACCAGGTTCAGGAAAGAGATATTTTGCCACTTGCTTTGTTGAAAGTTTGTCTAGCAGACATACTCTACATTTACTTCTTTCTTTGCTGTGCTCCAGTAACCTTTGTGTAAGTGCACATGTATGGACACTAATACTATTCACCAGCTCCCCTGGTGCAAAGTCCACACCTGCACAGACACCTTTGCTGGCTGTAGGGGTGAGCCAGAGGTCAAATTTCTTTGTGCAGTTTGACAGTTGGCTTTTCAGTGAAGGTCAAGGCCTTGCTACCTGCAGGCGAGGCTAAATGCCCCAGCACCCTTTAGTTCAACAATATCCTTGAGCAGTTGGTTTTGGTCTTTAGTACTTGTTAGGTGGTAAAGACTGGAGCTAAAGGGAGTTTCAGATTAGAAATTTTCAAGCTGCAAGTTGCTTAAGATTTCTATTCCCTGACAGAAAGACATATCAGCTGGGGCCATGAGCCTAGCTATGTTCAGAAATATTTTTGCATGCACTACTGTCCAGATTTTTGTAGACTTCCTTCAGACTTTTCCTTTGGTATCACTCAAAAACTTGGAAAATTTGAGGTTTTTCCTATCACCTATTAAAGGCTTTCTTCCTTTTGGAAGATGGTAAAGCTATGGGGTTTTTTTTCCCCTGCAGATGAAATTGTTTTGCCAGGACCTGAGCTGTATGATGCATGCCCAGGTTCTGGTAATATGAGTCATGGCATTTAATGATACTGTTCGTAATTTTAAAAAGTCATTTTGGGGACATCTGGAAAATGATAGTATATTTTCTTGATAGAAAGATCTGGATAGAAGGACTTTTACAATAGGACATAAGCCTTGCTTGGTTAGCATATTATGCAGAACTTCAGAATAATATTTAATATGCACAATCTACTTCTGCATGGTTGACTTCAGCATTGGAAATCTGTGTGTCACCTGTTTTGGGATGATAGCTCCATTTCACCATTTGAAATTTTGGAGTGTAGGGTAAGAGACAACAGAAGAACCAGAAGTCACACCTTGTTCCATGTGTTTGTGTGATTCTCACAGTATATTAACACCTGTTTTCTACCTGTAGGAAATCTGTCCAGTCTAAGTCGTCTTGGCCTGAGGTACAATAGGCTGTCAGCAATTCCCAAGTCTTTAGCAAAATGCAGTGAACTTGATGAGCTGAACTTGGAGAACAACAACATTTCTACTTTACCAGAGGTGAGGAGTAGAGGGAGTGGACTGGGGAGGGAATGCTGCTGGCGGGCATTGATGTTTTGTAAAGGGAGTGGAACATGGGAAATTATTTCATCTTGCATCTTAACTCAGAGGAATACCCTTTATTTTAACCCAAAAGTAATGTGAATTACATCAATAGTGTAAATATTAGGTATATTTAATCATTATAGAAGGACTAATGTCATACAACTTAAGACTGGGAGCAACTCATGTGGTTGTATTTGCTGTCCTGTATCTTTAGAATACCTTAAATAATGAGTCCAGATTCCCACCCTTCAAGCCAGATAAGTGTTTCTCAGTGTTTCTGCTTTGTGAAGCATTAGTGCCTGGAAGTAATTGCTCAGATGACAGGAAAAAAATCTGATGTGATTGCTTCATATTTTGGATATTTATTCAATTTCTTTAGAACCTTTTAAGATGAGGACTTAATGACACAACATAGTTTATAGTCTCTTCTGTTTTAATGATGGTCAATCTGCTTTCCTAAGCTATCATTCTCACGATCCCAAGTTGTCCAAAATACTAGTATAAAATGAGTTAAAAGTTATCTAAAGATGTATATAGCAAGCTGTAAATAGAAGAAAAAAATGCACTTGAAATTAGGCAAAGCATTTACAGTAACAAAGGGCAGCAAGTAACTAATTTTCTGCGGATAAATTTCTGAACTCAGCAATGATAGACTGCAACAGAGAATTTAATAAATGTTTGGGCAAGACTATAATTTAAGAAAATGCTAGAGTGAAAGCCACCAGGCTGCTTTTAGGATGAGAGCTAAGCTAGCCCACCCCACCCAGACATGTTACAAAAGCAACAACGATGTAATTACAAAAAGCTAATGTGGGGGTGATTACTTGCTTTAAAACACGTTCAGTCAGAATACAAACCTCTTTGTGACTGTGCTGCCTTCTTCAGGTATATTTGCCAACGATATGTTAAGACTTAAGTTTGCAGAAGTGTATAGTTCATAGTGTAATCTGTTTAAAATAAAACATGCTGTGCTGTAAGACAAAGAACTGTATTTGTAGAAGAAATTTCTGAATTTCAAAACATAGCTGAAGCTGCTGCCACAATGCCTAATAAATATTTTATCTTAAAAGGATGGGCTGGAAGAAGGCATCACTGCCACAGCTCTCATAGATGTAAGAGCATTGTTTTCTTTGTACTGCTAAAGCTCTCTTGCTTCCCTTCAAATGCATTTAATTACTCTAGGCTATTAGACTAAATTAGCTAGCATATTTTAGATATTTTTTTGGTATACAAGCAGACTTCAAAATCAGCTTTTTGAAATGCCAAGATCCCTCTGAAGCAATAAAATGTGTTAGAGCTCAGGGACTGCCTAACCCTAGGACTAAAAGCTGTTAATTAAAGTATAGGTAGAAACAATATGTCCTAATCAAAGATTATACTAATCAATGATTAGGTTAGATTAATACTGATTTGAAGATCCATTATTTTATCTGCAGGGGGGGAAATGCTTCACTGATATTTGCTGAGGTGCCCCCATAAGTCCCTATTAGATCCTCTTTCATTTACAATAATGTTAATAAACTATTTATAAAAGTAGCCAACACTTTCCTGGTGAAACAGCAAAGCCATGTTCTTAAAGCATTTACAGTGAATATGGAGCTTAAATTACAATCCAGAAATACTGACATTAGGAATATGGTTGGAATCATTATCTTGTTACTGCTCATTCCTGATTGCAGATGTTGCATTATTTATGGTATGTAATACCATGCATAAATCTCCAATTTCTGTAATACTTAGGCAAATAGGGCTGGATTCAAGTTGGTGTAGTAATAAGCAGAGGTGACACTTCAGCAGTAATTTAGATCTCATTATTCATCTCCACAGTTCCAGCAACGTGCTTGGCACGTAACTAACAGATAAACTGAGATATGGGCTGCTGGGATTTCAGAATCTAATTAGATTGTCAAGGGAAATGAAATTCTGGATTCAAAGGACAGCTGTTGCTATCCAGTTTAACTACAGGCTTCTTGCTTTTGGCTTTTTAAGTGAGGGGAAAATAGAGCAGTAACTACTTAGGAGTATTTTAGAAAAAGGAAAAAAACAACTGAATTTTCAAACCCATCCTATTCTTCCCTCTATCTGATTATCTGAAACTATTATGGTATAATTACAAGGCACTGACAAGTTGCAATCACAATATGGATTTTTATGAAGTTACCAAAGATTTGTACTGGAATTATCAAATGCCTCTTTTGGGAGCCATTGTGTGGGGTTGATATTTCTTTGGGCCCTATTTGGATGTGGGTGAGCTGCTGGAGCCATAACAGCTGCTGGGGATGGACACGCTGTCCTTGCACTCCAGGAGCAATGTGTCATTAGAAAAATTGCTTTCAGAGGAGAAAAGAGTTACCAAACCTCCCAAACTTGTGCTTTTAAATGTGGTATGTTTGCTTTTTTTTTGTCTCTGTCAGCATGCAGAGAGGAAGGGGGAAATAAGGTAGAGGCTGATGACTGTGAGCAGAGGTTGTTGCTGGTGGAAGTTTTATCAAATTTAACACTGGTTTGTGTGTTACAACACTTCTTCAGGGGATGGACTTGAGGGGGGAAAAACATTTCTAATTAGACCCATAAGGGAAAAGAGATGCATTCAAATAAATCTGTCCTAAGTTCTTGGGTGGTTTTCTTCTTTCTACAGGGTCTTTTATCCAGCCTTGTCAAACTCACTAGTTTAACATTGGCCAGGAACTGCTTCCAGTCCTATCCTGTGGGTGGCCCGTCCCAGTTCTCCACAATCTACTCTCTCAACATGGAGCACAACCGCATCAATAAAATCCCCTTTGGAATTTTCTCTAGAGCTAAAGTATTAAGTAAGCTGAACATGAAGGTGAGGCACAGAAACATGCTACTGTGTAAAATCAATGAGGAGCACTGTTTGCTGCTCCATGAATTCTGGCAGACTTAATAATGTAAGGAATGAATTTGTCACGCTGAAGTGGATGCTGCTGCTATCACATATATAAATAATTCTGTATTAGTCTAAAATTGTGCTATGAAGATATTACTAATTTGTCTTTGTTAGTTAAGATTTTGTCAGATTTGCTTGAGTTTGACCAATGAAAATAAGAAAGCTGGCTGCAAAGTTCTTGAATATCCACATGGGACACAAGCACATAGATAAGCTTATTTCTCCCTCAGACACTGTTGCAGTTTACATTACAAAACAGAATTATGTAAAAATTTTTTTTAATATAGTCTTTCAAAACCTAAGTCTAGAGACTTTTGGCAATAGTTGAAGAGCACAGCAAAAGAACTTTTAAGTGTGCTAATATGGTTAAAGTAAGGAAAAGATATTTTTCTGTGAATAGATTTATTTCAAGAAATGCTTGAGCAGTAGCTAAGCTCAGCTACTGTTTTAGAATACAATTTGACACAAATGAATCCTCAATTTGCATTAAGTCCAGTTTTTATCACATATGCATTTGTAACTTTGCCTCTTTACCAGAACTTTGTATGACCGTTTTTTAAAAGATTTTGTGGTGTCTGGTCTAAATCAAATATTTTAGAAACATTTTGAGCAGTAACATGTTCAGAGTAATTTCAGATGCTTTTACTCTGAGCCATGAAAGTATATGGATTTTTTTAGTTCTTTTTTTCATGGTTGTGGGTTTGTTGGGTAGGGTTCTGGTGGTTTTTTTTAGTGGTGGTGTTTATTCTCTTGATTGGTTTATTTGGATTTTTTTTAACTCTATATATTTTTAGGATTCAAACATTTGCTGATAGCATCTTTGTAAGTTAAGGTGAACTTTCTGTTCTTTTTTGAACCCACCATCCATTGCATTCAGCAGAAATAGGACAAAAAATGTTTTAACCACTGTGTGAGATCTTGAGAATTACATGCTTGTAATTTTTCCACTTCAATTCATATTAGTAACAGAGAGTCAATTCTGTAACTCTAGATTGGTAACATTAATATTTGGTGGAATTTGAAAAAAATTGGCCAATTACCAACATTTTATTCTTCTGATTTCATTATTGACTATGTTGTTATGAAGTATTTCTGTTAGCAGTTCGTTTAATCTGTCAGATGCCTTCCCAGCCTCTTGCAAGGGCAGACCCTAAATGTTTGCTATGTTCAATTACAGGACAATCAGCTGACGTCTCTCCCCTTGGACTTTGGGACTTGGACAAGTATGGTAGAACTGAACTTAGCGACTAACCAGCTCACAAAAATCCCTGAGGATGTATCTGGGCTTGTTTCTCTTGAGGTGAGAAGAGTATAAATTGGCAGCTAAGTGAATACTTGCAACATAGGGATTCTCTACTTCAGCTTTAAGTAATATTACTTTGGGGTCAAATAAAGCTAAATAAATACGTTTATCTGTGCTGTTTAATTCCCTGTTGCATCTGTTTGTGGCTGTCGTCGATGGCTTTTGAATGTTCTTCAGGCTCTCGGTGAGGGTGCACAAACCACTATGTACAGGTATATTTTTAGCCAGGTGGAAAGAAAATTTTTCTCAACAGGAATTAGTGTTGTAAATGCAATGTTGCTGAACTCGGTTCAATTCCTGGAGACCAGCGTGGAAGCAGCAGAGATCAGAAAAACATAATGAAATGTTTGACAGCCAGGGGTGGCTTGAGTGTAGCTCTGTGAACCTTGTAGGCAGCCAGGTGGGAATTCTCAGCCTTTGAGGGGGAAGAACTCAGAGGTTAAAAGCATGAACTAAACCTGCTCTGTCCCCTTATCCTGTTTCTCAGGGTGTCATCAACAGAGACAAATTATTGCCTTGGAGGGACAGAAAGATAGAGGTACTTGCTTGGGCAGTTGAGGGGACTTTGTAGGCTCTGTGAGCTGGTGGGAAAAATCTGTTAAAGAACTATAACAAATGGCATATTTGAAATTGCAAATTTCCAATGTGACTTCTGTGAATATTTAATTATTCCTGTAGTGTGGGGCAAAAATTATGACAGAGTAATAGTTACTTAATAGCCCAGTTCCCTTTTAAGTTAAGGCTGTGGTTGATGTGATTGGGAAATTAGTAACCTCTAACAGCTGTGTTTGCTGGTGGTCTTGTTGGCTGCTGAGGCTGGAGAGCTGCTTGGTTTGCTGACCTGTTACCACTGTGTTTCTCTGTAATTAAAAAATCAAATACAAAGGGCTGTTTGGGCGGTGTTTACACAAAAGTGAAGGTTCCCACAGCAGTGCTAAGTCAGCTGCACTGCACGTAGGTAATATTGTCTGTTCCTGCCTTTGTTTCTTGATACATGATTAGAACATTACTGTTCTTACTGCTCTGTGCATGTCATAGTGCATAAAGGATGGTCACTGAAATGCTGCTTGTGCTAATCCTCAGGCATTGGCTTTTTTTCACTTTGATTTTCACTTTGATTCTCACCATGTCTTTATTTTGTTCCTGCCTGTGGTGTTTTCACATTACATGAGGCTGGTGAGAGTTGGGATTATTGGTAGAAGACAGGCACTTGCAACCTTGGCTGGTTCTGTGAGGCACGAGGGTCTACGCTGGCTGCTCTTTCACATCCTCATGTTTCAATGTGCCTTCTTAAAGAACTGGATAATAGCATTGTTTAATCAGTAATTAATTACCTGACTACTCGCAGTGCTGTTATGAGGCTTGATTACTTCCAAGAACTGCAGGGTTTCTGGAGGAAAAATGGTGTATTAGTGTAACCCCTGTTTACTTCCCTGTGGAATAAAGAATAACTCTGTTAACTGACCCTGCAAATAAGGGTACACTTCTTGAACCTGGGGTATTTACCATTCAACTCAGAAAGGAGGAGAAAAACAAGAGGAAGCACTGTAGCAGGTGTGGGTGTGTGATGGCAGCCCGTTTTGGAAAGCCAGTGTTCTGCTTAGGTGCTCCCATCTGTGTGTTTATTTTTAATTTGCTGCTGCTCCTAGCCAAAGGGACATGAGGACAAGAGGAAGTACTAAGCTTTTTAAGGAGAACGTGGTAAGCACAGCAAATAATGTAAAATATGATTATGAGATGGCTGTAAGGAAGCATAACAAAATGATAGGCAAATTCAGGAAGAAATTGGTTTTTCTTTGGTCATTTGAAGAAATAAGGTTCCTGTTGGTTTTGCTTTGCATTTATTATTTCATATAAT
>WAAE01023696.1:0-31706 GCA_013400495.1 Nicator chloris | reverse complement strand
TACTGAGATGAAACGAGGTGCAGTGAAAAGCTGTGAAACTTGCCCAAATTTTTCCCATAGAAATTCCAAAATCAGTGAAGAAAGGTAATAAAAGAGACAGGAGAAAATATTGAAGAAATGAAATGCAAAAAATAGAAGAGAAAATTCTGAAACAAAGCGAAAAAATAAAAGCAACTGGGATGACATGAAGTGCAGGGAAATGGACTGAAGCTTGCCCAATTGATCCTCATTGAAATTGCAAGATCTCATTCCCTTTCCTGAAAAGTACATATGAATATATGTATGTTTCTGGTTTTGTTTCAGAGAATAGTAGGTAATTTTTAAGACACCTTTTTTGAGACAACGTAACTTCCTGTATTAGGGAAGAGTCTCTCAGGGGATTTTGGTATTAAAACAAGCTTTTGAATCCTTTCACTCCAAAGTGAAACAAATATATGACTAAATTAAGTGTCATTGTGTGGAAAAATAACCAAGCAAAAACTGAATAACAAAAAACCTTTACTGGGAGATGCAAAAAACTTTTTGCATAAATTCCCATTAGTAAAACCCTAAATATATATCTCTACACAGCAAATTATGTTTTCTGAGTACTGGGCCAAAGTTCTGAAGCAGAACATAAAGATCTATAAAGAGAACAGTTAAGTTTAGCTGCAGAGGTAAATTGTATGTATTTCTGTAATAACATGGTATCTGCTCTAACATTTCTGGCCAGCTTGGCCGGATATTTTACAATCCATCTGCAAAGGCACAGTGGGACTGGTGCTTCAGGGAAGTGACAGACTCGGTGCACATGCCTGAGTTGATGGCACTGTATGTGGCATAATTGTATGACATAAGGACTTCCCTGGCTTGTTGCAGAAACTAGTGCACATTCCCACAGCACAAAAAATTCATGCAGCCTATTCCCAGCTACATTCCTTCCTGAGGATAAATCAGAGAATGTGGTGAAATAATTGCAAGCAGTAACAATGATCCTAGCAGTGTGAGCAGGAAGGAAGCCTTTTTCTTGTGAAAGTGATTTTCCATTAATATTTTTTGAAGTGTTTCTGATTTTGGCTTTGTTATGTGTTATTTGCAGTAAATATTTGATGCTCAGCGTTCCACACAAAAGTTATGCTGACCTGGTAATGTTATTAAATATGTCTATATTATATATGTCTATATAAATATGTCTATACTATAATATTAGTATCATTTTTTTTCTTATTTTGATTCATGTATAGTCAGAAATAATTGAAGAAAACACCAAAGCTGGTTTTGGTTTGCTTGGTTTTTTTTTTGTTTGGTTGTTTTGTTTTGTTTTTGTTTGTTTGGGGGTGTTTGTTTGTTTTTGTTTCTGTGTTTATTTGTGTTTTGTTTGTTTGGTTTGGCGGTTGTTTGTTTGTTTGTTAGGAAAAGACACTTTGGTAATAATGAGAAAGACACATGAGAAAAAACATTTTTTAATAATGATTTTAGTTCTGTTTCTCCAAACCAGTAAGCATAGAACCATTAGTTTCCTGAAAAATTCTTAGACCAAATATAGAATTCAAATTTCATTTTCCTCTGACTCTCACATCTAGTTGGCACATGCTCAGTTGCATTACTGGCTGCAGGTTTTGTGCTCAGATCATTTCCCATATATGCTCAGTCTGATTCACAATGTGGAGATTTCTGATTAGCACTAACAGAGAAGCATTTCAGTCTTGTTTTTATACTGGACATCCAAAGAACAGTTTGTGAACTGTGGCCACCTGCTAAATTTGTAAGCAGTGCCCTGTCATGTCTGAAATTTACCTATCTTAGACAAATATCAAAATAGATGACTTTGGAATTGCTTTCTTCACAGTTTACTGCATTATTATTAGGTCAGTAGATGTGAAATAGGAAGCAAAACTAAACTAGCTGCCTTGTTTACAGAGCTTTAAATTAAAAATGTTGATATTTAGTACTTAATTCATATGGTAAGGAAGTTTCTTCTGAATCTCTGTAAGTTATTTTTTTATAGTAAGTCTTTTTCTATAGAAGAAAAAGTAAAATATATTTTTCTAAAAAATTTATATTTTTAAGTATGTATTTTGAATTTCTGAGAAAAAAAATTGGTTAACTGACTGTAGATATGTTTAAAGCATAATTTAGAATCAGCATTAATTTCCACCATGTTATTTTTAAATGACTTTTTAAATTGTCAATATAAAATATTTTTTTGGTTTTTAAATGAAATTATAAATTAAATTGGGAAATATAAAGAAAATTGACACTTTAGGAAGAAAATGTTTCAAATAAAGGTTTGACAAATGGGTTTTTTTGTTGTCGTTGTTTTGAATTTTATTTGCATTTTAAAATATAAGGGAAAGAAAGCAGAAATATAAAAAAGTTGTTATTCATTCAGTTCTGGTTTTTAATATTCCTCATTCTCAATAGATTAAAATGTTTTCATACTTAGAGGAAGATGAATTAGTGGCAGGTTCTTGTGAAAGCAGCACGGAAACAGAACTTTCAGTTTCAGAGAAAACATTGAATATTGCTTGCTGAAATTATTTGTTAATTGAACATTATTGTTGATAATAGAGCAAACAGAATAATGAGATCACAACCAGCTTCTTCCTTTTACATCACAGCTGTGTAAGAACATTGACAGCACTGACATTTCTGATTTCTGGAATCATGAATATATGATGAGGTGCTGTCTCGCTGAGTTGGCACTACAAAGAATGCTGTTAGAAACACTTGAACAAAGGTTTTAAGAGATGTTGTCTATGTTATGCTTCAATATTACAGCTGCTTGTAAAGGTTAAGCTTAAAAGGATTATGTACAGGAGAATCTTGGCATCAAAAAAATCTGACGAGTCTAACAAAGATAAATGGAGATTCCTATCCTTGCCAGTGCTGAGCTTTTCTAAAAAGTTTTGATAGCTATAGAATTGGATAAAATTTGTAGATTGGAGTGAATCAGTACGTTTGCCTCTCAGAAATTTCTGGATACAATTTACTTTGTCTTATTATGGCCAACAATTTAAAAGCATGTAATGCAACCCAGTCAGAATGGCAGGTCCTGCTTGACCAAGCTGATCCCTTTCCATGGCAAGGTGACCCATCTAGTGGATGAGAGAAAGGCTGTGGATGTTGTCTACCTAGACATTAGTAAAGCTTTTAACATTTCCCACAGTATCCTCTGGAGAAATGGGCTTGCTCATGGCTTGAACAGGTGTACTGTTCCCTGGATAAAAAACTGGTTGATGGTCCAGACCCAGAGATTGGTGGTGAATGGAGTCAAATCCAACTGGAACCTGTTCGTGAGTGTTGTTTCACAGGGCTCAGTGTTGGGGCCAGCTGTGTTTAACATCTATATCTATGATCTGTACAAAGGGATCTGGGGCATCCTCAGTCAATTTGCATGTGACACCATTGTGTTGAACAGATAGAAGGTAGAAAGGTTCTGCAGAGGGATCCAGACAGGCTGGATTGATGGGCTGAGGTCAACTGTATGAGATTCAACAAGACTACGAACCAGGTCCTTTGGTCACAAGAATTCCATGCAGCATTACAGCCTGGGGGAAGAGTGGTTGGAAAAGCAGCTGGGCATGCTGGTCAACAGCAGCTGGACATGAGCCAGCATGTGCCCAAGTGGGCAAGGTAGCCAATGACATCCCGACATCCCGACCTGGACCAGAAAAACTGTGCCCAGCATGACTGGGGCAGTGATTGTCCCTCTGCACCCAGCACTGGTGAGGCAGCACCTTGAATCCTGTGCCCTGGGACTGTCAATTTAAGAAGGATATTGAGGTGCCAGAGCATTGCCCAGAGCAGGGCAATGGACCTGGTAAAGGGTCTGGAGTACAAGTTCTATGAAGAGTCACTGAGTGAGATGGAGGTGTTTAGACTGGAGAAAAGGATGCTCAGAGAGGACCTTATCACTCTTACCAACTACCTGACAATGGAGCAAGACGATGGTCACCTCTTCTGGCCGTGTACCAAATGAAGGGATGAGAGAAAATGGCCTCAAGTTGTTCCAGAGCAGGTTTAGATTGGATATTAGAAGAAATACTTTTATCAAAACAGTGCTAAAGCATTGTAACTGACTGCCTGTATAAATAGTGTAGTCAGCATCCCTAAAGGTATTAAAATGATATGTAGATGTGGCATTTAGGGACATGGTTTAATGGTGGACTTGGCAGTGTTAGGTTTGATGGCTGGGCCTGATGACCTTAAGGGTCCTTTACAAACGAAATGATTCTATGATTCTATATAAACTGACAAAAGTCTGCGATATACATCATCCTTGGTTTGGACACACTCTCTCTGGTGTCTTTGATAATGTCTGTCTTTCACAAGCACTTTCTTATGTTCTTCCAGCAATGAACTTCTTTTAAACAAAAGAGATAATCAAAAATATTTGCTATGAGATCCTGCACAGAGGTTGTATATCAAACACTTTCAAAGTGAACTTCATTATCATACTATTCTAATTTCACTATCCTTAATTACCACATGATTACATGTTTAATGCATAAAATGTCTGTCATTGACAAAGAGCACAATTTGTCTGTGTTTTGCAAAATTAAAATACATCAAGACTGAGCACAGACAACTGCATTAAAATATTTGACTGCATACAAAATAATCCATGCAAGTGGTGACACAAAAACCCCATCTATTAGTTTACTAAATAGGGAAGGAGAGAATTTACCTTTGTTATATTTATAGCTTTATTTGTTGATTTATGGTGATTTTTACAAGGAAGCTGTTTTGGAACTCTGGGAATGCTCCTGTCAAAAGTGCATAATACCCAGTTATCAATCATTACAGAGAACAGTAAAATTCTTTAAATTTACTGTTCAGATTATCTGAGAGTGAAAGATGTAGACTCTAGTAATATTATGAGTTTAGAGCCTCTTAGTAATTTTAATTTTTTTCTTTTTTATAGTTTATTTGTAAGCGGAAATATCTGTCATAAATATAACATACATAAATTATATTTTATTTTTTTATATTTCCTGTTATAGTGTCAGACTTAAGTCGCCTATCTTAAGTGTGTAAAAAAGTAGCTTTTAATTACATTTCACTGTGTACTGTTTAAATCCAGTTCAAAATCTGAAATTGCAATCATAACTTTCCTTCCTCATAATGTTAAAAGTCCAAATCCAGTTTTAAACTGCTGCATTCAGACCTCTAAAATACATCAGCCAGTCCGAGGTGTATCCTCAATCATGAGTTACTACAGGTTTTTCCTGCTGTGAATTTGTTCTGCTTCCCTGCCAAGCACATTTACAAGACAACACCTAGTTCTCAACCTCATCAGTACTCACCTGACACCTCACAAATTGTCAGATGCCAGTTCAGGCACTGAAAACCAGACATCTCTGTGGAGTTTTAACCTAAACTGAAAATTAGTTGTAATGTGCCTACCTGTGGCTAATCAAATGACATGAAAAATTAATTTTTATTGAGTGTTAAAAAAGGCTGGCTGAAAGGTTTTGCTAGTTCTTCACTCCCCAGCTAAGTTTGAACTTGTGAACTTTCTGATTTAGAATATAGTTCCATGTACCTTGGCAGCAAGGTTAGAGACCTTTCTCTTTCTTTCTTTTGTCTACCTCTTTCCTCTTCTCCCCCCTTCCTCTTTTTTCTTTCTCTTCTTTTTTTTTTCTCCCAGTTAATTAACTGTGTGTCTGTAAGGTCTCATGAGCATTTGTTCTGCCAGTAGTGCCAGAAGAAGGTGTACGTGGCACAAAATTGCAGTCAAGCAGGAAGAGCTAGGAGGAAGCAGGAATTTCTGAAATGGGGTGCAAGAGAAAAAAGCATCTAGGAAAAAATTTGTCCAGAATTTTGAGATATGTTTACAGTGACATTTTATTTGGGATTTAACCAGGTATGCCACAATATGGAGCATAAGTTCCAGGCTATCAGACCAAGGTTCAAAGACCTTCAGAATCCTAACAGATGAAAGCCCTTTGGGAAATAAAGTATAAAAGCCACTAAAGCTACAAAAAATCTATGTGTCATTGTAGCCCTTTAAATTATTAACAGGAATATATTTCTTTTAGCAATAAGAGGAATTATTGCACAGTACAAATGTTCACCATGTTCAAATATAAGACCAATAACCAGAAAATACCAATTGCTAACATGGGAAATGGTGTTCAAGTACACATTATATATCTTGAGTTTGTGTGCAAAAATATATTATTTTCCACCAGGTTCTATGCCTCCACTAGGATACTTGAAAATGTGACAGCTCAGAAAAAGAAAGACATATTCAGTCTCTCAGTTTGTGATTAGTCATAAGAGATATGACTAATATAAAGTGGCTATGCAATTTATGCATCTAAATGCTCATGGAAACATGACTACTGAAAGTCTTGTACTTGCACCTGCTGCTGAGACTCAGGTCAGGTGCTCTGTTCTGACCAGATTGCACCAGCGGGTGTTTCTCTGGTGAGTCCCAGGGAAGTGCAGAGGCTGACTTGTCAAGATTGCACCAGGAAATTTTCCAGGACTTGGATTTACCATATTATTTTGTAATTCTCTATGTACAGAGGGTGACTGATCTTCTAAAAATGCCCAGAAACCTAGAAGAGACACCAGAAGTTTCCCAATGATGGCCATTATTCGGTAAAGTCCCTAGTGCAGATTTTAGCAGTGACTGAATAGGTTAAAAACTTCATCAGTAGACTTGGAACAGCCATATACTCTTGTAAAAGAAAGTTTGGAATTGGTTATAGATTAATTTCTAAAGAAAGAAAGTTTTAAACTAACAGTTGCTGTATTTCCAAGTTACATGAATGTGAATTTTATATTTGTGACAGAAATGATGAGCCAAGATTTCTTTGAGATGGTCATTATGCTTTTTAAAATTTTGTTTTTCTCATCCTTTCTTCCCATATGTTCTACCAAATATTTTTGGATAGGTTTTCTCTTTTGAGTATGGTAAATTGTTGTGTGCTAAAAGATAAGGAAGGAGTGATGGAAATAGAACAGGTGATTCTAGGGTATCGTAGATGGTACTGTCTTTTTTGAAAGATCTCAGTATCTGGACAGTTTTATACTGTGGTGAGATATTATTTAAAGAGCACAGAAAGACATTTTGTTGCTATCTTTTAGCATCATCTTGTAGCTTCATAAGTCAGCTGTATTTGATATACTAAACAAAACTTTAATACTTCAAAGGATCAGGAGCTCTGTGCTGAAAATGGCAAAAAATTGGCTTTTGTATTAATTTCTGAAGCACAAAGAGGATTTGAAAATATTCTTTTATTCACCAAGAAAAATGGCCCCAAAGAATTTCATAATTTCATAATTTTTTTCATATAAAACTGTGAAAATTAATATCAAATAGATAAATACATTCCTCAGACTGTATTTACTAACACTTAGATTCAACTATGCTCCAGTAACCTTTTAAATATAAAATTAATGCTTATGAAAACTTACTTTGTACACAGAAGTTTTAAAAATAATGCTATTTTCCTTATTTTTTTTTTGTATCTTAGCTTTTTCTGTTTCTTTTATGATGTCTAATATTGCTGTTTGAACTTTTTTCAGGAAGTTGCTGAGAGTTCAGGAGTTGCTAAGGAAGAATTAGTTCAGAATTGCTCATGTTATCAGGGCCAAGCACAGCTGTATATAATCCAGTTAGCACCTCATTTGCAGTGGAGACAGTTTCCTGCAAGCCATGGTTAGTCTTTTATTTTTTGGTTAGGCTGTAAATTCACAAAACACAGTCAGTTTTGTGAACATCTAGAGTAAAATAATAGGTTATACATAATTAATGAAGGATTCATGTAAACGTTTGTTCTCTTCCACTATTTTTCAATTATTTCTCATTCTAACTCGGTTTAAGAGCGCAATATAGACGTAATTAAGTAAGATTGGAATCTATTAAGTTCATATGAAAATTGAAAAAAGCTTTTAATCAGAAAGCTAGTACTGGAATGAATTAAATTTATAATCTGCACCAAAATGAGAAAGCAGCAACCTTATCAGAAGATTTTGATAAATTTGCTATTAAAAATACCTATTCTGATATGCATAGTTTTAAATGCTGCTCATCATGATTATGAAATTCCCTATATATGTGTGCATTCAGAATCTGAATGATTAGGTAGGAAAATATATTTTTAATAAACGTCTTATAATTTCTATATAGGGTATGCAATATAAGCTTACTAGAAATCATCATCCTTTTCAGCCCTAATGTGATCTCTGAAATTACTTTATTGGGTGAATTCATTGTAATGTTTTAGAAAGGCTCCTGTAGTTTTGAGACATGCAAGTGTTCAAATGAGTCAATGAAACTGAGTCAGATGTAGATATTCGTGATCAGCATCATTGAGCAAAGACAACTTTTTTATCTTGCAGTTATAGGATTTCCACACACACATGCTTTATATCACAGAGAAGTAAGCTCTGCAAAGGATGTCTGTGGTTATTTGTCACGTTCTCAGCTGCACATAATTTTTAGGAAAGAAAAATGTTCATAATAGAATTCCTGTGTAAGTCCTATCCATCAGGTACTCTTTTTACAGTGGGAAGGTAAGTCATTAATTTCAGTTTGTGAATACAATCAGTTATAAATTATTAATAATCACGTTGAAAAAGGAGAATAAAATTTTAATTTGCAGGGTAGCTGGAGGAAGGCTCATTACTCCAACTCTCCCCATTTTTCTCCTGGCTCTCAAGGCATTTTCAAGCTTCCTTAAAGACCATGTCTTCTCTACACAAGGATGATGCAGGGCAATTCAATGACACATCCCACAGCAGTCACAGACACTCACAGATGTATTCTTCCCAGACCTATGGCCGCTTGGACATGTGGCTTCCATGATGCTTGTCCCACTCACCAGCTAGTCTGGGTGCTTGTCACCCCACGCCTCGGTTGCTGGCACACCAGAGAGACACTCACACATGGCCCCTATGACCCATGACTGCAGTACTCAGACACCCACACACAAACACGTTCACAAAATAGAAATCTTCTCACTGAGGGTATGACATCCACCCCACGGAGCTGATGACTCTCCTTTGACAGACCTGGGAGCAACTGAGGCAAAGTGTTGTTTCTCTGACTGGGTAACTGGGGTTTTCCCCACATGCTGTTTTGCTGTTTAGGAAACCTTCACATAGGCAGTGCAAGACTTTTATCACGTAACCTAACAGTATTTTCAGGGTCAAACAAACATGTAACATCACGCTACAGTGAGCAGCATTTCAGGAATTTTTTTATCTCTGTGCCTTTTCAACTGTGAAAATGTAGGAAAAGATTGTCTACAGATGTCTACCCTAAATTGAAGTTCAGCTGAAACAAAGATTTAAAGAACTAGTCAAGCAGACAAAATAGCTTCTTTGTACACATATTGTTTTGAAACAATTTTGGTTTTCATTTGGCATGCATACTTTAGTGGTCCACATTAGCATTCACTAAAGCTTTCCAGCTAAGCAGAGAGGGCATTGATTTAAACCAAACTTTTTGATGCTGCACAAGTCTGACTGAGTTTAAGGAGTGTTTGAACAATAATCTCAGCTGCAATGCAATCTCAGTCACAACTCTTGGGGTCTCCTTTGCAGGGCAGCAAGTTGGATTAAATGATCCTTGTGAGTCCTTTCTAACTCAGCACATTCTGTGGTTCTGTAAAAATCTTGGCCAAATGTCGTCTTTTGGCTCCCATTACAAGATGTGTCCTACCACTAGAGCTCAGCAATGCTGCAACAATAGTCCTAACCCCAGGTATCCCATCATGTTATGATTACAGATCTTCCTGTTAACATAATAATTTTTTTTCCCTGAAAATATACACTATAAAATTGTTTTTAGAAGTAGTTGTGATTGAAGCACTTGGCCTTTCCTTTTAGATGATTAATTTTAACAATATGTGAGCAATAGGATATATTTCCTGCTAGAAGCTTAGCTTGGCTAGTAACATACAAAATCATTAATTCATGTAGGGTACAAATAAAAATACTCCCTTATACATGCCAAACAGCAGCTTTAAATGAGAATGTACTCTTTTTTTTTTTTTTCTTTTTTTAAAAGGTGAATATCTGGAGAAGAAAAATTGTACTTATTAGAGAACAAGTACTGCAAAATCATGACCTTCTTCCCAAATACAAACCACCAGACATAATTTACGACGAATGCACCACAGGAAAACATTGTTTAAATGTGTATGGTTTTATTTGGGTTTCAGAATTCTGCAGTAACCTTGTCCTGTTCCTTTCCTAACCTAATTTCCATCTCTACCTGCTGTCTTTGTGCATCTGCCTTTCAATTAAACCTCACACCTGCAGTGGCTTCAGTTTACTGACCATAGCAATTAACTCTTTTCAATTTAGCTGGGTTCATTGAGTATTTGTGTGACTAGGAAATAAAAAGAAAACAAAAGGAAAAAAGGAAAATTAAATGAGGTGGTTTTTTAATTTTCTTCCATATATTCCTGGTAGACAATATGCTTTGTTGACAAAACAATTTCTCAAATACCTTTACCGTTTAAAAATTCCATAACAGGATAAAACACATTATTTTGTGCAATGACACATCTCAAAACCATGACTGTCACTGTTTCTCAGGCATAAAGTGAGCACACATATCTACAGACTGAGCGATCAATTCTTTTGATAACTAGACACTAAACAGTAAACAAAGTTTACTTCCCACTTCACTGAGTGCATGGGAAAAGCCTCAGAGATTTAATAAAGAAAAAGTGGGAGGGGATATATTTTTTTGAAGACAGTCTTTTTGAGGGATTTAAAAAAAACCGTGACAGAGTGCAGCCAAAAAATCTCTGTATTCTATTGTAGATGTGTAACTAGTTTGAAAAACAGGTTTAAAGTGTTTAGGGTCCCTTCAAATTGGAGCCATGCAGTTTGGATTTTAGCCCCATTGAAGGCAGTCTAGGCTGTATTTAGACAAAAGAAATGCCATAATGGATAAAATACTAAGGCTATTGAAGAGAATTGATATCAGTATAATTTTGGAGTCATGTTGTTTTTCTTCAAAATCTGAAAAATGTCTGTTACATGATGTGAGAATAAGACTTTTCCCACTGTTGTTGTGAGAAGTTCCCCACTGTGAAGTAGAATAACTTGACAGTTAGCTGCTGCCCTTTTTCCAAGGGGCCTGCTGTGATTTAGCATGGCTGTCTCGGCCTAATTGGTCAAATGCCAAATGTGAAGTGCTTTATAAATGTAAAATATTATTGCAGTATACTCTACTTAATTGGAGTAAGTTTTTTATTGAATTCCTCACTAGTAACTAATTTAACCTAGTGATAGTAGACTGCAATGACTTCTTTTCAACTGGTTGATGTTAGCATACATCCTGCAGAACAGCTACATGTATGTATATAGTTGATGTCAAGTAGATAAATAGTACTTTGACAAAAATGAACTTTAAGTAGATAGGGTGGAATCCTGTACCCTTTAAACAAGTGATGAATCATGCTGTGATCACCAATATTGTACCCATAATTTCTGAGCATCTCTTTCTCAAACTAAGATGGAGATATTTTTTTATAGGGCATATGGGATTCGGTTTTCTGGAAAAGTCCGACTAAAGATCAGGAATATTTAGATACTTGCAATTGCAGGTTTACTCACTGGTATAAATGAAGCAGTTAGGTGTTTTTTCCTGATTGAAATTCATCAGGCACCCTAGGTTCACTTACTGTAGTAACACTTCCATGCTTAACAATGCCTTTTCAGGTAGAACTTCAGATCTGTAGGGGGGGGGGCCTGCAATCAGAAGTGCTAAGCTGCTGAGCATTAATATGCTGTTCAGAAAGAAGATGAGTCACAGCTGAGTTTCTCAGTGTGCTAGTTGGATGACAAAGCTGATTTAAAAAGCTCTTGCCACATGCTGCATTTCATTGCTCACTCAGTTGTGCTAGTATAATTGTGTATGGATCCCATTGTCAGCAAGGTCACTGAAATTATTGAAGTTAAAAGAAATCTGCAAAAGGAATAGCCTGTAATAAGGATTAAGCCAGTCACCATCCCTGGAGTCTCATAAATGTTTTATTGACACAGCTGATCTGATGATGAATTCCAGTTCAGGTATGTGCACTTTTAGAAAGCTTTGTTCTCAAAATCAGTAGACTGAAGGACTAACAAGTAAACTGCTTCTGAGCATGCCTTGATGCTAGTTATCAGTTTATGGATGAAATGAGAATGAATTATTAAATGGAGACACATGGAATTGCTATGGTGACTATTGATTAGTTCTGCCTTTTAGGAAAGGCAAAAAACCAATCCACGCTGCTGTAATTTGGACTCTGGATTCAGCTGGGAAACAGGAGCTTAGAGCCGGACTTGCTGAAGCTTTCTTCTCCAGTTCCATCCAAGGCAGAGTTAACAGTGTATATTTTCCACTGAAGACAAAATTTTCCTGGCTCACCAAAGTCTCTGGTAGGAAGGAAGAAGTACCTTTGGGGCTGTTAACTACCACGCGTTGTGTGTGACCTCCTTGAGTGGTTGCATAACTGGCAAATCAGAAGGTTAGAAGAGTCACATTTTAGGCTTAAACCCAGTCTGAGCAAAGCATGAGCTGAACCCCAGACATCTGTTCCAGAATCCAAACAAATTGCAATTGGGTGGTGTAAACATCTTCCACATCTTGTCTTTTCCCCAGTTTCTGTCTACTTTTGACATGCGTCTGCTCTGGACCTGCGCCCTTTTCAGGGTGAGGACCACTCCTTTGTGTGGAAAATGAGCACATTGTGACTATTGCTGTGAGCAAGGGAGAGTGGGGTGTTTTGCAAAAATCACAGCTCCTTAATGGCACTCCCAGGGAGCTTCTAACTGGGAAAGGGCAGAAGGAAGTGTTGGAGACAGGCTTATCTGAAAAGATGCTCACATATTGGGCAGCTAAATGACAGTTATCAGAATGGAGCTCTTAAAAAACCAGTCTGATCCATATACAGATAGTATTTATTTGGTCCTCTTTCTATTATGTTAGTTTGGATGGAAACATGTAATGGCACAAGGTTTCCTCTAATTAATATTGTAAATCATACCTTATAAAGAAGATTTTCTTATCAAATTCTATTTACAAATACATGTACTTCTTCAGGCATGTTCTGGTTTCCTTTGATGATTGAGATTCATAATAAAAAAAAGATAACTAAGAAAAATCCTCAAGTCAACAGTTTTGGAGTATTGCGTATTTAGGTTTATCTCTCCTGTGAAATGCTTCTGCAGCTAAGATGAAATTTAAATACTGAAAGGTTTGATAATAATACATTTATAGAGGAAAATGATCTTATAAGAAATGTAAAATAGAATTGTATTCATTATTCTGGGGGCAGTTTTATCACCACATTATTTTTATTGTATAGATATTTCTTTGGCGTATTGAACCAGCTCAGCACACAGAGAAACCATAAGCTACTCTTGTTGTTAATTTTTATTTATTTTTTTTTAATTTATTTTTTTTTTTAATCAGGAAGGAAACATTTCCTGGTTAGGAAGTTACTTGATTCAAAATTCTATACAAAAATCATAAGCCCACACTTTCATATACAATACAGTTGAATTTAAATCTTATCTGTCTGGGGCTTTTCCTTATCTTTTTTTTTTAAGCAATTATTAATGCCTTTCAAGGTCTTAAGGTAGTCTGAGTATCTGTGCATACAGATTTTAAGACACATATTAAGTTAAATACCTCTTAAAAGTATTGCAGAAAAAATTGAATTTTGTGGGACCTTGAACCCTGACAAATCTGTAGATTTCATTTGAATATCATCTCCATTCTACCCAGACTTTGTTTTCACTCACTTGTCTGTTTTTCTGGAGAGGAATTATATTTTGATAGCAGTAATTTTTTTTTCAGTGTAAAAGACATGATTGGCGTTTTTGTCAGTATTTCAAATTATTCTCTTTGTAAAATTAATTAATGTCTACATGTTTGTCTCTGCAATTTCTGTGATTTTTTTTCCCCCATTCCATTCTTTGTTGTGTCTTTTACTTCCTTTTTCTCTCAGGTAATTTTACCAGTCTCCATGTAAATGGAGGTGATCCCTAGGGAGACATCAATAATGTGATTCTTTGTGTCTTCTTTCAGGCTTTTGTACCAACATCTGGGAAATGAAACAAGACAGGGTCTCTGATCATTCAAACTGAGGGCTAAGAATTGAGGAAATAATTATCGTCACTCTGCTTATTGGCAGAATATGTTTTCCTGTAACTTTCTTAATCCTGGATTTTAGAAAGGATCAGAAGTATATGAATTTTTGTATCTTCATGTTCCCATACAAGAATCGAATAAAAAAGATGCATTAATCAAGTGAAGAAAGCAAAAGAGACAGAAGAAGAAGCCAGATGAATTGAAATGATGAATAAAATTTTTTTTTTTTCTTTTTAAACACAAAGAATAAACAAAAAGGCACCATATTAAAGGAAAAATCTTCTCACTAATTACTTTTCCTATTCAAGTCTGGGGACTTTCATTCTGGAGGTATATTGTAATTTGATGTATTTTATCAGGTTCAGGATTAACTGGATGGAATTATTTGACTTTTTTATAGGCAATCAACTGGGTAACAACAGTGGTAAATGGCTGAGGAGGAAAGCAACTGCAATGGCATTTTGTGTGGAATGGAGTCAAGTCACTGTGGTTTGAGGTTATCACTGGATTTAAGCTTCTCAGTATGGATGAAAGGTAATGATAATTTGCAAATCGTGAAGGTGTTTATAGCTGAAATGTGCATTTATTTGCACTGTGATGTTAAACCTAAAAAAAAACAGCTGTAGAGGCCAGGGAACATAAATTTAAAGACTGAAGACTTGATTCTTAAGCATTTGACTTCATACTTACATATTTCAAGGTTTTTGAGTATCTGTGTTTTGAGCTGAGGTGTTTTCATCTGTCTTGGATATTCAGTAAGAAATATTTGTCTTATTTTTTGCTCAGGTTATAAATTCACAGGAAAAGCAGAGTGGAATCTCTTTCCCTAAAGTTTCTATTTACTAGATCATTATTTATGTGACCTGGTGCCCTTAAATTCTTGGTACGGGAGATGTGGCCAGGGCACTGCTTGTGTCATTCTAATTCAGTTGAAGTCCTTTGAGTTTTCCTGTGGGCAATAATTGGAAATGTCATGTGCTTTTTTTCTGCTGTTTCATCTCTGTAATGGTTGGAAACTAGAATTTAATGGGACTCTCTCACTTTGAGGAAAAAAGAAAAACAGGTTTTGTTATCAGTTCCAATGTTCAACTTTCATTTCTATTATTTTCTGATCAAATTTTTCTTTCAATAACTTTTCTACCTTTGATACCATGTTGGGTCACCTTGTTATATTAAGGACTGCAGAAGGAGTCCTCTCATTTTTTAAAAAAGGAGCCACTGAATTAGGGAACAGGCATGGAATCTCTGTCATCCCAATATATAAAAAAACAGAATAATTTCCCCTAATATAATTTTTATCATATAAATGTTCTCATTACAATAGTACTTCCTTTTCTGCTGCTTTGGTTGACTACTAATTTACTATATAGGAAGTGTATATACAACACCCTGGAACATAAAAGGTTTGGTATAAAAAATAGGATAATGATGCATTAGACAACTGCCTAAATACAACCATTCTGCTGAATTTGGTTGTCAGTTAGTAGTGGTTGCAAATTTTTGTTGGATGTTTTGACAATTTTGTCTTCCTCAACCTGCAACAGGACTAAGTATAAATTTTTATGTACCGGGAACCTGTATTTTTTTTAGTTGATATTGTGAAGAGAATGGACATACTGGACCACAGAGGATATCTTAGAAAATTTGTCAACATCTTATACCTCATACAAATCCATTGATTTCACTTGGGATTAATCTCACCTCCTCAGTTCACATCAGTGTGATTAAATGTTAAAGAAAAAGTTCAAAAAAAAACCCTCATCAAAGACCTAATCCTGCACATTCATTATACAAATTGTAGCTTGTAAATTTACCTGGAGTATCCTGGTTTCCATGAGAACATATAGCAAAATTGCTCACATATGCAGAGCCACTTATGGGAGCAAAAACCACAATAGTTTGTTCTATGAATAATGACAGAAATCCTGAGTTAAATATGGTGATCTACTTTTCTGATAGAATATTTGTGGGCAAATATTAACAGCATCGAAACTGCAGCACTGAGTAATTTCTGTTTGAGATCTACTTAAGCCTGTTTGGCTAGCTTCCTATGTAAAACAGTATTTTTTTATTAGTATTTCAGCATCAAGGCCAAGAACAAGTGGTTGCAGCAAACAGTTTTTCTATTAAAGAGATTTCAGTCTTCCTCTAAAGTGCCAAGTCCCTTTTTGTACCCTTTAACAAGTTTGTTTCAGTGTCGGATTGGTCTGTCTATTTTAATTAAATTTTAAAATTCACATATTTAATGTCAGCTTCCTCTACTTTCAGCTAAACCATTGCCTGCTAGATCCATATTCAAAGAATTTCCATTGCTTTGAAAGAGAATATTAGTGTAATGCAACTGGAAATAATAAAGAGTAGGAGTTTAGTTGTAATAATATGTCAGATTATGGTTGCCAGAGAAATCAAACAAATGGCAACACAGATTTCAGCTACGTTCACAAAACTGAAAAATTACCAATATTAGAATTTTGCATTCTCATTGTTCTAAGACTTAAAAAACTTCTGTCAGTAATGATGTAGTGCATTGCTGTTTTCTGTTAAGGACATTATTAATCTGATTAGCAATCTTTCCATGAAATAATAAGCAACCATTAAAAACTCATTCTTTATCTTTTATTTTTTTGATACTAACATTTGGCATTGATCCAAGTAAAAAAGTGTGTGTCATCTTCTAAATATGTGTAACATGATGACTTTAAAAAAAAAACAGCTATACCCAACAACTGATTATTTTTTTACTCACATATAAAACATGTATTGCATATACAGAATATCTACTTTCTTGCTTTTGGAATGATTATATTTGTATTTATTGAAAACTAGATAATTTTCAGGTTAAACTATCATTTTTTTCTGTGCTAACATTGGAGCTATTATTATTTTTGTTGTTGTTCTCTTGTTATATCTTGCTAGACTCCCACAAATGACCTGGAAACATCAGAACCTTTGTCCTGCTGTTTTCAGAAACAAATTAATTTGCATGGCAGGCTATCACAGTCTTCAAATGATATATATAATGGAAGTACAAATATCCTGTTAACACCAGCATGGTGTATTCCAGCTTTAAAACTTTCAATTGTTAAACTTCAATTCAATGGCTAAAAATGTAGTGCTGGGGGCGGGGGGGGAGGACGGGGGTATTTTGTTTTATTTTGTTCTGCTTTAGATTTTTGGTTTGTTTTTTGGGGTTTTTGTTAACCTTTTTAGGTTTGTGGGTTTTGGAGGGCTTTTCTTTTTAATGAGCACTTAAGAGTGTCAATGGTGGGAGTCTAATGCAATCAACCTATTGAGGTTCAGAAAAGTTCAAGGACCAAACACCTATTGGTCTACTGAGAGTATATTAGATGCATGACATACAAGTTAATAAATTATCTCACTGCCTAATATTATATTTATAGAACAAGTGACACCAGAGGTCTTATCATTAATGAAAGTCTTCTGAATCTGGATTCTGCTTTTTTGGAAAAAGCAGAGGTGTTGAAAATAAACAAACCATTATTAAGGTGACCATCATTTTTCATAGGCACTCTTACCTTTTTCTTAACCTGTAAATGAAACTTGAGATAATTTTAGTGAGGAAGTAATATAAAAGGGGATGTTTATTTGAAGGCCTTTAGAGGCAGTTATGGAAAGATGTCGATAAAAGCCCACTCCCTCCAGAGATGAGTACATATTTATAGTTTTTAGGAAATTAGCATAATTGTATAAAACCACCAATTAGGAGGACAAGTGGTGATGCAATTCCGCCCCAGGTCAAGTTCTGTCTGGAGTCCCCCTGTCAATGCTGGCCATACTTTGCCCATGAAAATGTATCTCGAAGAGTTGTTCTTGGCCTTGGTTCCCAGCAAGAGCTAAGATAGGATAGGGGCCTTGTACCCTCTGGGGTTTGGAGCTCTGGAATTTGTTTTGTCTTTCTTCTAAGGGAAAGGCCATGGAAAAGTACTGGGAAATCAAGTCACTAATACAATAGGGTACAAAGTTACAAATACATGTGCAAAGAATACAGAGAACATAGAAAAAGGGCAAAACCCAAATCAGCATCACACTACAACCATGTTTACGCTTTTCATTTTCACCAGAGTCTAGATGCAATTATTTATTGATTTAATTAATCAAATATAGTGATTAATTAAGTCAAGAATTACTTAAACTTTGTTCTCTTTTTATATTTATTTGGACCACTTGTTTTGGTCATTGACTAAGCAACGGATGTCTGATTTCTGTCTTAGAAACTCCCCCCATTTAAGCCTCAGAACACCTGAACTTTCAGCAGAATAACACAGACTATCCTGTACAGACTTAAAAAGAAGCTAATTTATGAAGACACAGTCACTGGAGAAGGAACGTTGTCCCTTTACATTCTTAATGGAATAGTTGATTAGCAGAGCAAGTAAAACATGGAGCAGTTCCAGATTCAATCCCTTCTTTTCCCTCAAACTGCAAATTAACTCCATGCGGCTGTGAAAGTACCTTAACCCACCAATCACTTGGGTGTTTTGTGAGGTGGAGGTGGCCAGTATTTCTCTTTATATTACCCATGTTGGATGGCACACTTGAATGCTCATTACAGTTTTGTGAGGTGTGAAGGGTAGGGGTGAAACCATAAGTATTCTGTGATGGTGTACGGTGGTGTTGGTGCCCAGGTACTGGCAGGACCACCACACTGAGGGGCAGCCCCTATGAGGGCAAGTCAGGGCTGCCCTGTGCTGCACCCAGCAGCTCCCAGTGGAAACTCACTGGCTTCTCCAGGAAAATCCATTTAAGCGAGAGCAAAATGCAGAGCAAGCAATGAGGAGTAAGGCAAAAAGTGAAAAATAACAGTGTGAGCACCAAGGCCAGAAAAAAATCAAGGGAAGGAGTTTCCCCAGGCAGCAGAACAGAGGTTGCCCAGCAGCCCATGGAGATAGCATAGTGCAGCAGATGTTTACACTGCAGCCTGTAGTGCACCCTGTGCTGGAATAGGTGGATATTTCTTGCAGGGACTGAGACCCATGGAGAGCCCATGCTGGTCTTAGTTTGTCCTAAAGGATTGCAGCCCATGCTAGAACAGGGGAAGGAGCAACAGAGAGCTCTTATGGACTGATCCAATTTTGCATCTCCCTCCATGTAGAGTTCCTAGAGTCAGAAATGAAGAAATAAAGTTGAGCCTAGAAAAGAGGGAAATAGGGATTGAAGGAATGTTGTTTTAAGGTTTGGTTCTCACCATTAAAAGACATTTTTATTGGCAATAAATCAAATTAATTTTTCCTCAAGAAAAGGCTGATTTGTTAATGTTGGTAGCCAGTAGTAAATTGTCTTCTGGTCTTTATCTCAACCTATGACCTTTTCCATCATAATTTCTCCCCCTTTCCTTTTGAGAAGGTGGAGAGAGAGAGAGCAGGTGGGTGAACTTTTGGCAGCCAGCCCAGGTAAACTCATCACAGAATATTATGACATTTCTGTCAAAAGATTTCATTTACAGGTCTACAGAGCACTTATACAAAGTTGTTGGCTTTTTAGAAACTTTAGGACCATTACATTTTGGTTTTCCTTTTGGAATGTATTGCTTTATTTGCTTTTTGGCATCTCTCTTTGCTGAATGGGACAAACATAACTGCATTAAAAAAATCTGGGGAGATAGATATGCTGACTTTTTCTATGCTGTTAAAAACTTTTATGAAATATGAGTTACTCTAGGCCTTACTAGGCTGTGTTCTGCTACAGACCTCATTCACCCATTTTTTTGAGAAAGTTTCCTGAATGTAAATTATTTCAGACAGATTATTAAAGGTTGAGCAAACTGGATTTTTCCAGATTTTTCCAAAATTTGACTTGATCTCCAGTGCTTACATAATTAGCTTAATCCCAAACTTGTCATAGACTTGACATGTTTACCTATATTAAATTCATTTATATGGGTAGCACTTGTACGTTACTTCTGAATCAGCAGACAGTAACTGACTGCTGAGAGGCACAGAGGATGAATAGCTCCAACAGCTTTTGAACTGTTGCTCAGCTGTTTCCTGGCTCTTTGAGCACTCATAGTCCATTTCATGGCAAAATTAAACATTAATTCAAACTGCCACCATAGGTACTTTGACATGACATGCACTACTTTGCTTTGAAACAGTCACTTAGAGCTAAGAGGGATCTTACTGTTTCTCAGCTGCTAGGTTGTACTGGGTGATTGAGACAGTTTCTAATTGTGTGAGAACATTTCCTTGATTCTATAACAGCATAAATGACCCTTTTCTTGTTCCAGCTCAAGCTGCTTCAGAGGAGTACCCCTGCGATCAGCTACCCATTCCCACTGTGATTGCAGCTGCTGCTTTTTAGAATTGTCCAACACTGGATGGTAGGGTCTGTTCAACCTGAAGGAGACTGAGAGGAGACCTCATTGCAACTTCCTTCTGAGGGAAAGAGGAGGGGCAGGCACAGATCTCTTCTCTCTGGTGACCAGGGACAGGACATGAGGGAAAAGCCTGAAGCTGTGCCAGGTGAGGTTTAGTTTGGATATCAGAAAAAGGTTCTTCATCCAGAGGGTGGTTGGGCACTGGAACAGGGTTCCCCAGCAAGTGGTCACAGCACCAAGCCTGACAGAGGTGAAAGGGGCATTTGGACAATACTCTCAGGCACATGGTATGACTCTTGGGGGTGGTCCTGTGCAGGACCAGGAGTTGGGCTTGGTGATTGTTATGGGTCCCTTTCAATTCAGCTTGTTCTGTGATTCTGTGATATTTTATTACACTTGTCTCTCTATTTGACAAAACACTGCTCTTAGTCTGCCTCTGATAGCAGGCCATGGGAATATTGCCTATCTGAGTTTTTTGGAAAGTTCTTATGACACATGCCCTAACTAGCACTTATTGTTTTTCTTACAGCTCAGAACGTGCGCCCTTATTGAGCTAGAAAGTTAATTCTCGGCTGTCCCTTGGAGAGAAGTTTGATTGGCAGATTAGATGAAGTGAACATTGAACAAAATGAATGGGTCTGCAGCAAGAAAAATGAGACCAGTGAATACTGGGTTGGTGCCAATGTCTCAGAAGTAAAGGTGTTAGGTGAAATGTAAGGTTTGTCCTTTCGTTTTTATACCAGGAAGATATTGATGTCATGTTTCTGACCTTAAACAGCAAGGAAAGGACTTTGATTTTAGTGATGCTCAGCATGCTTGTCTTGGACCTTTCATTGGGAATTCTGGTTCTTATCACCAGAGTTGTAATATTTGATAAGTTTACTTATATATTTTTGATAACATATTGTGGTAAGTTGACCCTGGCTGGAAGCCCAGGGGCTAAAGGCCCACAAAAGCTGCTATCAGTGCCTTCCTCAGCTGGACAGGGGAGAGAAAATATAATGAAAGGCTCATGGGTAGAGTTAAGGGCCAGGAAAATTCACTCACCAGTTGCCCACTCATCGTGGACAAAACAGACTGTACTTGGGGAAATTATTTTAATTTATTACCAATCAAATCAGAGGAGGATAATGAAAAACAAAACCAAATCTTAAAAGCACATTCTCCTTCTCTTAACTCCACCTTCCTTATTCTGGGGTTTAACTCCACTGCCTCCTCCCTGAGAGTGGCACAGGAGTTGGGGGAATGGAGGATGCAGTCAGTTCATCATCACAAACTGTCTCTGCTTCTCCTTTCTCTTCTGGGAGAAAACTCCTTCACACTCTGCCCTTGCTCCACTGTGGGGTTCCCAACCATGGGAGACAGTGATCCATGAATTTCACCAAGGTGAGTCCTTCCTTGCAGTTCTTCATAAATTGTTCCATTGTGGGGTCCCTTTCACAAGGTGCACTCCTCCAGGAACAGGTTGCCTCTGTGTGAGTCCCCCATGGGGTTACTACTCCTGCCAGCAAACTTGCTCCAGTGTGGGCTCCTCTTTCCATTGGGACACAATTCCTGTCAGGAACCTGCTCCAGTGCAGGATTTACACAGGGTCACAGCCTCATTTAGGCATCCACCTGCTCTAGGGTGGGGTTCTCCATGGGCTGCAGGTGGATCTCTCCTCCAGTGTGGACCTCCACAGGCTGCAGGGCACAGCTGCCTCACCATGGACTGCACCAGGGGCTGCAGAAGAATCTCAGCTCAGGCACCTGGAGGACCTTCTCTCCCTCCATAACAGACCTGGTGTCTGCAAAGTTGTTTTCTCATGTATTCTCACTCCTTTCTGCATCTGCAAATGCTGTGGAAATTAAATGCAGCAACTTCTTTCCTTTCTTAAATCTGTTACCTCAGAGGCATTATCAACATTGCTGATGGTCTTGGCCTTGGCAAGCAGCAGGTTCTCTTTCAAAATGTCTCAGGTTACATTTTTCAGACTTATTCAATGAAAAGATTCTCCTGTCACAATAAAAACTTTTAAGTACTGTCTAGTTATATATAAAATTTAAAAATAACATAATGATATTTTTGCAGATAGAGAAATGAAATATTTGCAATTAACTCGCTTGTTTAGTTTTCTTTTCATTTTGACCTTCAACAGAAAGAAACCTTACTGAAGTGTCAAAATTTCTCAGGAAAGAGACCTAATTTTCAGTGGGCTCCTCTATGTTGTTGTTAAATTGAGTTTTTAAAATATTTACATATTCATGACTTGAATACTAGTTTTAATTTTCCTTGTAATTTTTTTAGTGCCACGTAAAATACTCTCTCTAGCTCTTAGTTAAGGCTAAAAGGAACACTAGTGAGAACAAAGGAATACATTGAAAATGGTACACATTTTTGATTAGTATTTACAGAATCACACAGAATCACAAGGCTGGAAGAGACCTCCAAGATCATCAAGTCCAACCCATGCCCCAACTAAACCATGGCACCGAGTGCCACATCCAGTCTTTTTTTAAACACATCCAGGGATGGTGACTCCACCACTTCTCCAGGCAGCCCCTTCCAGTACTTTATCACTCTTTCAGTAAAAAACTTCTTCCTAATATCCAACCTCTATTTCCCTTGGCACAGCTTAAGACTGTGTCCTTTCATTCTGTCAGTTGCTGCCTGGAGAAAGAGACCAACCCCCAGCTGACTACAACAACCGTTTAAAAATAATGAACTCAGAATCTCTAGAAAGATTAAGCTTATTCTGTATATAGCATACTGAAATTGACTAAGGTAAGTCACTAAATGATACATATAAGTCTGGAATACATTTTTGAGGAACCAAACTAGTTATATCTTTTTCAGTACATAAAAATAAAAATGTAGTAGAAACAGATCAATTTAATGAAATAGACCCATTGCTTAATTCAGTTTCTCATGAATCAAGATAAGATATATTCTGCAAGGCTCCAGTGCTCTCCTAAGAAAACAGAAGCCAAGGAAAATCATATTTAATAAAATAATATTTTTCTTCAACATACTTACCTGTTTGGTGGCTGCTTATTGTACACATCTATTAGTGTTCCAATTTATTTCAATGGCCTATAAAAAGAAATAATAGACAGGTAGCATTTTTCCCTCCCAGACTTTTTCCTGTATTCCCAGCAGCACCCCATCCGTCTCCGTGCAGAAAAGCTCTCATTCATCAACATCTTTGGGAACACAGAACCACAGAGGCTTGAGTTTTTATCTGGCAGCTACACAGAAGGTGCAGCTGAAGCAGTATTTTAGAAACTCCCCAGCACTTGGTATTAAAAAAAAATATAAAAACAATTTACAGGAAATTGAAAAAAATCCCAGTATAACACTGCTTACATAAATACTTTAACTGAAAACTTTCAGAACCAATTTCAATCTGAGAAAGCAACGGTTCTCTCCTGCCTCTGTATATGTTCTTTAATAGTACTATTCTAAATCTTTTGGCAGAGCATAAGATTATTTTTTAAAGAAGCTGAAGAAAATATTTACAGACTATTTGAAACCAGTGATTGAATCCAAAGAGCTTGAGGATGCTTGAAACAATTATGCAGTTTGATAAAAAAGGGATAAACTTTTAGTACTAGCAGCGTATATATAAATAAATAGTGAGGCAATTTAAAGGAAATAGTCTTTTAAAACACCCCACAAGAACAACAAGATATATTTTGGGGAAGAGGGTGCATGCTGCTGATCTTTCTCAGCTAAGAGGATCATTTAAGAGGTAGAGTTGTTTCTGCAGCAATGAATACAAGGCAATCCTTGAAAATACCAACAGTAGAGTACAGGGCATTTTGCACTCCAGTATACACTTCTACCAGGGGATCTAAAGGGTGCTGTTTGTCTAAGTGCAGCTGAATCATGTTCTAAACCTTCTGCCTGGGAAAAACAAAGATCTGCCAGCCTCTGTTCACCAGCTCTCAGAAGTTATAGGTATTCCATGAAAAACATTTTTTCCTTCTGACAAATATGTGTATGTGTTTCAGCCTGTAGCATTTCAAACATTGCTGTTTGTCCAGATGATATTGTGTTTCTTGTATTTTAAGAGTGAAAATAATAATAATAATAATAATAACAAGAGCAATTAAAATAAAAAGACATTCTGCTTATTCAAGTAAAGGATTATTCCTAACAAAATATGTAGAATTCAAGAGTGTGACAATGCAGTAATAAATTTTTCACAACTGATAACTTAATCTGTTGCGACATTAAGCACATATTTGATTATCCAAAAGAACAAATATATTCTGTTATGTATTCTAGAGAGAAAAAAAAAAAGAATAATTAAGACAATGTCTCATGTAATGTTTACGTGGTAAATTTCTGATTTTTCATCTGTGAAAGGCCATTCCTCTTAATAAAAATGTGCCATGTAGTACAATGTAGCCATGGGCATCTTCATTTAACTTTTCAATACCCTATTATATTGGAATTCATGACACTTTTAAACTCAATGAAGGCACAGACATCTAATCATTTTTTGGAGAAAAACTGCTAAATAAAGATGAATCTTGAATATTGTTCAGGTGTTGATATACCAAAATAGTGTATTATCACTCATCTTGATGGCAGCTGAGATCACTAAGGAACATTATTAATATTAGCTGCAGACTCAAACAAAGCTTGGACTTTTATTCTTTCAAAGACCTGCATAGTTCTGAATAGACTTTTATTTACTCTGATTTGGTTGTTTGCTCTAATCTTCAATGTCATTCAGAATTTATTTTCCACATTTGCCCTTTTATCCTTTTTCATTGCTTTATCTTTCCCTCATTTCCTTTTTCCTTCTCTTCCAGCTTATCTTCAACTAGCTTTAAGTACTTTTCACCCTATTAGAATTGTGAGTTCAAACACTGTTGCCAGTCATCATATCATTTATCATTTCTGATTTTCTCTTCTGCCTTCCTGTGTTTCAATTATTTTAGCTCGGAGCCCTTTTAGAAAGAAATCCCCTGTATTTCCCCAAGAAAAAGACCTAACATATTTGGACTCTGTTCTATGCTGATCCTTGCTCCTTGAATCCTAAAAGCAGGATTCACTAATTATCCACAATAATACTTGTTGTCAACTTGAATAAAATACACTGCAGTCTGTTTTGTACATGCTTACTTTATATGTTTATAGGTATTAAATTAGCCTTGAAGGTGGGACTGTCACACAGGCAGTAGAAATCTCCATAGTTAGTTATTACCAATTACTTATCCCAAAATCAACATTTATGGTCTTAGAAATATGGCACAGAGCAAGAATTTTTCATTCCAGTCTAAGACCTGTCTGTGTATATCTGCATACATAATTGATACCTATATTTAAAAGTATAATATCAGTACCAACTAGATAACAAAATACATTCTCAAGACCTTTCAATGGTAAAAGTTAACCTAATATTTATCTGTTAGGCATTATTCTGGACATGTGTTTTTTGTCACGGAACACAGGCAGGTAACTAAGTAGGTTAGATACAATCTAAACCTGTTAAGAGTCCAACATCCAGCAATTCACTGAGAGTGTGGACCTAATTCCACTGAAATGCATAGGAATTTTGTTACAGGATTTCAGCTGATGTGATGCTATAAATAATGAAATATTTCTAGGTTATATGCATTTCATTAGAAAATTTATATCATCTTGTCTTTTTTTGAAGATGGCATTGTACACGTTACGATGCAGACCTAAAAACTGTTATTCAAGACATAATAAAATCAACAGGACATCATGGCTTTTTTCCATGTCTTTGTCATTAAGCATGGGCGATAAAAGCATTTCCCATCTAATGTAGATATTTTAGGGGGTGTAACATCTCTGCAATGGTTGAGCATGTCATTTGTGTACAGATTTAGGCTGAATATTATTATATGGCACAAGAATGTGTTTCGGCAAGTATGAGCCATTGTCTGGGAACACCTGTAAGAAGAGCAGAATACAGATAGATCACGGTGGGAAACAAATTTCTTTATAGCTTCCTGGGAGATGCTTTCCCTGGGATCTAATACCAATGATAGCCTGCATATGTCAATTAAATTTAGTGTTATATAATTATCAGTGGAAGTAAAATAACGATGCATTAAATTTAGGCTAAACGATAACTGAAATCCTATATTCGTTATATGTGTATGAAAATTGAGTACATTTTACCACTAAAATAAATCCCAAAGAAATTCCAGAAATAATTGTTAAACTGCTATTTTAAAGTGTCATCTATTGAGTCACACGGAAACTAGAGGTTGTCCTTGATCTCTTTCGAAAAGCAACCAATCCTTTAACCCTCACAGAGAGAAAACACTTCAACATAAAGAAGTAAAATTCCCTCCCTTTCAAAATAAAAGTATATTACATGTATTTAATATCTTTTTTTTTTTGTGAGAGTGACTGAACAAAGACACATGTTGCCCAGGCTGTACAGTTTTCATCCTTGGAGATTTTCAAGAGCTGTCTAAGCAATGCTCTGGGCACTCTGCTCTAAATGACCCTGTTTCATCAGATGGGGTGGACAAGATGACCTCCAGAGGCCTCTTCCAATCTCAGTCATTCTGTGACTAAATGATATATTGCATTTGTTGTTGAAATCAGCTTCATATTTCCTCTCAAAGTTCTCAGGTAACATATGTGTTGCTCACTGGGCAATGGCAAAAAATGCTCAGCTGTAGATGGTGAGAAGAATGGATATGGAGACGTACCAGCTGCTGGCAGCATTCTCACCAGAGTCAGCACTTACACTTCACGAAATATTTTCTGCAGCCAGAGATGAGGAAAAACTGCTATTTTACCATAGCATATGTTAAGATCTTAAAATGTTAATCAGTGTTATCTTCTGTTATTTATTTACAAGGCTGCAGTCAAAATTATTAAATGGAATGTGGGAGATTTAACAAAGACAATTTCTGTACATGGTTTCATGCAACATTCAGTCTGACACTTCTCACATATAAGCTCCTGGTGTATTTGACATTTATTGGGTCAAATCTTCACTTTGACATCCAAGAGAAGTAATTATTATAAAGAATTGCAGTTTAAAATCTATTTTGCATATGCCAGTTTCTGTTTAGATAGCTCTTTATGACTAAATCAGACCTTCTTTATTAGGATGATGAAAAGCACTCCTGTAAGTAGCTTGTCTCTGCCAGATTTCAGCTTCCTAGATACAGCTAATTCTGTGCTAGATGTTTGCAAAAAGTGGCAGCGAAATACATGATATTGAAGAATTTTGTTCAGTAATTGTAATTTCATTCTGTCTGAAATGTTTCAACTCCCCCTTCTCATGTCCACAAAATTTTCCCTCAACAGGCACCAGATCTTGATATTTGGACAGGCTTACAAAGAATTACTGGAGGAAATGTCAGGCAGCCTTTACCTTGTGAGAAATATTTTCACTGGAAATATCTGAGTATAAAATAAATGCAATGGCCATGGCGTCTCCTTTTCCAAAATGAGAACTTGGTAAGAGAGCCACCTTTTCCTCCAGATGGAAGGACAACACAGACTGTTCAGAAGCATCTCAGCACAGTCATTAGTACAAATAAAAAGTTCTGAGTGGCTCACAAGTGATCTACTTTCTTTCCTAGTGCACATAATTCCTCAGAGGTCACTGCATTCCTGAGTGAATGAAGTCTTGCTTTGCTTGGAAAGCTGACAGGAGGTAGAAGGGGTCCTAATGGCTGTACCTGAACCATACTGTGGTAGTGGTGTGGTGTAGGATGGATCTGTGGTCTGTACCTGATTTTCCCTAGATGTGTGTACCTGATTTTCCCTAGATGTGTGTTATCCTTTTCTCTCTTCTTGAGAGAGAGGAAAGCAAAGACAATAGTATGAAAAGATGTGGCACTACACCCCAGTGTCTCATCTGAAGGAACATGGCACTGGGATCTTGAAGTGAGGCATTGACACCGAGCTCTGGGAAATCTGTTTGACTGACACCTCGAAAGGTCTCTGCTGTAAGTATAGAAAACTTTCTGTGTTTAGAAGTCTTATCCTGATTCCTCTTTCATTCTCCAAACCACATACTAATTCAGGACATGTTTACTGGTTTTGTTTTGCTTTGTTCTAGGAAACCTCTGGTAGGTCTAAAAGATTTGAAAAAGACTAGTCAGTGTGATCCATTGCTTGAATTTCAACATCCATCCTATTTGGCCCCAAAATATGATGCAATGTGAGAAACACTAACTGATGTCCAGACAACAGTGAAAAAATCCCACTCTGACTACTTAAACCTCACTGATTAAGAACCTTAGGAACGGTTGTGTGGCATTTCTGCTGGGTTGACGACAGCTGCCAAATCAGGACTCAGTGAATTATATGAAGCACATGAACATTCTGTCACATTGTTGTTTATTTTGTCAAGTTTCTGGGTTGGATAAACTTCATCGTTTTATCATTTTCCCATTTCAGATTGTGTTAGTTTTTATGGAAATATTTTTCACTGTCATGAGTGAGGTTTAGTCATAGCCACATGGGCAGAATAAAACTGGCTTATATATTAGCAGAACATTTATGTAAAGGTTTAGGAACTAATAAAGACTTTTACAATATTTGTGGCTGTTCATATGTGTGCATGTACATAAATAGATATATATAACTCACAAAGCTGAGTTATGCACCTTTTTATCTATGTAGGCTTGAAAGGAAGGTAATTATATAAAATGTCCTAAGAAATACTCTGGTAATAATATTTTTTAAGTATTTGGACAACACTCTGGAGCCTCTCATGCCATTCTTGGCTCATCCTGAGGAGGACCAGGAGTTGTGCTAGATGATCCTAATGGGTCTCTTCCAACACAGCATATTTAATGAGTCTATGATTTGCCTTATGACCATATCTTACATTTTTGATGTCATATAAATTGAAGCAAATTATTTTTGGAGGTATTTTGGGGTTGTGTTAAAATGTACAGGTTATGTAAGAAATACATAGTGATATTTATATGTAACTCACTTCCCATATTGTCTTCTTTGTAGTAATTTATTTTTTAGCACATTTAGTCACTGTTTAGTGCCTTGGTCACTGTTCCTCATGCTGCTCATTCCTTCCACAACTCTAAAACTATGCACAAAGTTGAATGAAAAAAACCCAAAACTGTACTGTGGGAAAATCTATGATACAGGAAGACAGAAGACCTTTTGCACCATTTTTGTGTGGTTGAAACTCATTTTTAATGAGTTTAGGCAGCTATAAATTTCACATATTTAATGCGAATAATGTGTTAAATACATGTAGCCTATTATTGTCTTAAGATATCCTTTAAAAGTCAATGAAAACTCCTTGATTATAACTGAATAAACATCCAGGCAAATAGAAGTATAGAGGTATGTAAAATTAACCATACAGAGTTAAAATTGTAATACTTTTATTTTTGATCACCTAGAAAATAAACCACCTGTAAATACAATAAAGAGAAATTATCATTTGCTGATGAACTAGATTTTCGTGGAGATACTGGCAAAATCTCTGTAAGCCAATTACAAAAGAAAATTTCTTTTCTTTTTCTATTTTTTTTTCTTTTTAGACTTTATATCTGGAATAGCCAGTTACTTTATGTTTTTGAAATAATCACTTGAGATTAAACTCACCTCCCTTCTTAACTTGATAAAATCTAAGACAAATTAAACTGGGAATTCTTATATAAAATATCTTTGCAGATTAAAAATAATATAGCTAGTATCTTCTTCACATCCAGAGTAAATTATAATGTAGTTTTGAATTTTAGCTCTGACCATGAATTTCCACTCCCTCTTTTTATTTTTCTACTAGTTTGATTTCTAAAATGTCTTATCTGGAGATCTGACCTAAATATCTTGAAAGTAAAAATTTGGGAAGGAATCAGGCTCATCTCACCTCCCCTTCATTTAGTCAAAGTACATTTTAAATAATGGCATTGTTGTCTAGACTATCTTTATTGCTCAGAGGCCTCAGACTGGGGGGTAGAGTCAAGAACCCCCTAAGCCTGAGAAAACCCTCTGAGTTATTTAGTTATGGGTGGGATAGATGGCTCACTTCCTCACAGTGCTCACTTCTAGATATTGACTATAAGAAGAGCTGAAACAATGAGTATAAACTAACTATACTATTACATTAGGTGACAGGAATTATACTTGTTTAGAAAATTCTGGTTTTGGTTTGAGACACTTAGCAAGAGATCAAAATATAATTGCCTTTCTCAAAAAATAAATTCTGACTGTGGTATCGGATGTTGTTTTCCACTTTACTTCAGTGTGTTTGTTAGCTTATTCATTCAAGACTAATGAAATTAAAGCTTAAAGTACTCTCTTTAGGTCTCCATCCTATCAACTTTTGCTTTAATTTGTACATTGTATCATTTTCACTAACACGTTGCACTTTATTCTTTAACATGGGTTTTTTTGGTTCTTTTTTTTCTGACAGTTTATATTTTCTTGAATGTTTCTTTTCATAAGTTTTATATTATTCCCAGCCATTTATATGCCCACCTTGATGGTTTCCCTGGTTCTTGGGAGGGTTTTCTCTATTGATTCTCAAAATTATTCCTCTTTATTGGCAACATCACTTTTAGTTCAGCCTGAATTTTTGTCTCTGTACTAGTTGTTAGAATATAATTTAGTCCATCAAAAAAGATTATAGGTTGAGTTTTCAGACTTGCTAAGCCTTGTCTCATCTCTTCTCCCATTAAAGATAATGATAAATTCTCCCTAATTTAAGAGGAACAGAAATAATGGTAAGCTAAAGTCTTTCATTTTGTGAAAAGAATTACAATTTTGTCTTTTTTCTCTCTTACTCTTCCAAGATATTTTAGAAAAGGTGTCATCCAAAACATTCTTATACTCTGAAACTTGAGGACTTAGATAACATTTTCTTATTTATTCTTATTTTCTTATTTTGTGGTAGCCAAAAAGACAAAGCTGGTTTGGCTGTAAAAAAGGTGTACTAAACCTGGGTTAGGTGGTTATTTGAACTGGTTTTACTGCTACTTTGCCTCACTGTATAGCAAAACTAGATCAGCAATTAATTTTGATCTTTGTCAACTAATTTTGTTAGGTTTTATTTCTTCCTTCTATGGGAAAAATGATTTTAGTGTGAAATTTAGGATACAGCTCCTGTGGGTAAGCATAGGTTCATTGGAACGTCATCTATTTTCACAGCTTAGGAGTTTGAAATAGAGAGACTGGAATGACATAATATATTCCCAGCTTTTTATAATCACAGAATCACTCGGTTGGAAGAAACCTCCAAGATCATCAGGTCTAACTCATGGCCCAACACCTCAAATAAACCATGAGGCTGAATGCCACATCCAGTCTTTT